>JAZFAU010000341.1:0-415000 GCA_037178615.1 Dione vanillae
AAAGGAAAAAGATTAAAAAGGTCCAACCGAAGATTGCTAGGCGGAAACGAAATTTCCAGAGCTTCATAAAGACGTTTTACAGATGCCAGAAGTGCGAAGTGTGTGTTTTCAAGCAAAATATTAAAGTTCATTTATGCAGTAATATAAAGGGTAAGAAGCAGTGTCCGTATTGCAACTTGTGGTTTACAAAGAGTCACATGCAAAAACACATCATGGCACATAAAAAATATAAATTTTCAAATAAACACGTGAAAGTTATTAACTTTAGAGATGGCGAAGAAGAAGAAGAAACAGACGTAAAAAAAGAAGAAAATGAAGAAGAAGAACATAGTGATTTGAGCAAAGTGATCTTACATCAGTGCGCAGTGTGTAACACATGCTTGCACAACAAAAATAATATAATAAGACACAAATGCATTGATGAGCGCCTTCATACATATTGCAACCTCTGCGAGGTGCCATTCCCGTCCTCCCACTACCACTTTCACCAAGGAATACATGAACAAAGAACTTTTTCAAAGATGAACGTGGTCATCATGAAATTCAATAAAAAACTAGTAATACCTTCCAAATTTAAGGACTACACAGCTGCTAAGCTGTTAACAAGGAAACCAACCGATCTACCTCGACAATTAAAACAGAAGGATGAGACAATAGATGAGGCAAGTGAAAGCAGTAGCCAAATCCTGGTGAATGACAATGAGGTCAATTGCGAGATTGCCATAAATGGTTTTTTAAAACGCATCTCGCATAGATATTTCTTGTGCAATAAGTGCTATGTTTGCTTCGTGACCGGATCTGCTTTGGCTGAGCACGTGAAATATTGCGCTGACGGTGTCAAAAAGGTGACATGTGAATGTGGTCTGACGTTCCGGGACGATGACGTAGATATACACAAAAAAAAACAGAAATGTTCGTCAAAACCGATGAAGTTGTACATCGTCACGCTTACCGACAATACAGGTGATTTTAACTTAAACAAATGCTTATACAAATGTAAAAAGTGTGACATATACTACTTAACGTTGAATACAGCGTTGGGTCACTTCGAGGAAGGTCACAACACGGTGAGTGAACAAACAAAATGTAACGAGTGTAATATTTGGTTTTCCTCCATAAGCAACACTAAACACAATAAAATACACCATAAACAAAACAAATGGACTAAATCGGATCTGTTTTACTTTGAAATCGAAACAATGACAAAGGCAGAAGTGTTGCAATTAAGTCTTAACCAAGCGGTTCCTTCAAAACTATCTAATGAATCAACGACAGAAAATAAAGCAATTAAACGGAAAATCGTTGAAGCAGAACCGTCTACAAGCAAAAAGGTGGTTAGAGAGCCTGAGATTGGTCTAATAGGCGCAAATCAAAGTCCTTGTTCTAGCGAAATATACACGTGTGAGGTGTGCCATTTGAATTTCGTCAACGCGGCTACGCTTAAAACACACCTACAAGTTGGTAATCATAAGAAAAATAATACTGCAAATTGTGAAAAATGTGGTCTCCAATTCACGTTGAGATCTCTCGCTAGCCACTTAAGATGGAAGAAGAGGAAAACGAAAGAAACTGACGACATCAGTATAAACAATACCTTAGATGAATCTCAGAGTAGCGACATGGTGTCTTTAATGGAGAATATGTCGAAACTCTTCAAATGTGGAGAATGTGACGTTTACTTCGTCACCTTGGAGGTGTGCAACGATCACATGATAGACCACCAAGTACTAGACCCCACAGAGTATATCGCGTGCAAGGTGTGCGAGTTGCAATTCCTCTGCGAAAACCTAGGAGTTCACATGAAGAGTCACAGAAACAACACTTTCAATATGGAGGAGTTAGTCGTGAAGGAGTTTCATCCGAATAAAGATACTGTGGACACTTATTTCGCTCTCGATAGACTTAAATCTAAAGCTGTGAGCACGACGACGCATTTCGACACAGATGATGACAAAACCGTTACAGTTGACTCCACTAATATGGATAGTTGATGTATAAGTGAAGGAAGAAACGCGCTAAATAACTTAACTACAGATTAAATAAACATGCGGCCATTTTTTATTGATTTGATGTACAGGATAAATTAATATAGATAATAGTGAAGTTAATTACAAAATGAACAGATAAATAATAACTAAAACACTCAACGTATGCCAAAGTAATATTCTCTTACTCCCGTTAGTTAGGCCAGCAACTTAGACTAATTGAAAGGCTGTATGGCCTTTTTCCTTTGCCTTCGAATTTTTTTTTTAAATACGTTTTGTATATTTCTTTTATTAATTTGATACGCTAGTTATTTGTAAAAATATTACGTGAGATATGTACTTTTTTTTATAATTTGTCCTTTTCTGCATAATTTACAATTATTTTTGTAGTATTTTCTGTATTGTGTAAAAAAATAATGTTAATGGTAATTCCCCGTTTCATAATTTCTAATGCTTTAGTTGTAATTTTTAAATGAACTTAATGTACGATTTTAGTACTTTTGTTCTGTTTTTGATTTTATATGTAATAATAAGTATATTATAGTCTGTGAATATTGCATTTGAATAAATGTGTTAATTTTGTTTATGATTTGTTTTATTTAAAATTTTTCTTCGATTAAAAAAAATAAAGTATTCAAACTTAAAGATTTACTTACATAAATTGCTTATTACTTTATTTGGAACGCACCTTAATATATTATAATTATACTTTTTTCCTTATGGTAAAATTAAATAATGTCCCGGTCCCTGCATACCTCTCCCACCTCGTCCACTGCCATTAACCTCTTCATGCATGCTCTCCGGGGAGTCCTCATGCTTTTCACGTGACCTTCCTCCAGTATCTTCAGTACTAATTTCGAAGGTCAACCGAAGTCTCCCCTCATTTCACTTCAAATAAAATAAATTGTATTTCATGAGAAAAAGTCAAAATATTTAAATTGTTATATTATTTTCTGGATTTTTTGTATATATTAGTATTATATAATTGATAAAATATTCTAAAAGAAAATGTTAATACTTCTGACAAAAATAGATGTCTTTTAACTTTTACAACATGGTAGGCAGAGGGATACTAGTGTTAAGAGTCTCTGTTCTCTGTCTTATCTGTCTTTTTAAGACTCTTCTTATCTTGAGTTTTTTTGTGGTAATCGAACCCACAAGAGTTTATGTTTACAGGCAACCTGTGCATTGCGCCACCGTGGCTCTAAATAATATATATATATATATATATATATATATATATATATAAATTTATATATATATATATATATATATATATATATATATATATATATATATATATATATATATATATATATATATATATATATATATATATATATATATATATATATATATATATATATATATATATATATATATATTACAAAGTACAAATTTATAAGCTTACTTCAGTTTCAAAATTAAAAATATACAAAATTATTTATTATATAAATAAAATAAAATTCTTGTATTAATTTTTGTATTTTTTTCCACAATGATAAAAATAAAATACTTATAGTTAAACATGTCACAGATTATTACAAGCACTATTTAATTTCATCTTTTACTTTAAAATATATAATTTCAAGCAGATAGCATACATATTAGTATTACAATTAAACTTTATGTTACCTTTACTTATTTATGTGGCTTAAAATGGAACTGAGTTGTGGCACATTAGTCTACTCAAATAAAATAACTGAAGATTAAATTGAAAATGTAAATAAAATTTTTAATTCTATTTAAGTCTTATATGCTTTATTTAAAAAAAATACTCTTCTCTTAATTTATTTTTTTATTTTTAAAATATAAATATATCTTTTATATTAAAAGCAGACCATTAAAATTTACTTTTAATTTATTTTTCTTTCAGTTTTAAGAGTTTTTTTTAATATTTTTTTGGACGTCTGGATAATTGTCATTGTCACATTAGAATTGCTTCGCTTGATAAATGACAAGTGACAGTTTTAAAACAAAACAGTTTGTTTCCCGCCAATTTTGCGTTAACTATTTTATTTTACTTTGACGACTAATTATTTCTTTATAGATTGCCAAAAAATAGATTAATTTGTTAAAAAGACATACATAAAAGATAACATTTTAATTTTTGTCTTCTGCATAAGTTTAGTGTGAAAATTAATGTCTTAATAGTACCGCCAAAATATGGCTAGAACAAAAGCTTCAGTGGGTGCTAAAGGTATGTTTATAAATTAAATGTGTTTTTTTTTAACTTATATACTTTTTGCCTTAAAATAATATTAATTATAAAGTGTTATCAGTTATAATTGCTTAAAAAAAACTTTCAAATGTTTTAAATGTTACAATTAAATTCTTATATATTTTGTAATCTAAGTAAACTTTGTAAAAAATTATTTTAAACTTATTTAGTGGCTTCTGGAAAAAGCAGCAAAGCAAGATGTAGTGTTGCTCCTCCGGCTAGCAGTGCAGGTTCATCAGGTATAATAATTTCCACATACTTACAACTTATAACTATAATAATAATTTTTTTCTATAGAAAATTTAACTAATTTTTATCTACAACAGTAAATTGCTTAAATTTTATGCATAAAACTTTCCTTTTAACATTTGTATTTGTTTCATTAATATTTATAGTATATATGTATACATGTATATATGAAATCAAATACTATTTTATAGGTAACAGTGACAAATCAAGAAATTATTCCGGAGGGAATCCAGTATGCCCGAGAGAGACACCAAAGTGGCAAAAACCTATCACAATTTTTTTTATCACTAACACTAAATGTGATGATGAAGCACAAGGTATCTTAATATTTTTTCTTGTTTAAACCTTTCCATATCTGGCATCTTGAATGGACTGTCTTAGTATTGACATAAGGAATGTGAATAAACCTCACTGGAACTGAAGGCTTTATTTATATTGTTTTTATTTTAATTTTTAAAGCGGAAAGTGTGTGGGAGTATATACTAGTGTTAGGACAAGGGTTCACTATTACGCGTCCATTGTTCACAATACAATAACATATATAAAGAAATTATACAAAAATTTGAATGCAGTGGGTTTTGAACCCCACACTCTTACGAAATCAATCCGTTAAAATTTTTATGTTTTCTTTAAGTGTCTTCCATCCTCAGTGTCGATTAACACTTTAAAAATTATAAAAATAACATTTATTATGTTTTCTTACAATAGTATAGAAAAAAATCAATTTTACATAATTCAGTCCTTTTTATTTATTTAACAGCTGAGATTTCCGTTCAATATTCGAAAATAATATCATAAAGAACTATTACAAATAGGTTTTACTGATTTCAATAATTAAATATTTATTTAATATACTAAATACTTTTGAAACTATAAAATCATATTTTTTTTACTATGTCATAGCAAGCAGTTCCAAACCTAAACCAAAGAAAAATATAATTTATTCCGATGAAGAAGGTGATGGGGAAACGGAGAAACCAAAGAACCGAGTTTTAGACGAGACAATTGAATTAGAGCCTTTAGATGGAGAAGAATGTCACAAGATTGAAGAATATTATGGTACTAAAGAAAAAAATAAGGGAAAAGGAAAAAAAAGTTATAATAAAGAAAATATTGACGTTCAAAGAAAGTCGGTTAAACGGGATCTGGAACAAGTGATTTTTGGTGAAGAACATATACAGAAGAGTAAGAAGGTTAAAGTTGCGGAGGTCGAGGTTTGATTCCCTGTTGATGGTTTTTTGTATGTAATGTATTTAATAGTGTTAAATATTTCTAAGATTTATTATTATTTTTATAAAGTTTTTAGAATTAAAGCTTTCTCTTCATTTAAATTTCATTTTGATATCATTATTTTTTTAATTTGTAATGATTGAATAAAAAAAGCAGTAATTTCATGACAATTTAGTTATATGTAGTGTAGTAGTAAAGTTTTGATTTTCATTTATATATACAGGGGGTGTGGATGTTACCGCGACCTTCATTTAAAGCATAGTATTAACTAGCCTTCATAAACTTGGTAAAATTATAAAACAAGTAAAATTTTCAAAAATAAAAAAATATGTTTTTCAAACAAAATAAATAATTAAATTATTGTTCCAAAATAAAACACCATTAGTCAAGTATGACGCGAGCGTACACTGTACTGTCAGTGCGGGACGGAGATATAGCTCTGTCTCATTCGGTTATTTTTTGAATGAAAGTTGACAGATTGACAACGTTCAATAGTATTGTTGTAGTGCGAGATGTTTACGTCATTTGTATTTAATGACGACCACCTCACGCGTTACACAGCGCGTGTAAATGTAGGGAAATAGGAAAAATGATCCTGTGTCTAAACTATTGATAATTGTTAACTAGTTTTTTGTATATAGCCTTGAAATATTTTCCCCTATAGGTAGTTTTGATGACGGCCTATTCAGATATACTCTGTATAGAATTTAAGATTAATATTCTATATAAAAAAACCTCAGTATTATTAAATAAATACTTAATTTTCTTCCATATTATAAGAAAAATAAGTTAGTTAATTTTTAATGCCTAAGATGAAGGCTTATAGTTCATATAGGTTGTTATCCAATATATGTATTTATCTGTGACTTGTGACACCAAAGTTTGTTATTTATCTGCCAGATAAGGAAATAAATCTTAGAAAATGATTAAATAATTTAAAAAGATTTTTTTTTAGCTTCACACTATCCCGCACATGGCAGGGTAGGCAGAAGGAACTGCAGGAACCATACGAACCTAGTGTTAAGACACTCCGTTGTTTAGTACCTGCTTTCTCCCTCACCGCCTTTCGCCTTTTTCGAGGCATTGCGTATTGAGTGGCGGAACTCAACGCCGCGCTTTGTCTAGTTGGCAGATCGAAGAAAATGGAAGAAGAAAAATCCATCTTCCCCTCATGGGAATCGAACCCACTGTCGCGTTTACAGGTATTATATTTATTTAAAATTAAAAAAAAAACATTAAAAAGTATAGAAAAAAAACCCACACCATAGAGTATACAGTTTATTACGACAATATTGTTACAATATAATTTAAAAAAATTCAAAATTCCTACAAAATGTTTTATTTTTTTAAATCTTAATCTATATATTTTTAATTTATTAAAAATTTAATCACAAATTTAAATTTTGGAATAACGCAAAGTGGTCTAACTCCAAAAAAAATCCATTTTTTTTATAAAAAAATTAAAAGCAATTATATTTATAATTTTATAAAATTTAGTTTCTTTTTAAACAAAAAAAAATAGAATAAAATAATTTATTTCTCTATAAATTATTATATATTCAAAGCTTTCAATTAACAAATCAAAGAATGGAGTGACTTTTCATTTGATTTTTTTTAAATACAAATAAAACTGAAAATGGTAAGAAAAATATCGATATTGAATCAAATTGTTGAAAATGTCATAATATTCGATTTTTTTAATCGAATAGTATCGATTTTCAAAATCGATTATTTTAATTTAGTATCGATTTCTTTAAATTTTGATTTTTACATATTTTGTTACTCGTCATATTATTAGCAAATCAAATGGCAATATTTTTAATTTTTTTTTAAATTGAAATAATTGTGAAACATTGGTCTTTTGTTTTAATGGAAACGGTTTTTTTTTTAATTAAATTAAATCGTGAGTTAGACCACTTCGTTGTCAGCCTTTAATAAAATATTAATATAAAACTTACAAATTAATAATAAAGAAATTATATAAATAATACTTAAAAGTAAAATAATTTTAAACTTATGTTAGTTTCAAAGACATTTTTTTATAAATTCAAAGCTTTTTTTAAATTCTATATTTAAATTTATGTTCAGTTTAATTTAATTAATTTGATAACACCCTTTTTTATCTGTAAATTTATTATAGAGAAATAAAAAAAATATTATTATGAATATATATGATTTGTTAATGATTTATTGAAGGAATAAATATATTTAAATTAAAACACCTTTACAAAGGTTTAAAAAAGCTTTAAATTTATAAAAAAAATCCTAAATTAACTAATATAGTCCATTTTATATATATATATATATATATATATATATATATATATATATATATATATATATATATATATATATATATATATATATATATATATATATATATATATATATATATATATATATATATATATATATATATATATATATGCACTGCACTTCTATATATATATATATATATATATATATATATATATATATATATATATATATATATATATATATATATATCTTTCATGCTAGTATACAATTTAATGAATTTAAACGTTCTTTTACTAAATTTCCGCTTTCTCTTCTCTTTCATAATATTTTAATCGATTTTTTATTAATGTATGTATACAAACATGAAAAATAATAAATGTTCAAAACTTTCATTATTCATTTATTATCTATAATACTTGTTCTCTAAACTGCCTATATTGATACTATTTTTTAATTTTATTTTCAATATTAACGATATTTTATATGTTTTTTGTCAGAAGAATAAAAATAAAAAAAACACTGGCAAGAACGAGTCAGCCATTTTTTGAAAAAAAAAAAAAAAAATCCTAACTTTTTAATAAAAAAGTCGATTATTTTCATTAAACATACAAAACATCGATAATATTCAAAAATATTTCTACAAAATATTTAAAATGACGAATATTCATAATTTATAATTATTACAAATCATTTTTTTTTTACTTAAAACCAAAAATTAAAAAATTATTGTCATTTCATTTACCACAGACTATTAAGTACCAATAAAAAAAATTAAACCTAAACAAAAAAAAAATAAAAAAAAAACATTTAAACCACAGAAAAAAAATCAATTTTTTCATTACAAATTAAAAAAAAAGTTCGTTGTATTTTTTAAAACATTACAAAGGATGAATATTCATCACCATCGTACAAATACAGATTAAAAATCGAATATAAAACGTGTATTATTACATTATATTATTTATTTATTAATAATAATAATAATATAAAAACCTTACATCTAAATCAATTTGGCTGCCACAAACACGAGTGCGGCTTCAAATCTCGTTGAGTATATTTAGAAAAAAAAAACACAAAATAAAAAAAAAATGCACAATTCATTTTTTTAATTCTTTAATTTTTTTAATTTATATAGACGGTCAACTATTTCAATATTTCTTGAAAAGAAAAAAAGTTAGCATATTATTTTCGTCGTCAAGTCATAATAATGACAGGATTTTTAATATATATATATATTTTTTTTAAAAAAAAAAGGAAATAAAAATAACAACTACTTTCGTCTAATTTAAAAATCAATAAAGTTTAAGAAAATCATTTAATTAATATAAATAACCGACGCGGTTTCTAATATTGTTTCATATAAACGGGAAATCTGAAAACAAAAAAAATAATTACTTTTAATAAACGATTACTCATATTGAATGTCTCAAGTAACTCACATATCTCTATCTCTTTCTTAATAAAAAAAAAGAACTAATATGCATCTATCTCTTTCTCTTTCTCTATTAAAAAACGAACTATCTAACATATATATCCCTCTGTATCCTTTAAAAAAAGAACTAATTTACACCTATCTCTCTCTCATTCTCTCCTTTAAACAGAACTAACTTAACTATATATATCTCTCTCTCCTTTAAAAAAGACAACGATCACACATATCTCTCTTTCTATCTTTTAAAAAAGAACAAATTTAAACATCTCTCTCTCTTCTAATAACGACTAACTTCACTTCTTTCTCTCTCTCCTCTAGAAACAACCACCTAACCTCTCTCTCTCTCTTTCCTTTACATAATAACCAATTTACAACTCTCTCTCTCTCTCCTCCAACAACCCCTCACCCCTCTCTCTCCCTCCCTCCTCCCTACACGCTGTCGGCGGGGCTCTGGAACTCTGCGAGCGCGTGCACGGGGCTAGGGTTGCTTCTTCTGACTGCCGCGCCGCACCTTGGCGCGGAACTTCCTCGGGCTTCTCCGGACGTATCAGGGGCTTCTTCTCCGGTGCTTTCATGCGCCACACCACTATTGGCGACTGGAAATTTGCACGGAAAAGAAATTGGAGAAGAATTTAAACAACAATGGAAAAGAATTCGAAAAAAATTGAAAAGAATAAAAAAGAAAAACACGCGTAATATAAACGTGGAGAAGAAGAATAAGTATTATATTTAAGATACAAAAGTCTTAAAATTGTATGTGAAAAATAAAAACAAATTATATGAAAAAAATCCTAATACATCCATCTCTAAGGAATTAAAAAGTAAAATTAATAAAGTGTCACAATAAAATCTCTAAAGTGAATAAAAAATATTAATAAATTAAAAAAAAATATGACATTTAAGCTAAAAAAGAAAAAAAAAAATTCCGTAATTTTTTTTAAACTACATTTAGATAAAAGTTTTAACGTCTTAAGTTTACATAAAAAAAAAACTAAAAACAAAAAGAAAAAAAATACCCAAGAAATTCTCTAATACTTTTTCAGAACATTTATAGTCAAATTAAAAAAAAAAAACTAAATAAAAAAAAGAGTAAAAAAATCTAAACATCACGTAAAAGTGATATTAATATGAAAAAAATAAAAACACACACATATCCACTGTAAAATTGTGCAGCAAGAACATGCAATAAAAACAAGAAAAATATTGCAATTTCTTGCAAATTTAGCAAGAATTTGCAATTTCTTGCAAACTTTCCAAGAAACACATATAAAGACCACATACACTACAAACTTACGTAATTATTCTGTCCAGCGAGAAAACAAAGCGCTTATTAGAAACAAAAACAACTCTCTAAATATATAAAAGCCTTAAATAACTATTATAATGTGTAGTGACGCAACTCTCCGTTATATCAGTTAATAGTATTTATAGTAGTGACAAAACTCTCTAACTACATTTTACATGTAGAGTTTGTCTTATTTTAATCAGTTTATAAATAAAAAGGTTATATGATTTTAAAATAAATTCATTTAGTTCAAAATCTATTAATTTAATTTAAAATTAATAACTTGAATTGAAAATTAATTAATTAAATTGAAAATTAATTAATTAAATTGGAAATTAATTAATTGAATTTAAAAATAATTAAATTTAATCAATGGAATTTTTAAATAATTTAGAATGAAAATGACTATTTCATTATATATTTATTGTAACTTTTGATTTACTTTTTCTCGTACACAAAGTTGCTATACACCTACATTTCTGAGCAATTCGAGCCAAATTAATATTATTTAAGCATTTACAACACTACTCTATTACTTTGCGAAGCATTTTCTATATTGATTTATATTATAGAAATATATAATCGCATTATCCTATATCATAATGGAGTAAATCGGTTATTCCCCCAAATGCGGATCAAACCCACGACCTTCGTGTTTACAGTCAATTTTAAATTATTTTATAACAAAATTATATATAATAGGAATTATTTGATTTTATAAAATAAATCAATAATAAAAATAACTTTAAACATTTCTTTCAAAAAAAAACATTAAAAACTGAACTCTCCTAAAAATTTTCAAAAAAGAATACATGTTGGAATCTCTTTAAAAATGTCACTAATTTTCTAAAAAAAGTACAAGTTGGAATCTCTTTGAAAATTACTTTACAAAATGTTTAAAATATCCAAAAATCAAACTGACATGTTATTATTATATTGGGTAAAAATAGTATTATTATTATTATTTTTGCTCAGTTTGTATAATATATAACATTTCGAAAAAAAAAAACATCCAATTATCAAAATCCGACATTATCTTAAAATTTTTGAAAATACCCTAAACCCCAAAATCACATACAACACAAACACAAAAACAAATTATTCAAAAATTCATTTTTTTAGCTTTAATTTAGCAAAATCCAAAATCTATCACACAAACTTTTAAAATACACTCTAAATACCTAAAATCCCCGAAAATCCCTCAAAATCCCCGTAAATCCTCAAACACTTACCGCAATAGTCCCCTGTCTTGTGTATTTAGTGGACGCGACGTAAGACGCCTTCACTGTCAAGACGACCGCGTTCATCAAGTTCTTTGCAGCTTGTATGAGAGACGTGGCACTGTCCAGCTGGGAAATAGGGAGAAATAGATGGAAATACGTGGAAATTGACGGAAATGAGACAGAAAACAAACTTTAAAAAATAAGTAGCAACTAAAAATATTGCGTTCAATTGAAATTATTTTTTATATTTATTTTTGTTCTTCATTTAAGAGAACTAATTGAAAAGAATACAACAATAGATTTATTTCCTTATAATTTACATTTCTAAGGTACAAAAAAAAAGTTTAAAGTATTAACAAAAAGTAAAGGTAAAATAATTAGGTAAAATCTCAAAATACCAAAGGTAAATACAGACGTAATGACGTAAGGTAAATCCAAAAACACCAAACTTACCCCACTAACGATAAGCTCCCCGGATATGTTCTGAACGTCCGCCTTCACTTTACTAGTGATTTGTATTTGATGGCAGTACAGAGCTATGCGCTGTAGATAGGCCAGGAGATCTTGTTTCGTAGATGATTCTGGACACTACAGATTAAAATAGACATAAATATTTTTTTAGCTTCACGCTTTATCCCGCATATTGCAGAGTAGGCAGAGGGAACTGGAGGGACCATGGGAACCTAGTGTTAACACACTCCGTTGCTTAGTCCCTGCTTTTTCTGTCTCCGCTTTCCGCCTTTTTCGAGGCACGGTGTGTTGAGTGACGGAACTCTTTCTTTTTCAAAATTAAATGTTTATACAAATAAATGCTTGCGCTGTATTCCACATATATAAAGATACACACACATATAGAAGTAGAAGTAGTTTCCTACAGTCGTGAAGTTAGAAATGTTTAAATTTGATACAATTCCATCACATTACACGACAATGTTTTTATATTTAGAGGGAGCATAGAGTTAAGACACTCCGTTCTTCGAGATATTGCGTGTTGAGTGGCGGAACTTAACGCCGCGATTACTTGAGCGGGAATCGAACACATAACCGTCGCGTAAAGAGACTGTAAAACATTACTTGTTCAGCAATTTCTCGGGTGAGTTTATCCAATTTGGTGCCCGCCTCCGATATCTTCTTGGCCGCGTTGATCACATCCATAGTTGTTTTGAGAGGACCGCGGCCTCTGTTGATTTAAATTAAATGTAACTATTAATCATAGACAAAGTTCGAAAAATAAAAAAAATAATATAGTTGCGACATACAGACATACATATATATACATATATATATATATATATATATATATATATATATATATATATATATATATATATATATATATATATATATATAAATAAGTATATAACTAAATTTATATCCAATAAAAACATTATAAATCACTAAAAGTGTACTATATATATATATATATATATATATATATATATATATATATATATATATATATATATATATATATATATATATATATATATATATATATATATATATATATATATATATATATATATATATATATATATATATATATATATATATATATATATATATATATATATATATATATATATATATATATATATATATATATATATATATATATATATATATATATATATATATATATATATATATATATATATATATATATATATATATATATATATATATATATATATATATATATATATATATATATATAGTACACTTTTAGTGATTTATAATGTTTTTATTGGATATAAATTTAGTTATATACTTATTTGTCGTTTTCTTTTTTATTATAGTAACTTACTTTTAATGTATATAATAATAAAAAGATATATTATCATAATAAGCAATTAATATTATTTTTGAAAATCAGCACCAAAAGTAATTGGGATGCCTTTTAAAATTTCGTTAATTAATTAATTTCTTTAATCTTTCTAAAATGCCTTAAATTTAACAGAACAGAAGTGTTTTTAGGGTTCCGCATGCGAACATCAGGATGTGGAACCTTTATAGATTAATCATAATGTATATATATATATATATATATATATATATATATATATATATATATATATATATATATATATATATATATATATATATATATATATATATATATATATATATATATATATATATATATATATATATATATATATATATATATATATATATATATATATATATATATATATATATATATATATATATATATATACAGACATACATATATATACATTATGATTAATCTATAAAGGTTCCACATCCTGATGTTCGCATGCGGAACCCTAAAAACACTTCTGTTCTGTTAAATTTAAGGCATTTTAGAAAGATTAAAGAAATTAATTAATTAAAGAAATTTTAAAAGGCATCCCAATTACTTTTGGTGCTGATTTTCAAAAATAATATTAATTGCTTATTATGATAATATATCTTTTTATTATTATATACATTAAAAGTAAGTTACTATAATAAAAAAGAAAACGACAAATAAGTATATAACTAAATTTATATCCAATAAAAACATTATAAATCACTAAAAGTGTACTACAATAACAGAAACACTTACCCTAAAACAAAGTAAAATATTTAACCCCAACACTTACCTAATAAATATTTCTTCAATACCAACCCCATCAAGTCTTTAAGTTTTTTTACCCCAAAGTGCAAGTTAAAGCACTTTCAAAATCACAAAAATAACCCTATCAAGTATCAAAAATTAACACAGTACTTACCCAAAAAAAGAAAAAAGTTTAAAAACACTTACCTATTAACGTAAATGCCGCAAGCACTTACCTAAAACAGGTAAAAACCACTTACCTAGTAAAGTCTGTCATTTCCAACATAATCATGCACATGTGTTTCGCCAACATAATAATATCGTTGCCGGCGTCGTCCCACTTGGCCACCTCGTTGTCAAACGTCATCTTCTCTCGTCGGAACAATTCAACTTGTTGCAGGATCTTGCGTTTGTCCTCCTCCGTCATTTTGCGCATCGCTTCCTAGTTTTTTTGTTATAATACGCTTCTTATTAATTTTGTATGTATGTATGTACGTGTGTTTGTAGATTAAGAGAATATTTAGATATGATTTTGATTGATTTAAATGGACAACAACCAAAAATTAAAGAAGGAGTGTTTTCTTCACGCTTTATCCCGCATATAGCAGGGTAGGCAGAGGGAACTGCAGGAACTATAGGAACCTAGTGTTAAGACACTCCGTTGCTTAGTTCCTGCTTTCTCCGTCTCCACTTTCCGCCTTTTTCGAGCCATTGCGTGTTAAGTGGCGGATTTCAGTGCTAAGCTTCGCCTAGTTTCCAGAGCGAAGAAAATGGAAATAGAAAAATCCATCTTCCCCTCATGGGAATCGACCCTCAAACCGTCGCATTTACAGGCAGACGCTTACGCCTCTGCGCCACGACGGTGTTCTATATATATACATATATATATGTATATATATGTATATATATACTCACCCTAGCATTGGTAATACCACTGATGTCTGGATATTCATCGACGCCGTGCTCTCCGGTATGAGCGCTTGCTGTTATAGAAAAAAAAACAATTAATTGGAAAAAAGCACCTCCCTGTATCTCGGTTATAGCATTGGCAGCGAGAACCTAGTGTTAAGACACTCCTTTCTCCGTTTTCAATATCGATACATTATGTGTTGAGTGGCGGAACTCAACGCCGCGCTTTCTCCTCTTGAAAGAGCTGTCGCGTTTGGAACAGAGTGTTTTAACACTAGGTTCCCTTTGTCCTGACATATTGTGAAGCTAAACTAAATTGACATTATTTCTATAGGAATTAGTGACAAAATTCTCTACTCCCTATTTATTAATACAAAGTAAAATTCAATTTAATTTTAGCTTCTGACTGATAACAATATATAAAATAAATTTGAGGCCACAAATAAAATGAATGCAAGCTGTGCAATATGTGTGTGTACTAAATGTATAGTAAAAGCTTCTTATCCGGTCGGTGTACGGTGTTGAGTTACGCTCAGATGAGCCACAGATAAAAAACAAACCTGGGCGAAAAAAAAAACCAATATGACAGTCTTATCAACAAGTAGTGAATGAATAAATCATTTTTATTATTTTTTTATCCCAGACTATACAATTGAACGGCGTAACTCAACGCCGCGCTCTGTCTTCTTATATATCCCGGAGTAGGAATCGCATATAAGTAACTAAACTTCATATTCATTTACTATGAAATTTAAGACAATACTATAGATACGTACTATTAAAAAAATTGATTATATTAATAGAGCTTGAATAAGAAGTCTTTACTATAGGTCAAATAATCCCTCCAATACACACAACATACACACATATATATATATATATATATATATATATATATATATATATATATATATATATATATATATATATATATATATATATATATATATATATATATATATATATATATATATATATATATATATATATATATATATATATATATATATATATATATATATATATATATATATATATATATATATATATATATATATATATATATATATATATATATATATATATATATATATATATATATATATATATATATATATATATATATATATATATATATATATACATATATATATACATATATATATATATGTCTTTGTACTCACATCGACTCCTGGTCTCCATGGTCATGTCCTCGACGGGTTCGAACTCCGTATCGGTGTCGAGATCGTCACTCGTCTATCATTTACATGCAAAAACGATACATGCAGCGATGTTGAGTGATTGGTGATAACAATGGCCATATTGACAAGTGTTTACTGGATTGTGACGTCACTATGTCGTATACGATTGGCTTTAAAATTTCTTTTTATTTTGTTTTAAGTTTTTTTTTATTTAATATTTTTTTAAGGTATTAAGTGTTTAATTCTAATTTCTTTAAATTTGCTTTTAAATTTATTGAATCATATTTTCTATATTTTTCTTTGCATTTATGGGTTTTAGTGATATCAAAAATATTTGCAAAGAAAATATCAAATGAAATATTTTCAAAACAGTTTCTCAAACTTAAATTTTAAGTTTTAATTAAAAAATATAATCTCCACCAATCACTCAAATCACAAGCCCAAATTAAAGACAACACAATTAAAAAAAAGGTATTAACACAAAAAACAAAACAAATGACCTATGAAATAAAATAGATGAAAAAAATGCAAGCACAAAAACGAATGGAATCACCACCTAATGTGCATGCCACGATGATTATTAAAAAAAAAAACAATAGACTACATGCCAACAAACATACAGACAAAAAACACAAATCACACGTTTACTAATAAAAAGAAATAACACTTTAAAAATACTATAAAGACATATTACTGCCTAAATGAAACTCCTTATCATTCCACTATACAGGGTGTATCTGATAACGCGGCCTTAGTCAAAACTAGCTATAGGGTAAAATATTTTAAGGCTGTATACAAAAAACTAGTTAACAATTATCAATAGTTTAGTCACAGGATCATTTTTCCCATTTCACAATATTATATAATTTTACTAAGTTTATAAAGGCTAGTTAATACTATGCTTTAAGTTAAGCCCGCGGTAACAGCCACACCTGTATATAAGGAGTTCAGACCAGTATCTAGGACTTGGGTCACTAGTAGAAGGTTGAAATTCCACTGTCTGAACCCCCTTTTTTTGTTCTACATTACCCCCCCCTTCCCTTAGGTCTCTGTACGAACTTCCCCCCTTTTTTTATTACACTACCCTGCCTAGGTCTAGTGTTATTTCTTTTTATATATAAAAAAAACCATGTAATTTGTATAGCCTCTCACATTTGCTACGTGTTTCGAGAGTGTAGTGCTCATCTAGCTCCACATCTTCAGGGTCCAACTCTTCTTCATCCTACATATATATAGGTTTTATATTATATTTTTTCAAATAAAAAACCCTCGAAATTACAATTATTTTTATTTTATCTCCACGTTTACCCAAAATTTAAATAAGCAGAGAGAACCTTTTACCACTTTCCATTCTTGTTGCCTTAACTAATCTAGACTGAAAAAAAAAAACATTACTATCGATTGGGGTTTGAACCCATATTCCCTTAGGCATCTCCTCCAACGTCATCACAACGTTATTTTGAGATAAACTACATCAAACTATATAGTAAAGATCTATTAAGTAGATCTTTGGTATTCTTGAAACCACTTCTTCTTTCTCTCCATCCACATGTTGAACTGAGTGGAACCGAAATAGAATATCCGAGCAATAAAAAAAATTAATGACACTGACTCATGACACCTGTTAAGTGGATCTTAGATAACCTTTCTTTATAATTAGAGCCATTTAGTACAACTGTTTGTCAACTACTTGTATATGTCAATGTAACAAACATATATTATCTGTGATACTTTAGAAAATATAAATAAAAATTTAATTCTCTTTAAAACTCTAAACGGTAATTTTTATGTAACAAAATCCCAATTTCACAATGTCTAACTATATTGGGAAAAAATCAAATATTAGAAAAAAAAATTGTATTAAAAAAGTCTAAAACGTCAAAAAAAATGTAAACTTTATACAAGAATTCATTATGATTAATATTAATTCTATATATTATGTAATAATATTTCTATAATCAATATTTAGTGATAAGAACATATAGTATAAGTTAAAAAATGGTACGGACCAAGTGTCTGTAGAGTAAAATATATTTAAAAATAAATACGCCATAATGTTCTAATACCTTTATCAACTAATATCTAAATCATCTATCGAAGCCGCGCTATTGCCTACTTTCCAGAGCGAAGAAAATGGAAATAGAAAAATCCATCTTCCCCTCATGAGAATCGAACTCACAAACCGTCGCGTTTACAGCTACTAACGCTAACGACTCTGCGCCACGACGGTCCTAATATCTTCTTCTCTATATTCTCCTTCTTCTCTTATACATACCCTGTTCATCAACACGGCGCGTCGTATCTCCCTCACAGCGTCGTACACCAGACGAGACGCGTCTATGAAGTCATTCTCATCGAGGCCTGCGCCTGCGCCGCCGCCGAGCGCAGACACCGCTGCGTCCACGCGTACAGCGAATTTGGACATAACTGTAACAAAGATCGGAAGAAAATTGAGCAATTAAAGAGGTTTTTTTTTACTTCCCATAAAACTATGTTTCTAAAGCCTATTCTGCGAAGTAAAAAAGTTCCTTAACATTTTTTAGCTTCACGCACATGGCAGGGTAGGCAGAGGGCAACCTAGTGTTAAGACTCTCCGTTGCTTAGTCCCTGCTTTCCGTCTTTTTCGAAGCATTGCGTGTTGAGTGGCGGAAACTCAACGCCGCGCTTTGTCTAGTCGCCAGAGCGCAGAAAATGGAAATAAAAAATCCATCTTCCCCAAGTGGGAATCACTCATGATCCTTACTTAATTATTAATTATTTGTATTGAATAACGGAGTTTAACGCCGCATTCCTAAAAGTAACGCCCGTTTGGATAAGGTCTGGCTCTGAAAGTTCTCTCTGTTTTCAGCTCTAAATATAGCGAAGAATATATAAATAGGTATTTGAGTAAGTATTTAAATATCTATTTTTCCAATTATACCAATATTTTTTTAATAAAACAAGTGATGGTCGCCAACAAACTGAATTGTACGCTATTATAACTATATTTATGGTACAATGTGTACCATTATAGTGTCTACATTACTTTTATTAAAATACTTTTTACTTTTACCGTCGTGGCGCAGAGGCGCAACGTCTGCCTGTAACGCGGCTAACGCGACGGTTTCTGGGTTCGATCCCCAGTCGGGGAAGATGGATTTTTCTATTTCCATTTTCTTCGCTCTGGCAACTAAGGCAAAGCGCGGCGTTGAGTTCCGCCACTCAACACGCAATGCCTCGAAAACGGCGGAAAGTGGGGACGGAGTAAGCAGGGACTAAGTAACGGAGTGTCTTAACACTAGGTTCATATGGTTCCTGCAGTTCTCTCTGCCCTACCCTGCCATGTGCGGGATAAAGCGTGAAGCTAAAAAAAAAAGAAAAAAAAACTTTTTATTATTTTGATACATCATTAAATTTGTACCTTAGCCTTGTAAGCATTAATGTCAGTAATATTCTAAGAAATACCTCGAGATCGAGATTGATTTGTAAATCATAACACCTTCAATATTTAAACAAAACCGGATGCCGGACGCACAGCCGCAAAAAAAATTGTATTTATGTTGAACTTAAGAATTATGATTTCTTATAAGGGCATTTTTCACATATACAGGTATCGCAGAGTAGACAGAGAGAACTTAAAGATGGAGGATAGTGGAAGGAGTTGATTGTATAACTATACTACATATAATCTAACATATAAAAATTGTACTTCCTGAGATTTATTCCTAAGAACGATAAAGTTTTACGGCTTTATAAAAAAAGTCTTATAGAACGTTTTAAGTATACTTTAGTTAACACGCTCTTTAGGCTTATAGAACGTTCGATAAATGTTTGTATTCATAAACGCTCTGTAAGCCTTCTATAACTAAAGTGTCACTAACTTGATTTATACGTTCCCAATGTTGCCACTATACTGAAGTCGCTCGACTTGTTGCTGAAAATACCAGTAAATCCACGGATGATAAGTGACAAACGCTTTGACATAGTATGACCACAGATAATATTACTTAAAAAATATATTGTTGGATCTGGCTTATAGTAGGGTTCTCGGTTCAATAACTTTATGATAGGTTTATAGAACTGATTGGCACTAAAATGCTGTTATGAATAACGTTTTTTGACAACTGTACTATATCGAGTTTTTAAGCGTGCTATAACTTTTTATGAATAAGGCCGTTAAACTATAATTTTAAGCTTGAGAGACTTAAATATTAACAAAATACATAAAATACTCTTTACTTTTATAAATGGGGAAACTGTGGTGAACCAACAGTGTCTTACCATTAGCATCTCTCCCTACCCCGCATGACGATGATAAGCGAAAATATATGAAAAAATGCAATCATCAACCGTCAGCGTTTCAATAAACAAACAAGATAAAAGCTATCGGCTCTTCAGATGAGTTAAGATTAAATTTGGAAACACACGGGTTTTAAAAACGAGCATAACCGTCCTTAACTGGCTTAGGTGTTTGAATAATAGGGTTTTGATTCTTTCTGTTTAGACATTGGTTATTTTTGCTAGAGAGCTTTTGTAACAAGAGAGAGAGAAAAAGAGCGTGCGTTGGTAAATTTAGTTTTATCCCTCATCCTTTAAGCCATATTTTTATCCTTTTCTCTTCAAACATTTTGTGTGACTAAATGATACACCGAAATTGTATAAAGCTTTTTTATATAATACTATTTTGTATCAGATTCATACACAATAAAAGCAGCGTTTTCATGCCAGATTTAAATCATTATATCTCATTCTAGTGTACTATAAATATAGTGATAAAGTGGTCATTCTCTTCCAAACTATCGTCATTCTCCCCATGATGCTAGTGGTGTGCATTTTACTGTCTTTGGGATTGGTCGAGGGTTTGGTCCGCTTGGATCCTCTAGTAGACGCCCCGGCTGGTCTCATCAAAGGACTTAGATCAGAGGATGGAAGCCACTCCATATTTCTCGGAATACCATATGGGCAAATAGGTGATAATCCTTTTGGGGTAAATATAAGACCTTTTTAAATAACATTCGTTCTCATAAAAATATACACTATTTAATAATAATCTTGTACTTGTTCACTAGGTTGCTACACCATATCCAAAATTCAATACTACGTATGAAGCTTATGAAGACTCACCAATGTGTCCGCAGTTGTTCCAAGGAACTGCTGCGGGATCATTGGATTGTTTACGTGCAAACGTGTTCGTCCCATCATCGGCTACCAGCAAAAATAAGCTGCCTGTCGTTGTTTGGATTTATGGTGGTAGTTTCAATAGAGGTTTTGCTACAAAGGATCATTTTGGACCCAAATATTTGATACAGCACGACGTTATTTTTGTCAGCTTTAATTATAGAATTGGACCGTATGGATTCATGTGTCTCGATACACCTGATGTCCCCGGAAACCAAGGTTTGAAGGATCAATTGCTTGCATTACGATGGATAAAAGAAAACATTGCTTCATTTGGAGGTGATGCTAATCAAATAACATTGATGGGCGAGAGTTCTGGCGGTACTTCGGTAGATTTCCATCTTTTATCGAAGCAAGAGAAATTATTCAATAAAGTTATCATACAGAGCGCAGCCGCGGTAAAGCCGCATAGTATTATTGATTCAGATTTAACTTTACCATTGAAAATGTCTGAACAACTAGGATTTAGAACTGATGACGTAACGGAAGCTTTGGACTATTTAGTGAAAGCTGATCCAAAATTAGTTATAGCTGCTTATAATGAGCAACCACTTAGACTAAGACCATGTGTAGAGAAGGAATTTGAGAATGTGGAACGATTTGTACATGACTATCCAGTGAATTTAGATGTTCCAAAGGCCAAAGGCATGCCAATACTCCTCGGCTTCAACAGCAACGAAGGTTTAACAAGAGATTCAACCGAACCAGCTGGCTATTTCATGCAAGAAAGCTATCTTCGAGATTCTTTGAAATACGCTTTTGATTACGACGACAACTTCCAAATCATGGAGGATATTGTTAGACACTTTTACTTTGGCGATGAAGAGTTGACAGAACAAGTAAAAGATAAGATCTTGGAATTCGAAACTGATTATTTCTACGGATTTGGATCGCAGTGGACAGCAGAAAAGTTGGTATCACAGGGAGCTACTGTCTTTCAATATTTGTTTTCTTA
Source organism: Dione vanillae (assembly GCA_037178615.1). Taxonomy (NCBI): domain Eukaryota; kingdom Metazoa; phylum Arthropoda; class Insecta; order Lepidoptera; family Nymphalidae; genus Dione; species Dione vanillae. The sequence continues at coordinate 22,671 of JAZFAU010000341.1, forward strand.
TGATGGTGGCAAGAATTACATAAAAAATAAGAATAGTATACAATACAAAGGAGCTGCACATGCCGACGAACATGGATACTTATTTGAAATGGACGACCAAGTCATAGTGAATGAATTTGAGCACGATGAATTAGTATCTGATCGTATGAGGGTGCTTTGGACTAACTTTGTAAAATACGGGTAAACTAAATGTCTTCTTATAATCTACTTCTACTTTATGGTCTATTCATAAGAGTGATTAAATATTCCATTCTCTCTCTTTTATAACTAAAATAGTATTGTTATAGTATGCAAGAATATAAGTTTAAGTAATATTACAGATCTGATTTTTGTTGACAATTCGTTTAGCGAGAAAATCATTTACAAACAAAAGTACTTAAAAAAATCATTTCATTAAGAATCTAAGAGAATTGTAAGCATTGTATAAATGTGTAACGGCGCTAGAGCGCAGTAAAACTAGAATTAGTTTATCACAAAACTTAAAATAAGATAAATAAAATGAAACATTAATTCTTTAAATGGAGATAGAGAACTCATATTTATTCTATCATTATCTCTGCATTTATAAGAAATCTAATTTCACAGAAACCCCACACCAGAGAAATCAGAACTTCTACCAGTAAAATGGATTCCAGTAACCAAAGACACAATCAACTATTTAAACATAGACAGCGACATATCCATGAAGAAGCGTCCCTTCAGCGACAGATTGGCATTCTGGGAGCTATTCGTGAGAGCTAACAGGAGAAGTCTAACTGGATACAATCGGAATTAAACATTTTCAATTTTACAAATTAGTCTATTTTTGTATAAGTATAAAAATGATTAAATTACTCAAAACAATATTTTTTTCTATTATTGCAAAAACATAGGCTAAGGGGCTAATTAATCAAGTTATGCTTTTTTGGCATTTTTGATACCTCTCATGATTTTGCATGAACACCTTGCTCCTCCCTCCCTTTCAAGTAATCACGTGGATTAATGAACAGCCTCTTAGACACTAAAACTAATCATCATGAATTTCATCAATATAGTTAACACACATTTCTTCGTGGTAGGAAAACGATATTATTAATTTTAGAATTTTTTTTATTGAGGATCGTCATAGTGTTGAGGCGCAGTGTCCACTTGTAAACGCAACGGTTTATGGGCTCGATTCTCATTCAGGGAAGATGATTTTTTTCTTCGCTCTGGAAACTAGGCAAATCGCGGCGTTGAGTTCCGCCACTCATCACGCGATGCCTCGAAAAGGGTGGAAAGTTGGGATATAATATATAATGCACTCTATAAAATCGTCTCAACATAAGACACTATCATTGGGATAAGATTATCACTTTCAAGATATTAAATCTTACTGATAATAGATGAACGTAACATATTTGAAAAATATTTTTGAAGTGTTTTTTAATCTGACGAAAGCCAGATAAATGAAGAACTGCAGTAGCCGTTTTATAGAAACTAGATGGATAAGCCTACTAACTAGTTTGTCTTGTTGTTTTAAAATCACGTATGTATCACCTACATCTTTTATTATTGTCTCTTTTCGCCCTAAAGGTTATCTGGAAGAAATGGCTACTAAGCCATAACATCGCCTTTTGTGTTTTTTTCCTAATTTATATGATCTCACATATAAATAAAAAAAAATAAATAAAAAGATAAATGAATGCACTAAAAAGTATTTTTATAGTCTTTTTTAATAAGATAGCAAACGAGAAGAAAGTCCACCTGATGGTAAGTGGACACCCTCGGCCATAATAGACATCTACAAGCTTATAGGATGTGGGTGCGTTGTCAACCCTAATATTTGAGAAGACCGTACACACGACAGTTGTTGCTGGGAAACCTGGATAGAGAAGATGATAAAGATCTTCCAACTAGCTGATAGAAAAGGAAATATTTTTTTTTCTGTCTCATTTACTTTTGTTTGTTCAAAAGTTTTAGTTAAAAGAAGCATCCATCAAATAAAATTGTAGATAAAATATATGACACAATACTTATTAAGGATATTTGTTTACACGTGGGTTGTAAAACTCTCAACATATAATGCACAAATAAGTGAAAATACAGAGTGTGTTAACACTAAATTAGGTTCTCTTCGCTCACAGCAATACAATTGTTTTTTATTTCACTACATGAGACAATTTATGCCTCACGATAACTTGTCACAGTAACGTAATTAAAATTCAAAAAAATCTATTGTAAACGAAACAAATATTATAATAGGCTGTTATTTAGTTAAGTGTTACTTATACTGCATTTCATTTCACCATTATAATGATTTTGGCATTATTATTTATATCATTACTGTCATTACCAGAATCATTATCATTATTGTAACCGCGATTTCATTAATAATTTCATTAAATTTTGTATCGTGAAATATCGATTTAAATGTAAGTTCATTACTATGAATGTGAAACGCAACATACGCTGGTGAATTTTTATCACGTGTATTCCATAAATAAAAAACAAAGTGGTCTTAATTCGCAATTATGGTATTCGAGTGTATTCTACTGTGCTTAGGAATGTTTGAGGGTATGTATAAAATTGATTTTTGATATAATATTAAGTATCACCTTAAGATATTTACAAAAAAGATCATTGATGTTTATCGAATTGCATCATATTTTTGTACATTTGGACTATAATACTTCGGACGTTCATTATACACACAATAAATTTAACAGATTTACTTAAAAAACACCTAAAATACATATAGAAACTTGAAAATCTGAAACCACGATTCGTAGAAACCGTCCAAACACTAACCACTAAGCCATTCGTCCTTCTTAACACTAAAAAAGAACATTATAATATATTTAGTTTATTTCCACTTGACATGTCATTGAACTCGGTGTTTTTTTGACACCAAAGTTGAGCAAACGATTCGAATAATTAACTATATTTTTTAATTGAATTGTTAATTTTTATAATCAAAGTCATACTTTGACCGCCAGTCGTTTTTCAGTCTGATTTCAAATTAAATGTTACTCAGTCGATTTTAAAAAATATATTACAAAAAGCCTTCAATAATTTTGGTTTGAGTTGTTATTAAAAACGCTACGTCGCTGTACGAAATTTAAATCAGTATATTTCACATATACTAGAAATACATATAAAGAAATAAATTTTAGGTTTGGCATATTTATTAGGATTCTCGCCATAATGCTAGAGATGTGCGTCATTCTAAGTTTAGGAGTAATCCGGACGGAGACGGAGAAAGCAGGGACTAAGCAACGGAGTGTGTTAACACTAGGTTCGTATGGTTCCTGCAGTTCCCTCTGCCTACCCTGCTATGAGCGGGACAAAACGTGAAGGCAAACAAAAATGATATCTTTATTCTTTCTTTATTTATAAATAATAGCTCAAAAATGAGAAAAATACACAAAAGGACGATCTTATGGCTTAGCAGCCATCTTTTCCAGATAACTTTTAGGGCGAAAAGAAATATTTTACACTAAAAGAGGTAGGTATGAAAGAACTATGAACTATTACAAGTATACATAAACAAATATATAGACAATAAATAAGATTATCTAATATATTACTTCAAATTATACATACATATATACATTACATACATATACAAAAATATATACCTACACGAACATACATACATATATACATAAATACATACATACATACAATACAATACAAACAAAAGTAACCTAAGGACTTGTCGACAATTGAAGTAAATGATGTTTTACGGCCTATTTAAACGAAAATAATGATATATGAATAATGATCTCCAACATCCTTCTCCATTATTACAACATATTTAAAAAGAAATTTGCAATGGTGGCCTCATCGCTGTAAGCGATCTCTTACATGCAACCATTATATTGAATGAAATTAAATTTATGAAACAAAAACCAGCAAGGCGTAAAATAGTCTTGCGTTACAATTATTCAATTGTTGACATACATACAAAAATACACACACACGCATACATACATATACATATATACACACATTTTTTTTTGATTCACGCCTTATCCCGCATATTGCAAGATAGGCAGAGGGAACTGCAGGAACTATAGGAACCTACTGATAAGACACTCCGTTGCTTAGTTCCAGTTTTCTCCGTCCCTACTTTACGCCTTTTCGAGACATTGCGTGTTGAGTGGCGGAACTCAACGCCGCGCTTTGCTCAGTTTCTAGAGTGAAGAAAATGGAAATAGGAAAATCCATCTTCCCCGAGCAGAAATTGAACCCACAGACCGTCGCGTTTACAGACAGACGCTTACGCCTCTGTGTCACGACGGCCCTCATACGTATGTACATACATACATATATTTTATTACATATCACAGCGGTCACGACTTCCATCATAGCTCAAGTACCCTAGTGCTTAGACTAATACTCTCGTATGAGGACCATCTTGGTGACAGTTTGTGGGTTCGATTCTCACTTGGAGAAGATGGTTTTCCATATGCATTTTCTTCGCTCTGGCAACCAGGCAAAGTGAGGTGTTGAATCCTAATAGAATCAGGCTTCACTTCGCGGAAGTCCATCCTAACTAAGGAAAGAACTTATATGTAGTTACTTCCTCTATGCAATATTAGTTATGCAATTAAGTGCAACGCCCGCCCACCCGCTGATAAATGCGCGTGCAGTCAGCAATGCGAAACACAACCACCGTTACTACACTCTTTACACGTGTTTCACTCGACGAGGCATCCTCGGGAGATGTTAGCTACTAATATGCATAACTGATACTGCATATAAGTGGCTATATATAAATTCCATTCTTAGTGCTGAATTCCGTCACCCAACAAAAAATATACTTCAAAAAATTTGGAAAGCAGGCAACGGAGTGTCTTAACACTGGGTTCATATGGTTCCTGTAGTTTCCTCTACCTACCCTGGCATGTGCGGGATAAAGCGTGAAACTAATAAAAAATTTAATATGAATAAAAAAATTTAGCGTACTTTTTGTGGGTTTTTTATAGATTCTTATTATTTTTCTAAGCACTAAAAAAATAAATGTAATTCGCTTATCATGGACTTAAGATAAGACAACTATTAATTATGACTCATATTAATTGTATATATTAGGTATTAACACTAATATAATTAATTAATATTTGTGATAAGAACATATGGTGTAAGTTAAAACGGGTACCGACCAAGTATCTGTAGTGTTCCTTATGTTTCAATATATGTACGTATTATGTAGGTATGTTGGATTTTAAGAGACCAGTTCTCGAGATCGAATCACCTAATCCATCCAATCCCTTAAACCCAAAACCCCCTTTCCCCAACGTCCAGCAGTTCACAGAATGGAACACTAAGCTACTTTCAATTGTATATTCACTATACATTTCGAATGTACGTCTCCGACATATAGATACACATATAAAAGTAACACGCAATATGTCTCGAAAGAGGCGGAGAGCAGAGAACGGAGTGTCTTAACACTAGGTTTTTATGTTTCCTGCTTTTCCATATTCTTCGGTTGCGAGGTTAATGCTATAAACGCTAATGGCTTTGACAATAACGCTTGAAGAGGAAAGACGGTACTCTGTCCCAAAGAAACAGCAAGCACTATCGTTTCTATTTCAGAGGAGTCATCGGTAGAAAGGCGTCTCTTGCTGGAGTTGATCCGCAAATTGCCACCTACATTTGAACTGAAAATAAAAACCTATCGTTTTGCTATTCGTCTACGGAATCCTAATACGGTACGACCCAAGTAGGTCTTTCGGGGTGGATATCTGATAGTCGATATGAAACTTGTCTGATAATAAATTTAAGAAAGAATCATTTTCGTGCGGTGCATACAAGATGTGGTTTAACAAGTGCCTTCTACTCTCGGCTATAGGGTATGTCCAGGGCAGGGTGAGGATAGATCCTCTGGTGGATACGCAGCAAGGATTGATTAAGGGCTTGCGAGCTGATGATGGAGACTATTCCATGTTTCTCGGAATACCTTATGCTAAAGTAGATGAAAATAATCCTTTTGGGGTAAGTGAGCTTATCTTTTTCCAACTGTACGATGAGAATCGAAAAATGTATTTTTTGCGTCCTGTTATGACATGATGTTCTCCATCCAAGAAATTTTAGTATTAAGTAATATCGTCATAACGTAGACCAGTTTTTATTGTTTAATTCAAATTGAAATCATTATACTCAAATTAAGTACACAAGATTCATTCTTTGTACGTCAAAAACATTAACACCGGTTCACTAAAGTTCACTAAAGCCTCAGCCCTAAAAAGAACCGGCGTAAAAAACTCAGTGGGACATTTTTTTTAAATGGTCATAAAATCTTACACTAATTCATTTTTGCATTTCATTACCAAGGAGTGTTTTAATTACAAAAATATATTATTTTAAAAGATCATTAATTAGGAGAAGTTAAGAATGGTATGGACTACTTATTACTATGAAAAAAAGTGATATTTTCTTTCTATTTTGCTCTGCGCCACGGCGGCCTTACGTATAATGTTATTAATTTTATTTTCACGCTTTATCCCGCACATGGCAGGGTAGGCAGAATCAGCTAATTGGTTTATATCTTAAAAGGTATTAAACGTTGCAAAATTTAATCAAAAAATCTCATGTTTGAGATATTACTATTTTCGACAAAACAGTGTGTTGAAAACATCTTGTGATTACTTAGATACAAATCAAAATTTTTCAAAATTAATATTGAGGACCGACTGTTTGTAAAAGCTACGGTTTGTGGGTTACATTCCCACTCAGGGAAGATGGATTTTTCTATTTCCATTTCTACGCTCTGGAAACTAGGCAAAGCGCGGCGTTAAGTTCCATCACTCAACACGCAATGCCTCGAAAAAGGCGGAAAGCGGGGGCGGAGAAAGTCTTACACTAGGTTCATATGGTTCCTGTAGTTCCCTTTGCCTACAAGCCAAGACGCGGCGTCATACTCCGCTACGCAAAATCTTGAAAATTTAGCAGAAAGTGAGAAACGGAGTCGCTTAACACTATGTGCTGTGTCTATCCTGCTATTTTCCGGAAAAAACTGTAAAATGGTCTTAGATTTGTCTTTATTTATTTAATATTAATTGTCTAAGATGTCACGGTGACGACCTTCACCTGTCGCGGCTTAATTAAATTTATATTAGAGTTCTTAAAGTCAATATATTTTTAATTATAATTTGCATTTTATAATTACGTTACAATCTTGAAAGTAAACGATTAAATTTTGTGATATTTTATATGAAATTAGTGATTCGCACCAGCGAGAGTTACATTAAAAAAGGAAAGAATAATAATTTTTTCAAAAATCTGACGTCGGAATTTGGAAATTTTAAAATTAAAGATCCATAGGTTTCCATAGTTTCTGCGGTTTCTTGCTTACCCTGCCACGTGCATTAACTTAATAATGATAAAAATAGCAACAAACAAAATTACTACATTAAACAAATATTCCAGGCAGCATCCCCTCATCCTAAATTTGATGAAGTGTTTGAAGCATACGACGACTCAGCTGTGTGTCCACAAGTTGAAGAATTTAACAACACCATAGTAGGATCACTGGACTGCCTAAATTTGAACGTATTTGTACCAAACAAGGCTAACTCTAAAAATAAATTGCCAGTTTTGGTTTGGATTCATGGTGGCGGATTTACCATTGGATTTGGAAATAGATATTTATATGGTCCAAAATATTTGATAAGACACGATGTTGTGGTAGTTTCTATCAACTACAGATTGGGGCCTTACGGGTTCATGTGTCTCGATACACCAGGTGTTCCAGGAAATCAGGGTTTAAAAGATCAAGTACTGGCGCTGCGATGGATCAAGAATAACATAGATGATTTCGGTGGTGACCCTAACGAAATTACGATAATGGGAGAAAGCTCTGGCGCTGCTTGTGTAGAATTTCTCATGTTTCATAAGGAACAGGAAAATTTATTTAACAAAGCTATAATGCAAAGCGGTAGCGCCATATCCCCATGGGTCTTTGATGAGTCAGATTCATCGAAACCTTTAAAAATTGCTAAACATTTAGGCTTTCAGACAGGAGATGTAGCAGCAGCTTTGAATTTTCTGAAAAGTATTGATACGGATAAAGTCATTAAAGCCGTGTCTGAACTCAACTTAAGTTTCAATACTTGTATTGAGAAAAAGTTTGAAAATGTTGAAGGCATAATAGTGGATCATCCAGTTAATGCAGACTATTCTAAGTTTAGTAACATATCAATATTGGCAGGATTTAACAGTCTAGAGTCTCTAGTGATGTATATAATTGTTGATATCAATATTTTCAAAAATGTTGACAACTTTGCAAATTTGGGAATATTATTCAATGATGGTGAAGTTATTCAAGATATGAAAGAATTAGTACGACAGTTTTACATTGGAGACGAAGAAATAAGTGGAGATTTACGTCCACATCTCACGAATTACCAGTCAGATTTTCTATTTAACTATCCGGTGCAGAGAACTCTGCAGAAGTATGTGGAAAATGGAGCCCAAAATGTATACCAGTATATGTTTTCATACAACGGTGGCCGAAATTTCGTTAAGAAGAGAATGAATGTGTTAGATGTTGAAGGAGCAGCTCATGCGGACGAAATAGGGTATTTGTTTGACTTGTCCTACGAGACCGACAAACCGTCTGAAGATGATCAACGCGTAATAGATCAAATTACCGCCTTGTGGACCAACTTCGTGAAATATGGGTAACTTAATAAATAAAATAAAAAGCAAACGTATGAATTTTTTTTAGCTTCACACTTGATCCCGCACATAGCAGGGTTGGCAGAGGGAACTGCAGGAACCGTGGAACCTAGTGTTAAGACACTCACAATTTACATCTATATCATAAAACACTTGTATTAATAGAGACGGAGTGTCTTTGCACTAGTTTGTTGTAGCCTCCATCTACGTTATATTACCAATACGTGAAAGGTCAAATATGGTCAAAATTCTTGAACATATCACTCAATCTTTCAACTTTTCATTTAATTTTTTACGTATACGGTTTGTGGGTTCGATTCCCACTCGAGAAAGATGGATTTTTCTTTTTCCATTTTCTTCGCTCTGGAAACTAGGTAAAGCGCGGTGTTGAGTTCCGCCACTCAACACGCAATGCCTCGAAAAAGGCGAAAGCGGGGATGGAGAAGGCAGGAACTAAGCAACAGAGTGTCTTAACACTAGGTTCATATAGTTTCCTGCAGTTCCCTCTGCCTACCCTGCAATATGCGGGATAAAAGCGTGAAGCTATAAAAATTACTTATACAACACTATTACTAGACTTTTGTTATTAAAAATGTATGGCATGGAACGAATAATAATAAAATGTTTAAACACATTTCACAGAGAACCTACACCAGAAGTCACCGAACTATTGCCAGTAAAATGGATATCCCTCCCCTCTGAATTGAAATGAAGAACCGCCTGGTCCACGACAGAATGGCGTTTTGGTTCTGCTCTATAAAGCCCACGAGTCACTGCTTTCTCCGTCCCCGCTACAAAAAACAAAAAAATTGAAAATACATGTAAAAATTACTAAATTTAAATATTGTTGTTTTTAATTTAATTTTTTATTTTTTAATAAATAATGGTAATAAATAATAGATTTCCATTGTTATATTGTGTTCACTCTCTGAAAAAGTTTTACAATTGACCTTTTTTTTAGCTTCACGCTTTATCCCGCACATTCCAGGCTAGGCAGAGGGAACAGCAGAACCGTGGAACCTAGTGTTATACACTCACAATTTACCTCTATATAATAAAACACTTGTTTTAATAGAGACGGAGTGTCTTGACACTAGTTTGTTTTAGCCTCCATCTACGTGAACGCTCAAATATGGTCAAAATTCTTGAACATGTCACTCAATACTTTAAATATTTTTTACTATCTATTACTTATACAACACTATTACTAGACTTTTGTTATAAAAAGGTATGGTATGGAAAAAATTACAATCAATTTGCAAATATAATAATAATATGAGGACCGTCGTGGCGCAGAGGCGCAACGTCTGCCTGTAACGTGACGGTTACTGGGTTCGATTCCCAGTCAGGGAAGATGGATTTTTCTATTTCCATTATCTTCACTCTGGCATCAAAGGCAAAGCGCGGCGTTGAGTTCCGCCACTCAACACGCAATGCCTCGAAAATGGCGGAAAGTGGGGACGGAGTAAGCAGGGATTAAGTAACGGAGTGTCTTAACACTAGGTTCGTATTCGGTTCCAGCAGTTCCCTCTGCCTACCCTGCCATGTGCGGGATAAAGCGTGAAGCTAAAAAAAAAATATTTGCAAATATATAACATCTAAACACATTTCACAGAGAACCTACACCAGAAGTCACTGAGCTTTTGCCAGTAAAGTGGATACCCTCCACTAAGGAAATCAACAACTACTTAGACATCGATGCTGAATTGAAAATGAAAAAACGACCGTTCCACGACAGAATGGCGTTTTGGAAACTGCTCTATACAGCCAACGAGAACATACTTAAAGGCAAACGTTAAGACTTAAAAATGGCTTTCCTTTTGATGGAATTAATTAAAATAGATTTTGAAAATACATGTAAAAATTACTAAATTTAAATATTGTTGTTTTAAATTTAAATTTTTAATTAACATAATTTAAATATTTAAATTATTTGGTAATAATAAAGTCTTTAGCAAATACGTCGTTTATTGTTGAACGCCCAAAAAGCTTTTATATATTTTTAAAATTAAAAGTTATAACAAGCTTTCCAGATGAGGAGCAAAAGCTTTCAAATCATATATTAATAACAATATTCTTTGACAGCATATTACTTTGCTTAATAATTTATTTATTATTTTTTTTATGTCTTCACGCTTTATCCCGCACATGGCAGGGCAGGCAGAGGGAAATGCAGGGACCATAGGAACCTAGTGTTAAGCCACTCCGTTGCTTAGTCCCTGATTTCTCTTTCGAGGTATTGCGTGTTGAGTGGCGGAATTCAACTAGTTTCCAGAGCAAATAATATTAGACGAAAGAGGTATGCAGGGTTTGATGCTCCGTTACCTGAACTACCTAGGTATTATTTCTATTTCAGGGACTTATCAACGGAGTGTCTTAACACTAGGTTCCTTGTGCGGGATAAAGCGTGAGGACCGAAAAAAAATATATTATCAAGTTAAGTCGTAGAAAATTTTTATACTGTTTTTAAATGAAGTTAAATAAAATATAGAGGTAAATTTTGTTTTAGAAAGCAACACAAATTTATAAAATAGTGTTTTCACGTCATTAAAAGAAATACCTTATTATATAATCGTTGATAACGTTTTGTTTTCAAATGTAAACAAATAAAAAGACAAAGTGTGAGTTGAAATAATTCGTTAAGGGTTCCGTAGATGCAAGTATAGTGAAGCCACTCAGTTGCTCATATTTTACGAAAAAAATAATTTTATTGAAACCTCACACGCAAAGATGTTGTCTTTTTTATTTCATTAGCTTCCTATAGAAACGATTTCCTAAAATCAAAATCCCCCAAAAAACTTCAAGCGGATCACAGAATGAAGCAATATAGTAAGTTTCAACTGTGTTTCATAACATAAATAGTGCTAGTTGTGAGGTTAATGCTGTTAGCCCTAATGGTTAAGGAGTATTGTTGTTTACTTGAGAGGAGCCGCCAGCGGAAAGGCATCTCCTGCTAGACGGAAGTTTCTTCGGCTTGCGGCCAACAAGTGGGTTGGAAATTAGAGTACCATTTGGCCAATCGACTACGGAACCCTAAAACTGAACGACCTAGGTGGGACTTTAGGGGTGGACGATATCTGATAGTAAATATCGAACTTGTCTGATAATAAAGGTAAGTGCAAAATATTCAAGAAAGATTCATTTAAGTGCGGTGCATTCAAGATGTGGTTCATCAAGTGCCTTCTATTGTTGGCTATAGGGTTGGCCCAAGGCAGGGTGAGGATAGATCCTCTAGTGGATTCGCAGCAAGGGCTGATCAAGGGTCTGCGAGCTGATGATGGAGACTATTCCATGTTTCTTGGAATACCTTACGCTAAAGTAGATGAAAATAATCCTTTTGGGGTAAGTGTGTTTTTCTTCCAACTTTAACTAGTTCCGAGGTCTTACGTACTTCAATTTTCACTAGAGTTGGGAGAGACTCCGTGATCAGTTAAAGCCGAGGAAATGAAAATTAACATTTCCCCACGCAAGAATCAAACCCCTGACGGAATCCCATTACTGTGACAGTGTGTTAATAAATGACAAGTTAGCAATGGTTAGAACTACATTTTATTGAAAAAAAAGGCAGTAAAATATCTAGTTAATGGACTGCAGTTTTCATTTCAAATTTCAATTATGTCTAATGCAAAAAATTGATTTTTCATAGTGTTAAAATCCACACTACGTATAGAAAATACTTGAAAAAATATAAAAACGCAGTGTAATGTCAAAGCAATTGAACAGTTTTAAATTAAACGTAAGCGTTGTATTCTTGTTAACATAATTACACTTTGAGGAGATATCTCTATTAGAGAAGGTCATTTTAGCGAATATTATTTGTAATTTTGTACTAAAATTAAACAGGAAGATAGACAGCGGTAGCGTGACATCTTAAGTACTGCTATTTAAGTTCTGCAGGTACCACTCAATTTCAAGATATCCAGTGTATAGTGGCGGAACTCAACGCCGTCTTTTGTCTTGTTGTACTAGAGCAATCTAAAAAATACAATACCCAAATATACGTAATTAATTTTGCAATTTATTTCTATTAAAAGTCTTCATTAGTCAATCACCAGATTATATATTAACAAATAATTAAGTGTTGCAAAATCTAATCTTAGAGTGTCATCTTCAAGATAACAGCATTTTGGAGGATACTTGCGTTCTGTACCAAACATCGATTTCAATTGGTTTATCTGCTAAAATACTTGTTGATAAAAAGGTCTTTTGATAAGAGACTATAAATATGAGTGCAAGCTAAGGTAATGCGTGAAATTCCGTCAGAGAAGAAACTACTAAGTATTCCATGAGTTAATCGTGTTGGGGTATCGTTTGTTACGTGTCTCTGTGTTCTTGCTGCTGAGAGACTAACGGGTTCACGTATGATTTCCAGTATTTCACCATGGCGCATGGCATTGCATATATTTAGCTGTCCTACTGCCTCTTTATCATTCAATCAATGTCTTGAACTTTCCTCTCTGATCCTAACCCTAGTTTATATTATTATGCTCCTATCATAAATTGTTTATGAAATTGAAGTCTTGACTCAAGCTCTGGGACACTTTTGTCTTTTGGAAGTGAAATAAAAATCTTATCACGTGATTTTTTCAAAATATATGTTTTTGCGACAACTACTATTTTATATGTAGAGCTCCGATGGTTACTCGAATCTCAATCCAAAACTATTTTTGACCCTAAACTGGGTTGAGGTGACTGCTGAATGCGCTAGACCCAGCCAAAACGTCAATATTTTCATAACGCTTGCATCTAACTTTACTAAGAGGGTTTTATTAAAATCATATACGAGGAAAGGCCAATTCAAACGTAAGAAAATTGAAGTTTACTTAAATATATATCTAGAAAATTTAGCAGGAAGTCAGTCTATATGCGGGAAAAATCGTAAATTTGTCTCAGATTTGCCTTTATTATTTAACAAACTGTCAAAGACGTCACGGTGACGACCTTCACCTGATGCGGCTTCGTTAAATTTATTCCATCTTTCATATTTGGTTCTTAAGGTCGATATGTTTTTAATTTTAATTAGCATTTTATAATTACGTTACAATCTTAAAGCTAAGTGATTAAATTCTGTGATATTTGATAGGTAATATTATTAAAATTTAAATTGTATATACAATTGTACCAATTGTACAAGTTGGAATAAAATTTAGATAAAAAAAAGAAAATTAATATTTTTCTATTAAAAACTATTTGGAAACGCTAAGGTTTGAACACTTTGCTTTCATTTTAAATTAGTAAAAATCACGAAAATTAAAAACATCTTATTGAGATAACAAATTATAATAATATTAAATTTAAAATATAACAATAAGAATAAAATATTATATATCGTAAATTTTAACAAATATTCCAGGCAGCATCCCCTCATCCCAAATTTGATGAAGTGTTTGAAGCATACGACGACTCAGCTGTGTGTCCACAAGTCGAAGAATTTAACAACACCATAGTAGGATCACAGGACTGCCTAAATTTGAACGTATTTGTACCAAACAAGGCTAGCTCTAAAAACCGACTGCCAGTTTTGGTTTGGATTCACGGCGGCGGATTTCGCATAGGATTTGGAAATAGATATTTATACGGTCCTTAATATTTAATAAGACACGACGTTGTGGTAGTTTCTATCAACTACAGATTGGGGCCTTACGGTTTCATGTGTCTCGATACACCAGATTTTCCAGGAAATCAGGGTTTAAAAGACCAGGTACTAGCGCTGCGATGGATCAAGAAAAACATAGAAGCCTTCGGTGGTGATGCTGATAAAATTACTTTAATGGGAGAGAGCGCTGGTGCTTCTTCCGTAGAATTTCATTTGTTTTATTAGGGACAGGAAAATTTATTTAACAAGGTTATAATGCAAAGCGGTAGTACTGCCGCCCCATGGGTCATTGAAGATTCAGATTCATCGAAACCTTTAAAAATTGCTGAACATTTAGGCTATCAGACAGAAGATTTATCGGAAGCATTGGATTTTCTGAAGAGTATTGATACAAATTTAATTATAGGAGCCGTGTCTGAACTTAATATAAGTTTCAAGGTTTGTGTTGAGAAAGAGTTTGAAAATGTTGAAAGCATAATGGTAGATCACCCTGTCAATATAGATTATTCAAAATTTAGAAATGTACCAATACTGGCAGGATTTAACAGCCTAGAGTATCTTATGATGTATATAAATGAAGACGCCGAGTATTTCAAAGATTTAAAGATATTCAACAATTTGGAATTGTCATTCAACTATGATGAAGATATTCAAGAAATGGAAGATATAGTTCGACATTTTTACATTGGGGACGAAGTAATTAGTGAAGATTTACGTTGGCGTCTTACGGATTACCAGTCAGATTTTCACTTTAACTATCCTGTGCAGCGAACTCTGCAGAAGTATGTTCAAAATGGAGCCCAAAATGTATACCAGTATATGTTTTCGTACAACGGTGGCCGAAATTTCGTTAAAAAGAGAATGAACGTGTTAGATGTTGAAGGAGCAGCTCATGCGGATGAAATAGGGTATTTGTTTGACTTGTCATACGAGACCGACCAACCGTCTGAAGATGATCAACGCGTCATAGATCAAATGACCGCTATGTGGACCAACTTTGTCAAATATGGGTAAGTAGTCAGTAAACGTAAAAAAATTAATGAATTTTGGATATATCTTAACTGTTTCAGCATTGAAATTGTCGTTTGAATTCAATCGGTTTATAGATTTGTAAATTATAAATATTTTATTTTGGTTGTGATGGATAGTTTATTAACGAAATCTTTGAAAAAAAAAGGAATATTCTTCTAGTATAAATGTTTTTGAAAAAATACACAGATTTAATAATAGGTTTCTTTTATTATTTAATCTTTACTTTAAAAGATTTTTTCATTTTACTTCTAGATAATACATTTCTTTTTTTTTTTAGCTTCACGCTGTATCCCGCACATGGGCAGGGTAGGCAGAGGGAACTGCAGGAACCATACGAACCTAGTATTAAGACACTCCGTTGCTTAGTCCCTGCTTTTATCCGTCCCTGCTTTCCGCCATTTTCGAGGCATTGCGTGTTGAGAGGCGGAACTCAATGCCGCGCTTTGCCTAGTTTGCCAGAGCGAAGAAAATGGTAATAGAAAAATCCATCTTCTCCGACTGGGGATCGAACCCAGAAACCATCGCGTTACAGGCAGACGTTGCGCCTCTGCGCCACGACGGTCCTCATATATTACATTGGTTGTATTTAATGGCGACGAGTGTTAATACGCATTAATTTCTTTTTGGCTTCATCTATATTTTATCATTAGTATGTGACAAGACTAATATGGGCAAAACCTCGGTATTTTATTTCATTATTTTAATTATTTTTCATTATTTACTATCAACTTTAATTGAAAGAGTACATAATAAGATGAATGTTTTGAATTGTTTTCTCTTATTAAAAATATTTGAGAAGTCAAAATCGCAAGCTTATCTAAGCACATTTTATAGAGAACCTACACCGGAAGTCACTAAACTTTTGCCAGTAAAGTGGATACCCTCCACTAAGGAAATCAACAACTACTTAGACATCGATGCTGAATTGAAAATGAAGAAACGACCGTTCCACGACAGAATGGCGTTTTGGGATCTGTTCTACAAAGCCAATGAGAGAAAGTTAAAAGGCAAACGTTTAGATTAAGATATGACTTCAATGGAGTACATTTTGGAAATACATGTAAAAATTACTAAATTTAGATATTGTTTTAATTAATTTAAAAAAATTTCGTACGTAACAATTGTACATTATTATTTTAAATATTTTAATTATTGGTAATATAATAAAAAAAAATTTTTGCAAACACTTCACTTCTCACTTCTTCCCCGACTCATAAGTTTCCAAAACGCAAGTTTTCTAAATTAGAAGACACACGCTTTTAATTCACATCGTACATATCTAAAGAATTCTTTAACAGAATAATATTTTGCGGTTTAAAATCTTAGTAATTTTTAAAACATTTCGAACTAAATTTGCAAAGGATAATCGTAGTGACAAATCACACTGTTGCTATATTTTACTCTATTTTCCCAAACTTTATGGGTTCTATATTTATTTCTTTGGCTAGTAATCGACGTTTCATACACTCTTTGCTTATCACCTATTATAATAGATCTAAGTTTTTATTACGTAAAACATCAACCACTCATCTCGTTATCTTAAAATATCTTGAGATAAATAGATGAAAAGAATTTTCGCAAATCCATGTCAAAGTGTTTTTGGACTTGGTAACAGCAAGATGTGGGGACTCGGTTGTCTTGTGTTACTAACTCTTGGGATAGTCCAGGCTAGGATAAGGTTAGATCCCTTGGTAGACACCCAGCAAGGTTTGATTAAGGGCTTGAGGGCTGATGATGGAGACTATTCTATGTTTCTGGGTATACCGTATGCGAAAGTTGACGGAGAAAATCCTTTTGGGGTAAGTTTTTGAAAATTTAATGTAAATCTTTAAGCATAGTTGGATTTCAAATTGCAGTTCGTGAAAACTATTTCGTCCTATCTTTAAAATACGCAAATTTAATATTTTCAAAAATATTGTGTTCAAATAAGTTGGCCCTATTGCTTAATTTTTGAAATTATAATTATCCATGGAAACATAAAAAGTGGAGTAAATGTCTATATCATTACATATTTTGGTTAATACGGCACCAAGAAGAACGTCTGAATGTTTTTCTCGGTCTGGGAAAAGAATCTACCATCATTATTATAATCTTTTCACTCTGGTAAGCAAATAAAGAACGTCATGAAATTCCGCTCATCAACAAGCATGTGTGTAAAAGATGCAGAATGTAGTGTTATAACACTACTCTTTCTGCCCCCCTTGCCTAAAGCAGAATACTAAGTTATACAGAATATTAAGTAATAAAAATAAGAAAAAAAAACAGCAGATTTCAATCTCGAGTCATCGATACAACCTTGACCAACCCAGCTATTGATAAAACATCTCACGTCTATCGTATCGATAACGAGATTGTAGCATCCGTTTCGATATGCTTTAACTGACAAGTTTAACTAAACCACAAGATGACCTTCGCTAAGATTGACTAAATCTAACTGTTTAATTTTATGAAATAATTTTATTTGGGCTAAATTGGGCAATTATAAGACAAAGAGGTTAAAAATTGTGTCATATTTTTATTATAAAAATTTGGTACAAAAAGAAACTAAGAGTAAATGCCTTAGTCGTGAATTTCTGTTTATTTTTGACTGATTCAAGAACTTAATCTTTTTTAATAGACGATGAATCTAAAGTTTTCTTAAATATTTAAAAATAAAATATAATTTTAAAATATTACAGGCCTCGTTACCCTTTCCCAAGTTTGACCAAGTCTTGGAGGCTTTCGACGATTCAGCCGTATGCCCTCAAGTTGACGAAGTAACTAAAATTTTAGTTGGTACATTAGACTGTCTGAACCTAAACGTGTACGTCCCAAATAAAGCAAGCTCCAAAAACAAGCTGCCTGTGTTGGTATGGATTCACGGCGGCGGTTTCGAAACAGGTTCAGGTCATAAAAGCTTATATGGTCCAAGATTATTGGTTGGCCATGATATAATTCTAGTTACAATCAACTATAGATTGGGACCTTACGGTTTTATTAGCCTAGATACACCTGAAGTTCCTGGAAATCAGGGTTTGAAAGATCAGCGTCTAGCCTTGAGATGGATCAAAAATAACATTGCAGCATTTGGTGGTGATGCTAACAAGATCACCATTATGGGTGAAAGTGCTGGTGCTGCCTCTGTCGAGATTCATTTGATTTACCAACAAGAGAAGTTATTCAACCAGGCCATAATACAAAGCGGTAATGCATTTAGTCCATGGGTAGTCGGTGAAGCTGATCTATCAAAACCTTTAAAAATCGCTGAACGTTTAGGATTTCAGACTCAAGATCCCTCAGAAGCTCTGGACTTCTTAAAAACTGCAGACTTCAGTTTAGTAATAGGAGCTGCGTCGGAACTGGGCGTAAAGTTCAGTGTCTGCGTTGAAAAAGAATTCGATGGTGTTGAGAGCATTGTGTCAGACTATCCGATTAATATAGATTACCCAAAAGTGAAAAATATACCGATTTTATCGGGTTTCAACAACCGTGAATTCTTATTTATGTATGGAGACAATCAAAAACCTGATTTATTTAAGAATGTAAATGTATTTGACATGTCACCTGCATTTGAGTACGACGAAGAATTTCTAAAAATGGAAAATATCGTAAAACATTTCTATATTGGAGAAGAAGAAGTAAGCATTGACTTACGTTCAGAACTTATTGACTTCGCCTCTGATTTCCACTTTAATTATCCTAATCAGAGGAGTCTGGCAAGGTTTCTGGAATATGGCAATGAAAATGTATATCAATACTTATTTTCCTACGACGGAGATAGAAATTTCTTAAAGAAGAGGGAGAACATCACCTTGGCAGGCGCAGCTCATGCGGACGAACTTGGGTACTTATTCGATATGATGGAAAACCAGGCGAAACCATCCGAAGCCGACCAACAAGTCGTTGATCAAATTACAACACTTTGGACTAACTTCGTAAAATATGGGTCAGTAATCATTTTTAACATATTTGTGTACAGTGACTGCACTTTAACGTAATATAACAGGTGATTTGACTCAGTTGATGGTTTAGCGCAGCAGGACAGCGTTTGTAAACGCAACGGTCCTAGTTTCGATTCTCATTCGAGCGAATGAATTACTTAACTCCGTCACAAAGCATAAAAGAGTGACCATTTTTGTCTGCTATATGCATAATAAATTGTGAATAGTTTCTTAATTAACAAAAAATGTACTAACAATAAAGTTTCAGTTACAAACTTAGTAAATAACGTGGTGATTAAACACTATATTTTATAATTTTAATTAAGCTCCAATTCCAATGTTCCAGAGATCCAACTCCTGAAGTGTCAGAACTTTTGCCAGTACAATGGCCTCCAGTCACCAAGGGCTCACACAATTACTTGGAGATAGACGCCGAGTTGAAGCTGGGCAAACGTCCCTTCCACAAGCGTATGGCCTTTTGGGAGCTTTTCTTCAAGGTCAATGAGAACAAACTCAAGGGGAAGCGCGCTGATTAAATAAATTGTAAAAATTCAATTTAACCTATTTACTTTTAAAATAATATTAAATTCCTCTTTTTTGTGCTTTTTGTTTTTTTTTTTTTAAATGAATATAAAATATGTAAATTTTCTTAACATATAAATACATATTTAAACTTCTTTAGTCTTTAATGATTTTAATAACTATATATGTTTAAAATGTCTTTTAAATTTTATCGTTTTTTAGATATGGCAGTGTCAAGACACTCCTTTCTCCACATATTGCCTAACTCTGACAAATTGCATATTCAGTGGCAAAGCCCAACGACGCGAGCTTTACCATAGTGAAGATATTCAAATAATTTAAATACAATTATTTTAAATATCCCTTGGGGATCGAAACCACAACACTTACGTTTACAGTTACGCTGTCCCATCACTACAGTAGGGCTCACGTCCTTCTCTTTATATATAAAACTTTCTTAATATGCTTTCTTTCAATGTAAATGATATGTTTTTTTAAATCTTCGCAAAAGCTTTATTAGTACATTAACAGGACATGAACCTATGCCTCGTAGTTGCTTTCTGACCAACTGTGGCGATTATCCATATGTTCTTAATGACCTAAGGACGCCACAATAATATAAGATATTTTTAAGATATTGCATGGCAGAGATGTTCCTCCGCGACGTCCAAAGCGATTTAAATTATTAGTCAATTCTGGACTGGCAAGACCAACTACCCTCTTTATTTTTTCCTATATACCACCTCTTCTACCACTTTTTTTTTAGCTTCACGCTTTATCCCGCATATTGCAAGGTAAGCAGAGGGAACTGTAGGAACCATATGAACCTAGCGTTAAGACACTCCGTTGCTTAGTCCCTGCTTTCTCCGTCCCCACGTTCCGCCTTTTTGAGGCATTGCGTGTTGAGTGGCGGAACTCAATATTTTATTTTATTTTTACAAATTATTACATATATGAAATCAGTTCCTCGAGTGGGGACTGAGCCACCTTACCACTGAACCACTACAGTGAAATTAAATATTGATTTGTATTTTGTTTACAAAACAAACCTCTTAAAACGTCCTTGACATCTAAAATCAACTAATCAAGTATAAAAACAACCTAAAATGAACCTAATGTCTAATAACAATAAGATTTTCGTATACCAATATTTTTTGTAATCCCAAATGTCAAAATGTCATAGGTTAATGTTGAATAAATCATATTTTTTTAATTTCATTTTTTTTTCAACTTCGGCATAAGTTAAATGCTAATCAGGTTTATGTTAAGTATAATCTGTGAAGATTTGAAGGTTAAATTATAAATAAGCAGTCAATGTTTAACCGTCACAGATTCTTTAAAAGTATGTTCGAGTTGTCTTGTGGATTGGGGGTTCGATTCCTAGTAGGGGACATTTTTGTAATACCTTTTTAATTGTTATACCGCTTCAAAGGACAGAGATATATTTTTAGAACATATATACAAAAATTAAACACGTGTCTAGTAACATAATAAATGTTCAAGTTGTGACAAGGATTTAACAATTTCGACGTAGCTGAATGAGAACGTATGGCTTAGTGGTCTTCCTCTTTCTGAGAGACGCGGGTTCAATATATAATGCAATATATATAATGCAATAAAAAAGTCAAATATTTAACTAACTATCAAAGTGACATTTAAAAAACAATAATTACTAAACATCAAACGGTTGTATTAAATCGTAATCTTAATGTAAGACAGCGCGTGGCAAAGTGGCGTAAACAAAAGTTGAAAAAAAATTATATTCAAGATTAAGTGAAGAAGAGTAATTTTATAGAAAAGGTTTATAGAATAAAATATTTTTTTTTCACGCTTTATCCCGCATATAGTAGGGTAGGCAGAGGGAATAGTAGGAACCGTGAGAACTTAATGTCAAGACACTCCGTTCCCCGTTTTCCGCTTTTTCGAAGCGAAGCGCGTTGAGCAGCGTGAGTGGGAATCGAATTCATAAACTATGTTGTGTAATAAATCAATTTTGTTGGATTAATCGTGTATATTAACATTATTTTGGAATTCCGTCCCTAACAACCTGAGGTGGCATTCTTCTTTTTAGTTAATATAATTGTTATATCAGTCTATTTACAGATTCTGATTTGTCTAGTGCTTCCAAGATTTATTCCAATATATACAATAAATCTGGTTAATTTCTAAATCTTTGAAAAGACCTGTTTTTTTAATTTAAAATTGTTTTTCAGCTGGCTGTAACATAATTCGTTGGAAAATCTACATTTTAACTGAAAGAATCATATTAAGGCTCAACGTAAGGTAACAGTAAGCTCATGAAACTTAGTGTTAAGACACTCCGTTCCTCACTCACCGCTTTTCGAGGCATTGCATGTTGTGGGGCGGAACTCAACGCCGCGCTATACCTCAATGCCCACATATTTTAAAGCAATAATGTTCTTTATTTAAATCAATCTATCGATTCTAGTAACCAAGAAATATCATATTACAAAAAAGGTATTTAGTCTTAAATTTCAATATTCTAACTTAAGCCTCTTCGCTTACGGATGTGACTGAATAAATTAAACATTTTTTACTACACTGGCAACGAAAGTAACACAAGTTATCGACGTATTGACCCCATTTCAAGACGGATGACTCTTAAATACAAACTTGTTTTGCAGTACATATATATAGATACATACATACATACACACACACACACACACACACACACATATATATATATATATATATATATATATATATATATATATATATATATATATATATATATATATATATATATATATATATATATATATATATATATATATATATATATATATATATATATATATATATATATATATATATACATACATGTGTCTATATATATTGTATTGACCAAAATTACATTTCGTCCTTAAGATACTAATCGATGGCTCCGTTTTGTAATAAGGATAAGTTCTCGTAAGGCGAGAAATGTAGTCTTTTCTTAAAGGCTTTGCCTATCCCGTATATGCGGGATTCAGTGTGAATGGTAAAGAAAAAGGAATGTGAAGAACTATATTTAAATAAGTGGAGAAATCGGAGAAGTGTCTTAACACTGCGTTTTCTCTGTATTCTCTGAGTTATAAAGAAAGAAGAATACTAGAAAAGATACTTAATAAGATATGTCATTCAAGTATTTGCATTATAATGAAAAAAATAAAATAGCATGTAAACGCGACAGTTTGTGGGTTCGATTCTCACTCAGGGACGATGGATTTTTTCATGTCCACTTTCTTCGTTCTGGCAACTAGGCAAAACGCGGGCAACGCAGCGTTGAGTTCCGCCACTCAACACGCAATACCCTCAAAAAAGGCGGAAAGCGAGAAACAAAATGTCTTAACACTAGGTTCCCACGATTATGAGGTTCCCTCTGCCTAACCTGCTATAAGCGGGATAAAGCGTGAAGATATATAAAAAAATATTACTATGTTTCTCCATTTGCCACAAAATAAACCATCGTAACAGGAAAATGGAGAATCTGTGAAGTTAAAGTAAACGTTTTGCAATACAAAATTCTTCACGCGACACGACACGCGACACCCGTCTTAAATGTCAATGTTAAGATGACACTCCGACGTTTGATTGAGTAAAGAGTGGCAAAGGAGATTAGCGTAACCAAATTAAGAATGAAATAACGCAGAGTAAGCAGGGACTAAGTAACGGAGTGTCTTAACACTAGGTTCTTATATAGTTCCTGCAGTCCCCTCTGCCTACCCTGCTATGTGCGGGATAAAGCGTGAAGCTAAAAAAAAAAAAAAAAAAAACAAAATAACGCAGCGGAATCTGAACCTGTTTCCCTCGGATGAAAACTTCAAGATTTTAACAGATTTCCAGTGATTTTTGCTAATGTCAATGCATTTAATGTGACGGAGTTGTTAAGTGACGGAGCTTAACGCCGCGTTTTGTCTACACAAAGCGCGAATAAAACCTACGAACCGTTGGACTTAGCAAGCAAGTTTTTAACAATAACTGAGCCATACGGACATACAGATTATTATTATTATATAACGTTATTGAAGCTTTTGTAAATTGCAATGAGATTTAAACTTTTCTATCGAAATGACAAGCACTTTTTCTTTTAAAAAGTTTGTAAAGCTATATAAGATTTTTAAGTGTTAAGTAACAGAGCTTAACACCGCGCTTTAGATTGTTTAAAACAACGTTAAAATCCGCCACTCAATATACAATATCATAAAACGGAGAAAGATTTTCATAGACAAAAGAGAATTGGAGAAACAGAGTGTCTTAACACTAGGCATTCTCTCTTTATTATATATGGAATAAATTGCATTGCACGGATCTCAAACCTACACCTTTCATAAAATCACTTAATATTAAAAATAAACATTACTCATTCGACTTACGCAATGCAGTTATTGGGAATTGAAGATTTTTTAATTTATTTTCAAATATCGCCATATAAAGTTGAGGTCACGGTACCTTCTTTTTAACATTATCATACAGTTCGGTTAAGCTACGTTCACTGAAGACCGAAATGGGATGGGTGTGCATTTTTTTTTAATTTTCACACTAGAGAGAGAGAGAGAGAGAAAGAAAGAGAGAGATAGAGAGAGAGTCAAGTATTTGGTTATATAAAAAAATCAAGGATAATAGAAAAAGAACATTTTTACCTTTTAAGTACGAGACCCTAGTTATAAAAGAGACTAAATTATTTTATGCTTTTTAAAATATTAATCCACACTAAGGTTCGCAAGAGGCGCGGGTTCATATCCCACTGGGTTTAAATTTTTATATATTTTCTTTAAGTATGAATAAATTATTGTAATTGTTTCCCTGTGGTAAAAAGATAAAGGGCGGCGTTGAGTTACGATACTATGGGCCATTTTCCACCGATTATGGAACTTATTTTTATGACTTTTTAATTTCACATTCAGGATAAAAAAAATACTTAAAGAAAAACATATAAAAATTTAAACGCAATTTGCACGGTCCGCAAGAGGGTATGGGTTCAAATTCAGCTGTGTTCAAAGATATATAGATATATCTGTCGGATACCTGTTATCTGCCAGATAAGGAATATATTTTCTACCTCGGATTTTATCTGGAAGTGGTGAAATTAGCTCTAAACATGCAATATTAAAACTGGGCGTTAAGTAAGAATAGTAGCTTTACTAACTGAGTCAATGAAAGAAAAAACACAGCCAAAATGAATAAAATATTTAAATATCAGTCAGTAATCTGACAGAAAGTTTAGTTAACGCTGTCTACTAGATAAAGCTAGCATAAACAGATTATCTACTAGATATATCTATCTGAGACCTTTAAAACTAAAATTTGCTGTTTATCTATCAGATAAGGTACACAGGGACATTATCAGCAAGTGGTTATATCAGCCCTAAGTAGCCTAAGTTTTATATGACATGTTATTACCATGGCTAGGCTATATATAATAAGCAATTTAATATATTCTACAGCCTACCTATACAAGTGGATTATCCGAAATAAACAAAATTCAAATGGAACCATTAGTTCTTGAGATATACGCATTAAGCCAAACAAACTCTTTATATAACATTATAAGGTACAGATGTAAATCAATAAGCAAAAGTGCATTTTACTTCGATACTTGAGGATCGTCCTGGTGCAGTGGCGTAGCGTTCATCTGTAAGCGCGATGGTTTTTGGGTTCAATTCCCACGAAGAATCAATACAATTATTTATTTTAATTTTCTTTCGTAACAAGGCAAACCGCGGCGTTAAGTTCCGCCAATCAATTCGCAATGTCTCAAAAGAGCGTAAAAAATTGAAATTAAATAATCCACCCTCCCTTTATGGGAATTGAATCCACAAACCGTCGAACTGACTTACAGCACTACGGGGTAGTGGGTTCGATACCCACATAGAGAAAGTACGATATTTCGACACTACCCACCTAAGCTGCTATGCGGGATAGAGAAAAAAAAAAGAAGCTATGCCATTTTACCTTCAACCGGTCATATACTATTGCAATACATAAAAGCTCGATGGGTATATAAAGTACTAAACGAACTTAAGACACCACAGTCGTGTCTTCACTGCCTTACAATGGTGAGTGTTTCATAAATAACCAAATAACTTAATAATTATTTATTATTTTTATTATTAATATAATAATAATAATAATTTTAATAATAGTTATTATTTTTTTAATTATTAGAAATAAAAAAATAGCTTTTAAAACTTTCAAGTGTTAATTCACAGTGATGATAAGAAAAAATAACAATAAATATTAAAATCTTGAACGCGCAGATTTGAACCTGCGCCTCATGGACGGTTTCCATGTGACACGGGTTCGAATCCCGCTGCGTTTAAATTTTGATGTTTTCTTGAAATATGATTAATTTATTTTTAAATGTCTACTTCAAATTATATTACATAAACTTTTTAAAAAATTAGTTGTGTTATCTGTGTTAAAAAGCCAATTCTTAGTCGTTTTTATTAAAGTGTTTTAAATAAGTTATATAAATAATAAATAAATGACGTTTAATATATATATATATATATATATATATATATATATATATATATATATATATATATATATATATATATATATATATATATATATATATATATATATATATATATATATATATATATATATATATATATATATATATATATATATATATATATATATATATATATATATATATATATATATATATATATATATATATATATATATATGCATGTATAAATATAGACATAAATACAATTATATATTTACTTATGTACATTACCCGAAGGTTAAATACCATCTTTGACATTTAACTAACTTTTAATTCACAACTTATAAGCTGAGAGCGATTTTAATATAGTTTTTTTTTTAATTAAAAGTAATAAGAAACTCTTTGCTACGTTAAAATTTTTTTAAATACTAAAAAAACTGCAGCCTGCTTCTTCTTTTGCGTAGACAATAAAATAATACCTCCTTTTATTGCCGTAGAATATTCTAGATTTATTTCTACGCTCTGTCAATTTGCTTTGTCCATTTAAAATAAAAAAAAATAAGTTATTATTTAAAAGCTAACATATTAATAAACAATTTACAACTTAATTCAACAAGTTTAAATTTAAAAATAATTTAATCAACAACCGCTCGCGCCTGTACAATACGTCCAATCGCATGCGCACGCGCATGTAAACATTTCGTAAAATCGCCTCAAGTTATTTTGTGAGAAGGTCACGATGTAAATGATGGATGTTGCGTAACGGTCAGAGCTTAATGCTTTAAGATGTTAACTTTGTTGAACTTTCAGTGAGTTAAAGTTCAAATCCCGCGAACACAAAACGACGTTTTGACGTTTTTGACGTTTATAGGAGCGTAACTCAACGCCGCATAGAAAAAAAACACTAAGCAAAAATGTCACTTCGATTAAGGTCTACCTTTAGTTGTAGATGCCAACCAAGTTGTACATTAAAGTTCACCTCTATTCTTAGTTTTCTATAAATAGCCGAATTTGAAATTAAATGTTCCTACAAATTACTCGTTCACACATCTTTTTTTGAATACATTCTATTAAGAAGCTAGTGAAAGTTCCAAAAAGACCGAGATATTCAAAAATAATATAGACTTCGCTGTTATAAAACTACTTAAGCTTCAATAAAATAGCAAAATTTCCAGAAAAAAAAATCTCCAAAAAATGTAAAACTACCAACTAATTTAACGAGAATAACCAATTATATTCCAGAAACTCGTCATCCTCTTAGCCGTCGTAGCGTACGCGTCAGCAGATGTCGCCCATATAGTGGGTAAAGAAGCTGGTGCCCAAATCCTGAAGCAAGAGTTAGACGTCGGCGTTGATGGACAATATCAATGGGCCTACGAAACTGAGAACGGTATTGCTGCGAATGAGCAAGGAGCTCTTAAGAACGTTCCTGGAGTTAGTATTTATTTATGTCCATTTTTTTTTATTAGCTTCACGCTTTATCCCGCATATTGCAGAGTAGGCAGAGGGAACTGCAGGAACCATAGGAACCTAGTGTTAAGACACTCCGTTGCTTAGTCCCTGCTTTTCGCCTTTTTCGAGGCATTTCGTGGGGAGAGTGTTGACTTAACGTGGTGCTTTGCTTAGTTTCCAGAGCGAAGAAAATGGAAATAGAAAAATCCATCTTCCCCGAGTGGGAATCGAACCCACAAACCGTCACATTTACAGGAAGACGCTACGCCTCTGTGCCACGACGGTGAAACAAGAACAAAATGTGTTCTCATCTATAAACTCCGAATTTGTAGCTACATGGAGAATCATATATATATTTTTAATTTCAGCTCCAATTTTTGGTCATGGTTCTTATTAATATGGTTTAACATTGCAAAATTTAACACAACAATGCGATCAATATCAAATTATGTCCAAAAAAAGTTAACAAATTTACAAACAAATATAAATTTCTCATAGATTTTAGATGTTCAATCAGACATCCATTATTATATATATAAATTATATTAGAAATCGGAGATCTTATATACTTAATTTTGTTTCTTTTAAAAAGTTTTACATGTTATTAAACATTTTTTTTGAATTTAAATCAGGCTGAGGCCCCAGCAGAAGCAGTCCAAGGTCAAGCCAGATGGACCGCCCCCGACGGCCAGGTCATAGAATTCCAGTACACTGCTGACGAAAATGGATACCAAGCGCAAGTAAGTAAAAATTACTTATTTTAGCTTCACGCTTTATCCCGCACATGGCAGGATAGACAGAGGGTGCTGCAGGAACCATAGGAACTTGGTGTTAAGACACTCCGTTGCTTAGTCCCTCCTTTCTCCATCCCCGCTTTCCGCCTTTTTCGAGGCATTGCGTGTTGAGTGGCGGAACTCAACGCCGCACTTTGCCTAACAAAATCACTTTACAAAATGGTCTTGACTAACTTAGCATTGTACTATACATTATAAAGCGTGAAGCTATATTATTATATAACGAAATAGTTCATAAAAAAGGAAAAAAAATGCTAAGTGAAGTATTTCTATTTTATTGGTTTCGTAAAAGAAATATATATATTTAACTGTTTTCTTTTTAATTACAATAATTATTGTTTCAGGGTCCACACATCCCCACTCCACCCCCCATCCCACAAGCGATCATCCGCGCCATCGAATTCATCAAGGCTAACCCACCTAAAGAAGCTTAAATAAAAAGAAACATCCTGTATAATATGAATGAATTGAAAAAAAGACCTAGGAACATATATATATGTATATATTAGATATATATAGATATATATTATATATATGTATATATATGTATGTATATATATGTGTATGTATGTATGTATTTTTTTTTTTCAATTTTTTTCATATTTAAAAAAAAAAATACTCATATGTAAAAAAGGACCTAAGACCTAAGGTCTAATAAAATATCAATAGAATATATGGTTTCTATGAAATCAAAATCCGATGTTGTGATTGTGATAAAAATAAACAAAACTATTTTTTTAAGTAAATATTGTTTTTTTAATCTTCTTTGGTGTAAAATTCAATTTTATTTCAGAAAGAATTTGTTTCCCTAAACGAAAATCTTATACAGGCTGTATGTAACAGAGCAGCCTTTGTCAAAACTATCTATAGGGTAAAATATTTCAAGGCTATATCCAAAAAAAACTAGTTGACAATTATCAATAGTTTAGTCACAGGATCATTTTTCCCATTTCCCTATATTTACACGCGCTGTGTAACGCGTCAGGTAGTCATCATTAAATACAAATGACGTAAACATCTCGAACTACAACAATACTATTGAACGTTGTCAATCTGTCACCTTTCATTAAAAAAATAACCGAATGAGAAAGAGCTATATCTCCGTCCCGCTCTGACAGTACAGTGTACGCTCGCGTTATACTTGACTAATGGCGTTTAATTTTTGAAACGATTTAATCGATTTAATACAAAATCACTACATTAATATATATTTGTGTTACATGTTCAATATAATAATAAAAAAAAACCAATCACAGATTAAAAATTGATAGATTTTTTGCAACCAATACAAATATTCTAAATACCTAAATACATGAAAAGAAAAAACAATAAAACTCTCCACTTACCTTGAGGACCGTTATGGCGCAGAGACGCAGCTTCTGCCTATAAATGAAACTGTTTGTGGGTTCGATTCCCACTCGGGGAAGATAGATTTTCCATTTCCCTTTACTTCGCTCTGGCAACTAGGCAAAGCGCGGCGTTGAGTTCCGCCACTCAACACGCAATGTCTCGGAAGGCAGAGACCATGGAACAGAGTGTCTTAACACTAGTTCCTCACGGTTCCTGCAATTTTCTTTATCTATCCTGCCATGTGCGGGATAAAGCGTGAAGCTACAAAAAAAACTTACCCTGATCTCGTAACACGGTGACAGCTTCCAACACTCTCTTTGTATAGATGCAAGGTTCGTAGTTATCCATCTCTTGGGTCACGACTGAACACACCCTGTATATAAAGAAATAATATTTAATGACAAAGTAAATAAAATTATAAAAAAAATCTTTTTGCTAAAAATAATAAGCTTTCTCACTCCCTCTACTCTCCTCTCATTTACTCCTAATTTCAAGACATTAATAATCACAAAAATGATTAAACCTTTCCCGTTATGGGAATCGAACCCACAAACAACCGTTGACATTACAATAAATTATATTTTAAATTTAATAACAAAATCTAACCGAATATAACCACTTATAAAATACATAATTATTCTCCATAATTCAATATTTTAGAACACACTGTATATATAAAAAAAAATCGATTAAAAAAATAATCGATTTCAAACAAAAATTATAAATCACATACTAAAACTTCAAAATCAACGCAAAAATATTTGTCACATTAAACCTCAGAGGTAGGTTTAATGTGACAAATATTTTTGCGTTGATTTGCCTCAAAAACAGATCACCAATCCCGCTAACAGCGGGTTACAGCGTGATCATTATTCACATACTAAAACTTCAAAATCAACACAAAAATTTCCATCACATTATAAAAAAAAACAGAAACAAAAATCCTAGCACGCTTTAGCTTCAAAAATCCACCACCAAACCCGCTAAAAGCGGGATACAGCGTGAAACTAACAGCGGGATAGCCTTACCTCGTAGCTCTTCCCCGGATAGCTCCTGCAGTTCTTTCCAAAGAGTCGGGGTCTCCTTCTTGAAGTGCCACCACACACTTGTTTACATCTTCCAGTATATGGTTTTCTGTTTATATAAAGGGTTATATATTAAAATCTATGAAAATCTATTATTAAAGTATTGTATATAGTAATGATGAGTATTAAAATCAATTTAGAATTATGAAAATATTGAAAAACTATTAAAATCTTTAAATTTCATTATAAGCGTTCCAGTATGTCATTTCATTTTGTTTAATAAAGAAAATCAACGATTTTTTTATTAAAGCATTGTATTTAATAGTATTAAGTATTGAAATCAATTTAGAATTATTAAAATATTGTAAAATCTATTAAAATCCTTAAATTATATTAAATTAAAATAAGTGTTAACTTATTAAAAGAATAGTATTTAAAAATGGAACATAATCAAAATCTTTCAAAATCTATCATAATATCAACTTATAATTGGGACAAATTTATCAAAATCATCAGGTTTTAAACACACGCAAAATTTTATGAACAACAACGCAAATATTCTTTACAGTAATAACTACATCATTCAATCACTAACCAATTTTTGTTTTAGTAAGTAAAATATATCAAAATCTATCGAAATCCATCAAAACACATCAAAACCTTTCAATATCTATCAAAATGCATCAAAATCTTTCAAAATCCATCAAAATCGCAATAGTTAGTATTAAAATCAATTCTGTAAAATCTATCAAAATCTTAATATTTTATTGTAAGTATTAGCTTGATAAACAATTTTTTTCGAAATATCTATTAAATAGGGATAAATACATAAAAAATCTTAAGGTTTTTAATAAACTCAAAATTTTGTCAACGACATATTAAATACTCTTTACAGTACAACTTCATCCATCAATGAATTCATCAAAATCTATCAAAATCGTCATATCGTCCCTTAGCTTACAACACCGCTCAAGTCATTTTATGCAACTTTTCAGGAGGCATTATTTTTTAACAACTTTCTTAGTAAGAATGTAATAAAGAATTAATAATAGTAATTTTAGTTATTTATTTTATTTGGATCAAATTGTTAGACTTGAGCTGTGTTGAACGATACTTTTTTAGATTTAGGCGGCGTTGGTTACAGTATTATTGACAATGTATAATTTATTATATATACACCAAATTACAATATATACATCTAATATATTAATGGGACATCTAATAATGTACACCTTTTAATATTTTTTTTATAGCTTCACGCTTTATCCCGCACATGGCAGGGTAGGCAGGGGGAACTGCAGGGACCGTGGAAACCTAGTGTTAAGACACTCTGTTGCTTAGTCCCTGCTTTCTGCATGAAAATGCCTCGAAAAGGCATTTTCATACCTCAAAATCAAGTTTAGACGAAATTGTACCATTTAGTCTGTACTCAATCAAACATACATCTATTACAAGTGATTTAACGGATGGTAAGGCGTATAATTTTTTTTTTTTAAAAATCATTAAAGGTCATAATCTAAATACAGAGCTTCGTACTTCATGGGGCCATGTCTAATTCAAAGAGGGTACCTAAAATAAAACAATTTCGAAACACCACTTTGGTCAAATATATAAGTAAGTAAATATAGCCTAGGCAAATGAAGATATATTATGATATAAAAAGCGAATATCGATATGCGAAAATCCACAAAAATCCACAAAAAATATCTCATATTCTTGTACTAAAACTATTTACATAAAACGATACATACAGCAGTATGACGACTTGAGCGGTGTTGGGAGGGTATTTGATTTACGCGCTGTTACTGTTTTTTAAATAACATTGTATAATCAGGCAAAATTTTTATCGAGTGACCAACAATTAGATGCGCAATAATTCGCTCTATCGAATAGCATTAAAATGTAAAAATGCCAATTTTCGACTTTAGCGGTGTTAGAAGCTAAGGGACGATACTATATTGTAAGCTTCATGTAAAAGTAGTGATTAAAATGACAATCTGATCAAAATCCTTCGAAACCTACCATTATCAACTTAATTGTGGCGAACACATCGAAATCATCATTTAAACTAACGCACGCAAAATTTTGTCAACAAAGCAACCCAAAATCCATCAAAATCCATCAAAATCCACCAAAATCCATCAAAATCTCCCAAAATCCATCAAAATCCACCAAAATCCCTCAAAATCCAAACTCAAACAACTCACCGCTGACCGCCAAAAAGTCATCAATGGTCGTGATATCGTCCACGGCGTCCGTCAGCAGGCGCACGGCCGCCTCCCAGGCGCGCGCGAAGGCCGACGCGTTCTCCTGCGCGACGCGCGAGCGCACGCGCGCCGCCAGCACGCGCGCCGCGTTCACCACCTGCGGGCACAGCGCCTCGATCTGCGCGGCCGCGTGGCGGACCATCTTCACCCCGTCCTCGTTATTCGACATCGAACACACTAAGTTCGCTACCTGGTTATGAGATTGAGACATGGATAGAACGTAGATGGATTGATTTTTTTTTATAGCTTTATCCCGTACATAGCAGGATAGGCAGAGGGAACCAAAGGAACCACTGGACACATGGCAGTTCACCCCGTCCTCGTTGTTGGACATCGAGCACACTAAGTTTGCTACCTGGTTGTGGGATGGAGAGGTAGATGGGTTGATTTTTTTTATAGCTTTATCCCGTACATGGTAAGGTAGGCAGAGGGAACTAAAGGAACCATAGGAACCTAGTGTTAAGACACTCCGTTGCTTAGTCCCTGCTTTATCTATCCTGCCGTGTGCGGAATAAAGCGTAAAGCTAAAAAAAGGTACCAGTCACTTCAACATAGAGTTTATTATTGAAAGCTTAGATAGATAGATATCTAATTAAATACTTCACGGATAAAGTTAATTAGTACCAATGTCACCGGTCATTTAGGTTTTATATTATTTTTTTATATAATGTATATATTTATATAAAAAAATCCACTTAAACCTACCTCAACCAGTTTGTTGGCGTGCTCCGTGAAGACCACAGCGTATTCTTCTACTTCCTTCTCGTTGCCGCTTCTAGCTGCTTCTAGAAGTACCAGGAGTGGCACATTTGTTTCTAGAAAGCTGCAGAAATTAAAAAAAAATTGTAAATTATAATTATAATGAGTGTGAAGATTTGATTCTACAAAGGGAATTAAAAAAATTATTTTTAAAAAAATCGTGAGCAAATTTAAAATCGATTTTAATATATATTTCAAATACATCATAATAAAACGTCAATACCAAATAAAAAAATCAAAATAAAAGTATAAAACCTACTTATTTATAACAATCATAGACAAAAAAAACTATAATAACTAAACAACTATCAAAAGAAACACTACCATATACTACTAATTCCTATCATGTCTTAAAAATTCCTACCATTAACCACCTATTTTATTCCATGTACAGTGGAAACTCGATTATCCGGCCCTCAGTTATATGGATTCGCGATTATCCGGACTACAGGCCGATTGAATTAAATGTACCTACAAGTCGTGTCTGTGCAAGCATGGACGTGTCGGAACTTGTGTGTTGTCGCCATTTTCAACCAAATTTCTAAATAAACAATGATTCTCGTTAATATGCACTACTTGTTTTTAATAAACATATAATATTATGTTACGATTTTGTTCATATTTGTGTAGTTTCAATTATCCGGATTTTCAATTATTCGAATGCCTTATAACAACAATCAGTCCGGTTAATCGAGTTTCTACTGTACTACCAGTTCCTATCATTAAATACCAAATTTCTCCCACATACTACCAATTCCTACCATGTACTTAAAATTCCTATCATTAACCACCAGTTTCTCTCACATACTATCAATTCCTATTATAAGCTACCAATTTGTTCCATTTTCTACTAATTTCTCCCAATTTCAACCATTTCCTACCACCGCCTACCTGTCAGACACGTGGTCCACCACCGCCTTCCTCAGCTGCCGGCGCAGGTCCCTGGTCTTGCGGCACATCTGCTCCAGCGCCCGCTCCAGACCCTCGGACTGGTCCGCACGCCCCGCCTGTGTATATATATATATATATATATATATATATATATATATATATATATATATATATATATGTATACATATATATGTGTATATATATATATATATATATATATATATATATATATATATATATATATATATATATATATATATATATATATATATATATATATATATATATATATATATATATATATGTATATGTATATATATACATAATATATGTAATAATACAAGACGCGACGTTGAGTTCCGCCACTCAACACACAATATCACAGGATATATGAACAGTTTCAATAAAATAAAAATAAAAAAATACTCTCGGTAAAATTAAGCCTTTTGGGAAAAAAATAAAAGGAATAAAACACGAATATTATCTTTTCCATAACAAATAACTTTCAGCCACTTTCACATAAAAAAATTGTAATAAATAATTCTTTCACTTAGATATAAAAAAATGTATAAATTATATATACAGGTAAATATGTCGTAGTGTTAAGACACTCCGTTCAATACTTCTTGTTCAAATTTCAAGACAATACATATTGAGTGGCGGAACTCAACGCCACAAATCAATCAGAATAAAGATATAAACAAAACCATTAAATATCTCAAAAATTAGTTACTTTTTCATAATTGTGAGTGATTTTATAAAAAAACATCAAAACACCTAAAAGAACCCAAAAAACCCAAAATCGTTTTTGGGTTCTCTCAGATCCTTTGGGTTATAACCCAATACAAATTTAAGAGGACCGTCGTGGCGCAGAGGCGCAACGTCTGCCTGTAACGCGACGGTTACTGGGTTCGATTCCCAGTCGGGGAAGATGGGTTTTTCTATTTCCATTTTCTTCGCTCTGGCATCTAAGGCAAAGCGCGGCGTTGAGTTCCGCCACTCAACACGCAATGCCTCGAAAAAGGCGGAAAGCGGGGACGGAGAAGGCAGGGATTAAGTAACGGAGTGTCTTAACACTAGGTTCGTATGGTTCCTGCAGTTCCCTCTGCCTACCCTGCCATGTGCGGGATAAAGCGTGAAGCTAAAAAAAAAGAAAAAAAAAAAACAAATTTAAAATATAACAATAAAGAACCCATACATTGGACATGTACTCGTGCAACAAGTCCTGCAAGGCTTGCCTCACGGCGTTGCACTCCGCCACGATGCGCTCACGGCGTTCATCTCTGTAAATCAAAATATATATATTATTAATATTAACTAACAGTTAAACTGTTAGTTAAATAATATTAACTAACAGTGGGATATATAGTGACTATTGAAGTTATTTAGTATAGCCTATAGACTATAGCTTGTGATAAATAAAGACTATTGAAGTTATATAATATAGCTTACAGTTAAACTGTTAGTAAATAATATTAACTAACAGTGGGCTATATATATAACAGTGGGCTATATATACTTATTGAAGTTATATAGTATAGCTTATAGGCTATAGTTTGTAGTAAATAGAGACTATTAAAGTTATATAATATAGCCTATAGACTATAGTTTGTGATAAATAGAGACTATTGAAGTTATATAATATAGCTTATAGGCTATAGCTTATGATAAATGGACTATATTAAACAATAATAAAGTTCTAATTTGAAGTAATAGTTCCTGAAATGACAGTCAATCAAGCTTCAGATAAAATTATAAACTAATTAATTTTTTAATAAAAATAATTCTATTTATTACAATAAAATTATTGATAATTAAGCTACATATTTCTACCTGAGACATGTAAAACCAATCTGCTGTTCATCTATAAGATAAAGACGATATGTACTATCTGTCACTTTATCAGCAACTTGCGAAACTTGGTATGGATTTAACTGGTAGATAAACAATACATTTTAGTTTCAAAGGTCTTAGATAGAGTCCCACATATCTAGCAGTTAAAAATCTGTTTGAAGCATTAAGCTTTATCTGTGAGGCAGCACTATCTGCTAGTTTAATATCTGAAAGTTTATCCGTAACCAGTGAAAGGTGGAGAGGGGCGTCAGATGGGATAAGGGGAGTGGTGGAGAGGGGAGAGGCAGTAGGGGGGAGTGGGAGATAGAGAAATGGGAAGGTAGAAAGAAAGCGAACGAGAAAAGTGTGAGGTAGGGAAAGAGTGTGAGAGAGTTATGGAAAAAGAGAATGAGAGGGAGAGAGAGTGAGAGAGAGAGGAGGTGGGAAAGAGACACATGAGAGAGAGAGAGAAAGAGAGGTGGGGAAAGAGAGAGTGTGAGAGAGAGATGGGGAGAGTGAGAGAGAGGGGTGGGGAAAGAAAGTGCGAGAGAGAAGTAGGGAAGGAGAGAGAGGTATGGAAAGAGAGAGTGAGAGAAATCTAAGGAAGGAGAATGTGAGAGAGATAGAGAGTGAGAGAGAAAGGTGAAGAAAGAGAGAGTGGAAGAGAGAGACAGAGAGATTCAGACTTAGATTTTAAAATTAATACTTGTACTAAATCGACTCTGCTACTACAACTTTCATATAAAACAAAACTATTTAAACTAAAATTAATAACAACCTGGTGCAAGAGCTGTCCGCCATCAGAGCTGCGCCAGAGATGATGGACTCGAGGCGCTCCTCTAGAGACGGGCGAGTCCTCAACTCGGAGTACGCTAGAGGCTCCATCACCATACGCTCCTGACAAGTGGAGAAAAAACAACGAAGAAACGGAGAAATTAGACACTTATTTTTATGATTATTAAAGTGTTAATCCACACTGAGGATAGAAAAAATACTTAAAGAAAACATATAAAAATTTGAACACTCAGTGGTGAGAGCGCCTGCACGGTTCGCAGGAGGGCGCGGGTTCGAGTCCAGCTGCGTTCAAATTTTTATATGTTTTCTTTAACTATCATCAAAAATATTTAATAAAAATATTATTCACTCGTCGTGAAATGATTGTTCTTTGTAATACTCTTTGTGTAGCGGAAATTTGTAAAAATCTCCCTACAGAGATGATAACTACGAAATAATATTTTTTTAGCTTCACGCTTTATCCCTCACATGGCAGGGTAGGCAGAGGAAACTGCAGGAATGATATGAACCTAGTGTTAAGACACTCCGTTGCTTAGTACCTGCTTTCTCCGTCCCTGCTTTCAGCCTTTTTAGAGACATTGCGTGTTGAGTGGCGGAACTCAACGCCGCGCTTTGTCCAATTTCCAGAGCGAAGAAAATGGAAATAGAAAAATCCATCTTCCTCTCACGGGAATCGAACCCTCAAACCGTCGCGTTTACAGGCAGACGCTTACGCCTCTGCGTTACGGCGGTTCTTTAACTAACTAGCATTATTAAAGACACTATTTTCTTCGATTTCTCTCTTTAGAGACTGCTATGTTTTGTTACAAGTTTGAGGAACTTGAAGATGCTAGGAAAAGAGAGTCTAGTGTCAAGACTCTCTCTCAAGATGTAACTTTACGCCGTATTGAGAACAGGAGTGAATGTGTTAGAAGGAAAGAAAAAAATTAAATATTCTCATTTAAATTCAAAAAATAGAAAAAAAAATCTTTAAAATATGTAGATATTATGTTATTAAAAAAAATAATAAAAATGTCGAAAAACGGAGAAAATAATCACTACTTACATCAAAATCATCCAAAGCTTGAGCTAACTCTCCGGGACCTTCTATCGGAACCCTATTATTACCTGAAATTATATTAAATTTTATAATTATATTATATGCATTTATGTGTGTGTGTATGTATGTGTGTGTGTGTGTGTGTAAGTATGTATGTATGTATACAGAATGTATCAGACACCACGGCCATTATCACAAATACTTATAGGGGAAAATATTTCGAGGCCATATACAAAAAACTATTTAATAATTATTAATAGTTTGGGTACAGCGTATTTTTTTCTGTTTCACCAAATTTATACAAGCTGTGTAACGCTTGATGTAGACATCATTAAATACGAATGACGTAAACATCTCGCACTACAACAATACTATTGAACGTCGTCAATCTGTCCCCTTTCATTCAAAAAAATTACCAAAAGAAAAAGAGCTATATCTCCGTCCCGCTCTGACAGTACAGTGTACGCTCGCGTCATACTTGACTAATGGCGTTTTATTTTGGAACAACAATTTAATTATTTATTTTGTTTGAAAAACATATTTTTTTATTTTTGAAAATTTTACTTCTTTTATAATTTTAACAAGTTTATAAACCCCCTTCCAGTCCGGATTCCGCCCAGGACATAGCACAGTAACTGCACTCTACAAAGGTTGTGATGATATTAAATATAGTATGTATTGAAAATCAGAAAGTTACTGTTCTTGCTTTGTTAGAATTTTCTAACGCGTTCAACACAGTAGTTTTCGATATTCTTTAGCCATTTTAAGATCCATTAACATTTCACCAAAAGCAACTGAATGGTTTTCTTCGTACCATCGTGGCCGCACTCAGTGCATTACATTTGACGGTAAGAAAACCTCTCAATGTGATATCACAGCAGGCGTTCCACAGGGAGGTGTGCTGTCTCCTTTGCTGTTTTCCATTTTCATTAACACTCTTACTCAGCACTTAACATCATCATATCACCTTTATGCTGATGATTTGCAGATTTATCAGGCTGCCTCGATAGGCGACATACCCAGAGCGATTCACATTATCAATTCAAATTTACAGATCATTAGCAACTGGTGTAGGTCGTTTAGGCTGTCTATAAATCCAAGTAAATCTAAAGTTTGTGTATTTGGAACCTTCAAAATTCCTTCTCCTCTTCCTCCAATCTTATTTGACAATATTTGTTTAGAGCAAAGTGCTAGTGTGGTGAAATTGGGAATCACTTTGGACGGTACATTCTCCTGGTCGCCTCAAATTTCTAAGCTTAGCCGTAAGATCTTTTACGCTATAGTAAGTCTAAGAAGATAGCAAAACTTTTTGTCACTACCATCCTGTCACTCCGTTGTACCTCAAAGAACGATTTAATTTCTTGGGGTCGAGCTCCCTTCACTCCCAGAACCTCCGTTCCCACAATGACAATTTTCCTTTTCACTATTAAAACCAGAGTTTCACTATTAAAACAGTGAAACTCTGGAATGTGCTGCCAGATGAGATCAGAAAATTTCAGACCGTTTGGTATATTTAAGCGCAAGCTTAAAAAGTACTACCTAAGTCAGTATTCCCTATAATTATAATTATGTTATCACGTATGTATGTATACATTTATGTATGTATGTATGTGTGTGTGTATGTATACAGAGTGTATCTAACACGGCGGTAATATATGTATGTATGTATGTATGTGTGTGTATATGTATATGACATACCAGCCGCGGGCAGCGCGCGTCCCTGCGCCACGGCGGAGATGGTGTCGACGGCGCAGCAGACGGCGCGCAACACAAAGTCGCGGTTCGCTTTCGCCGCTGCCAGCTCCGGATGACGCACGTATACCTATAAAATGGGGGTAAATTGAAAAAGTGGGGGTAAAATGGGGGTAAATTTAAAAAGTGGGGGTAAAATGGGGGTTAATTTCAAAAAGTGGGGGTAAAATGGGCGTAAATTCAAAAAGTGGGGGTAAAATGGGAGTAAATTCAAAAAGTGGGGGTAAATTGGGTTAAAACATTTCCTTTTTCTTCGCCAGTATGACCTACATTTTTATTATGTAGCTTCACGCTTTATTCCGCACATATCAAGGTAGGGGCAGAACCGTGCGATTTTTTTTTATTATTTGGAAATTTATATTAATGCAAAAAGGTGATACGAGTCAAAACATAGTGTTAAAACACTCCATTCTCCGCTAAATTCCTAACTTTAACCTAAAATCCAATATCCAAATTCTTCACATTTAACTGCAAAACTCCAAAAACCTAACCCTACCTTGAAAGAGTATATAGATTCATTTAACTCGCTTATCAACCATTGCCTTAGTTCTAAGTAACAATAAATATAAAAAAATGATAAAAAAATCTATTACAAAACATTAATATAATCAATATTTATGATAAGAACACATAGTATAAGTTAAAAAAGGGTACGGACCAAGTGTCTGTAGTGTCAAATACATTAAAAAAAACACCAAAAAAAAAAAAAATTAAAAAAAAACACGCCTACCTTAGAAGCAGTAAGCAGCATAGTGGAGTGCTTCTTCAGAACAGCTCTTGCTGCAGCAAGTTCATCCTTCATCCTAGGCTCTTTAAGTTCCTTTTGCCTTCTCGCAGCCTGAGCTGCCAATTCGTTAGCGGATCGACCAAACTGTCTGGCCGATTCCAACAACTCCGACTGAGATGACGCCGATTTTAGCTTATCCAGATCGTTTTCCACCTAATTTTTGTAAAAGATGACCAAAAATACTAAGAATCGATAAAAACGGTTTCGGTCGTCTAGTGAAATTGGACTATTTAGAAGCTATTAACGTGATATAGGCTATAGTCTATAGCCTTTCCTGGTAAATGGACTATACAATAAAAAAAATGAAAAATATTTCAATATCAACAATTAGTTTCTTTAATTAGTAACAAATATGATTTAAACTACAGGTTATATATAAATAATACAGTAACTGACTATGATATGTACTTTTTAGTCCATTTTTAAGGGCCAAGATATAATAAATGGTATAAAGAAAAGATTTTTTTAATGATTTAAATAATTATTTACTTCTCCCTCTTAAAAAAAAACTAAAAAAAAAAACATAAATACTTCAAATTCGAAAAAAAATAACCTGATTTTTTTTTAAATTATTAAAAAATAACAATTTAATCTCAAACCCAAAATATTCCAAACAATTAAAACATATTTTTTAATGATTTTTAAAGTGTTAATCTACACTGAGGATAGAAAAAGTACTTAAAGAAAACATATAAAAATTTGATCGTACGGGACTCGAACCCGCGCCCTCTTGTACGATTCGCAAGAAGGCGCGGGTTCGAGTCCTGCTGCGTTCAAATTTTTATGTTTTTTTACATAAAACATATCCCTCAACTCATTATCAAGCAATTCAAACTTGAATTAGTGCCCAAAAAAGCCCCAATTTTTCCCATTCCACTCACCGTCCTCAAGTTGGACAGCAATAGGTGAACATCCACCATATCAGCTAAGATCAGGAGTCTGGTGACAGCAGACAAGAGGCTACGAGCAGCTCGCACCATGCTGGAGCGGACTGAAGATGCGCAAGGCTCCTCAGAGAATTCCCGAGCAGCCAGACTCATAGCTGCACCTATGTCCGAATGACGAATCGATGTGTAAGACACGGCGTAATCGATTTTTCATTTAATAATCGACTTTTTTTAATAATCGATTTCGATTATATACTCCGATTTTATTTAGACTTATATTGATAAAATAAAAAGATTATAATAATCCACAAAACAATTGCAATTAATGTCAATTTGCGTCGTTTGCGGAAAAACTAAAGACACGAATATAAATAAATATTTATAATGATGAAAAATGCGAAATCTAATATTTTTTCTTAAGAAGCGCGGGTTCAAATCACGTTGCGTGAAATTTTTATGTTTTTCTTCAAGTACAAAAGAGAGAGAAAG
The DNA here is from genome assembly GCA_037178615.1 of Dione vanillae. Classification (NCBI taxonomy): domain Eukaryota; kingdom Metazoa; phylum Arthropoda; class Insecta; order Lepidoptera; family Nymphalidae; genus Dione; species Dione vanillae. The sequence goes on from JAZFAU010000341.1 coordinate 64,976, forward strand.
AGAAAGACTCTCTCTCTCTTTTATACCAGAGAGAGTATACTATAGAGAGTATTTTTTTTAAATAGGTTAATAATTTTTAGGGATTTTAAATTTAGAAATCATTTTCAATCAAGACAGAACTTTTCAATCAAGTTCAAGTTCGAACATCCGCTATATTTCCACAAATCCGCCTTATCAAGATCTTTAACACGTTACCAAAACTAAAAATTTACATCAAAAATTCTATCTGTAAGCAATTCCTACCTACTTATCTTAAAAAAAAACTTTTTTTTAGCTTCACCCTTTATCTCGCACATGGCAGGGTAGGCAGAGAGAACTGCAGGAACCTAGAGTTAAGACACTCCGTTGCTTAGTCCCTGTTTTCCGCCTTTTTCGAGGCATTGCGTGTTGAGTGGCGGAACTCAACGCCGCGTCTAGCCGCCTAGCCACCTCGTTGCCAGAACGAAGAAAATGGAAATAGAAAAATCCATCTTCCCCTAATGGGAATCGAACCCTCAAACTGTCGCGTTTACAGGCAGACGCTTACGCCTCCGCGCCACGAAAGTCCTCTTCTCATCCATAAGTTTCCTGCTAGTTCCGCCACTCAACACGCAATGCCTGGAAAAAGGCGGAAAGTGGGGACGGAGAAAGCAGGGACTAAGCAACGGAGTGTCTTAACACTAGGTTCCCACGGTCCCTGCAGTTCACTCTGCCTACCCTGCAATATGCGGGATAAAGCGTGAAGCTAAAAAAAAAAGTGTAAAGAAAATTTAAACTCACCAGCCTTCCTAACCTCTTCAACAGCTGCCAACATCTCCTGGGTTATTTCTGGGTTCTCATACGCGATAGTTTGACCTCGCTCTATGAATATTTCCGTTGCGCGTTCGACGGTCGCCACCAGAGCACTGGCTCGCTTAGATTTACCGGCTGTATGGAGAAAACGGAAAGAAATTGTTCTAATTTCCAAGTAATCGCGCATATAGCAGCATACGTAGTGTTAAGACACTCTGTTCTCTTTTTTCTCTTCTATTTTGTTTAAATAATTGATAACTTATATCAAAAAGTTATGTTTGCATAGTTTTAATTATGTCCCACAAATTTCAGGTAAACCAGATATACTTAAAATTAATAACAAATATAACAACAAATGCAATGTCTTAACTTTGCACTTATAAAGGAATTATATTTTTTATGTTTTCACGCACTATCCCGCACGTAGCAGTGTAGGCAAGGGAACTGCAGGAATCTAGTGTCAAGACACTCCTCTCTTTGCTTTCCGCCTCTATTTCCCAGACAATGAGTATTGAGTGGCGGAACTCAACGACGCGCTTCGCCTATTTGCAAGAGCAATGACTTCCTTAATGGGAATCGAACCTACAAACCATCACGTTTACAGGCAGACTTTGCGCCACGACAAATTAGACAAATAGAGACATTGTAAATTAAGTGGCGTAACTCAACGCCGCACTTTATCAAACAAAACAACCAGAAATGAAAACAAAAGCAAAATCAAATCATTACTCCATTTAAAAAAAATTACACACTATATAAATTAAAAAAAAAACATTTCTAACAAAAAAAAATAGCTCTTACGTCTCTTCTTCTTGGCCGCTTTATCCTTACTATTGACCAGGGTGGTCACCTGCAGGACCAGAGGTTCCAGGGTCCTCTCCACTGACATTGTTCTGATCTCCAAGTTTTTGGGATCCCATTTAAGGATGAGTTGACCGGACGTGCCGTATGGATCCGCCAAAGCTGTCATTTTAGCTGAAAATTCAAAATAAATCTATGTTTTATTAAAATTATTTAAAGATTTTTAAAGATTTATTGAAAATTGTAAAATTAAAGATTAGTAAAATTAAAATAATTTTTTATTAATATTTTTTTTTAGCTTCACGCTTTATCCCGCATATTGCAGGGTAGGCAGAGGGAACTGCAGGAACCATGCGAACCTAGTGTTAAGACACTCCGTTGTTTAGTCCCTGCTTTCTCCCTCCCCGCATTCCGCCTTTTTCGAGGCATTCCGTGTTGAGTGGCGGAGCTCAACGCCGCGCTTTGCCTAGTTTGCCAGAGCGAAGAAAATGGAAATAGAAAAATCCATCTTCTCCGAGTGGGGATCAATCTCACACACCGTCACAATTACAGACAGACGATTACGCTTCTGCGCCACGACGGTCCTCTATTTAATTATTAATTTATTAGAACATAAGTGCCAGTTGTTAATGAAATAAAAAGGACTCAATTATGTAAAGTCCCACTCTTTTGAATCTATTGTATGAAATTTTTTTTTTATTATAATATGGCAACCAAGCAGAAGGTCCACCTGATGTTAAGTGGACAGCCTCGCCCATAGACATCCACAACCTGAGAGGATGTGGATGCGTTGCCAACCAAATATCCAGACCTGACAAAGTCAAAGTCAAAACTATTTTATTCAAAATAAGAAGTATAAGCTTCATTTTTTGAACGTCAATAATTAATTTAATTTAATTCACACAGCAGTATTAATATGCTGCTGTGTCATGTCGGTATTATGTGAGAGTGTGGTAATTATTCGGTTCGAGCCTAGCCCTTTAGAGCTACTGGTGTTTGTGTAGCTTGGCTCTACCACTTTGATATTAGTCTGTTATTTTATTGTGAAAAATAAACATACTCTAAACAGTGAAACCCTCTAATTTTTTTTCTTTTTTTACCTCTTAGAAACTCAATACCATACTTATTTACCAGAGCGAAGAAAATGGAAATATCCATCTTCACCTAGAATATGAAATCGAAGCCACAAGCTATAAGGCAGATATTGTGCCTATGTGCTACAACATTTAATGTATTTATGTAAATGTAAGTATTTAGTAATATCTCCTGTATCGTACTTATTTATTTTTTTTAGCTTCACACTTTATTCTGCACAAGTTAGGGTAGGCAGAGGGAACCTAGTGTTAAGACACTCTATTGCTCCATCCTGGCTTTATCCTACTTATTTATTAATTTAAATTGAACTATTACGAAATTAGTAAAATATTAAATAAATATTTAGCTTTACTTTGTATACTACTTATAAAAGGGACCATATAGAGAAATAAATGTGAAAATGCCTCACTTTCTATGCCATGTCTTAAAAAAATATATTCTATGTTAAGTGATGGAACTTATGGTAAAAATGATATATGAAGTAAAAATTTGTGGTAAGAGAGGTAAGTGAATACCTTCTCTGTAAACAAATGTATCGAAATCACTGGAGAAATGTCACAATAAGCAAGAAGTCTTCCCGAGAGCATGTATGAAGAGGTTAATGACAGTGGACGAGGAGAAAGATTTATGTAGGTATTGCAGAATTTGGTGCTCCGTTCTCTCTGACTACCCCACTAAGGATAGAGTGTGAAGCTATGTATGTATTGTAGATTTGTGAAATTCTACAGTGTTTGGCTTTTGTCGTTACCACTGAATGGATCTCAAGCCTTTACACTTAACGTAGATAATCTAATAAATAATCTCTATATAATAGTATATTTGATAAGTTTTACACAGAAAGACAATGGAATGCATAAAGTATTTCTTTTCTTTTTAACTACAGAACCTTATTATTTGTATATTAATAACATATTGTATATACTATATATAAATAAATTTGATAACTTACTACTACACTCTAATATTGATAAGAAAAATAATGAATCTCCAATAAATACCTATAATTCATACATTTTATTTAAATGTACAATGAAAAACATTTTTTTTTATTTTATTTTCTTTTAACTTCACGCTTATATCCTGCACATAGCAGGGTTGGCAGAGGGAACTGCAGGAACCATGGAACTTAGTGTTAAGACACTCCATTGCTTAGTCCCTGCTTTCTAAATCCCATAACATATTTCTAGCATAATTTTATATATATACAGCCTAATAAATGTATAAATAACAAACAATAACCATACATAACATACAACAGTGAATTATCACATAGCTTTGAACAAGCTATGTGAAAGTACATATGAGTCATCTTAAGAATCGATATCTCGATTGGTTTCTCATAAAATTTTATTAAAATCTAACATTTAAATCAAAATCTTCTATTTCCACTGCATTTATTATACAAAAGATTTCACTACAGTAATAATAAACAATAGGGAAGCTTTAAATACAACACGGCTAAATTAAAAATACACTATACAATACAATTTTTATAGAAATCGTGTGAAACAAATGTCATCTCAATTTGGTTGAATAAAATATTGACATTTATAAATGGGACTTTTACCTTGAAGTTAACGGCTTTTTCGTTGTATTTACACTAATATTTAAGAAGAATTATGTAAATGGCACTAAATGACACTTAAATTAACACAATTATTTACAAAAAATCACGAATAAATTGAACAAAATTAGCGAAAACAGATGGATAATCACGAAGGCGTGTCAAAAACAATATTACTGCATTAATGTTGCTAGTGTGTGAAATATTTAATTTATTATTTATACAACGTTGATGTTGCCATTAATAAATATTGCTTTTTTAGTTTCCCCATATTTTTAGTTTAATAAAAACTAATAATAAAAACAATTTGATGTATAGAATTTAGTAAATTTAAAATGTATTCGCTTCAAAGATTTTATTAGTTTACGGAAGCAAGTCAAATAACAGATGATGAAAAATTTGTTTTCCACAGATACTCAATCTATTCAAGGCTGTATATTTTGACAGCAAATAATATAAACAAATTGCATTCATCCAAAAAATCCTTTTATTATGACATAAATATACTATATTTAATTTAATTTAATTAATGCCCATAATTATTTAATTATTTACATTCTTATCATGTTAAAAAATATACTGTGATTTAGAATTAAAAAAAAATGATTTCTTTAATACATTTACATTTAACTTATATTAAATGCCTCGTCTAATTCTTGAAACATGTCTGTATATCCATCTGTGCTATTAGTTGTTGTTGCTGTAGAAGGGAAGAGATCATTTAAATCTTCTTTTATTCTATCTTCTATCTTTTTCTTCTTCTCATCATCTTTTATATTCTGTATTTCTGAATTATTTAAATAATTATTCACATTAAATGTAACGAACTCTGTTGTTGTATAATTTACAGTAGTAAAATAATTTGCTGTCGTTACTTTTATTTTATCTGTAGCATTTTTATACTTTTTACTAAACTCTCTTTCTTTCTTTTTCTCTATATATTTTTTAGTTGTCACTTTATTTTTCTTTTCAATATCTTTTTTCTTCTTATTTATTTCTGTAATTTCATTTTCTTGTAATAAGTTTGTAGTTTCATTATTACCAACATTTTGAGCTCGCCTATTGAGATATATATTATTTTTTAAAAAAATTACAGATTTTTTATTTTTTCTATCAAATAGAGTTGTACTTTCTTCTTGAATATCATCTTCTGTAACAGTTCGTTCTGTTTTAGTCTTAGGTGCTGTCAGTAAGCTACCGAATTGCTCATATGAAGTCGTACCTATATCTATAGATTTTGGTGGATTTTTACTTGTTATATCTGGATTTTTTGATTTTTCTTTACTTTTTTTACTATGCCTGTAATAATAATAAACAAGAAATTAATATATCTCTAAAATTACAGTGTTTTGATTAACTGTTAGAAGCGTCTTGACTAGTTGTTTTAACATATTTAAGATTTCCAGTCAATGTCTCGCACATGTCAAGATAGGCAGAGAGCACCGGAGAAACCTTAGGAATTTAGTATAAAGACCCTTCGTTCTCTACTTTCCGTTTTTTTTCCTTTCGAGGCATTGCGTGTTGAGTGGCGGAACTCAACGCCACGCTCGCGTAATTGCCAAGGCGTTAAAATTTAAATGAAATAATCCATTCTCTTTGAGTGGGAATCGAACAGAGGCATAAATGTAGGATATATGTTCAAATAAGTAAGGCCAAAGCTGAGATATTTTGGTCAAGAAATAACTGTCACAGAGAGATAGATTGATTTATGTAATTTAGAAGAAAAAGTCATCAAATATATTAATTATTAAAACCTAAACAATAGAGTAACATTTTTTTAGCTTTACGCTTTATCCCGCACATGGCAGGGTAGGCAGAGGGAACCATGTGAACCTAGTGCAGGAACCATGTGAACCTAGTGTCTTCACTCCGTTGCTTACGTTTATTTTTCTTTAGGTATGTTTTATCCCTTGCGGAACACCAAAAGCTTCATTTGAGGTTCCACTTAGTTATTTGTATCTTTCAGCCTTAAACCTTAGCCTTAGATAAATAACAGGAAAAAAGTCCTTAGAGGACCGTGGCGGCACAGAGGCGTAGTGTTAGGTTTGTGGGTTTGATTCCCATGAGGAAAAGATGGATTATTTCATTTGTAACTTCGTCTTGCAACTATGCAAAGAGCGGCGTTAAGTTCCGCCACTCAACACGCAAAACCCAGAAAGACGAAAAGTGGAGTGATTACTAGCCTGCTAAGCAGCAGCATAAAACGTGTTGCTAAAAAGAGAAGTCTTAACAATACCAAACCTATCTGATTTTGAATCATCATCTTTTGGCTCAGATGAATGGTCAGATATATCCAAGATCTCTTTCTCAACAGCCATTTCGATGCCTTCGTCGTTTAAGTCATCCGAATTAGCATTTTGATTTTCCTCTTCAAATGATTCATGTTTTTTAGTTTTAACTGTTTTTGAAATTTTATCGTTTGATTTATTTGTTTTGAACTTTCTCTTACTATTTATTTCAATGCTACTTGGGTAAAGAGTTATATAGGTCAGCTTGTTAGAAGATTGCAATTTCTGCGTTGCGTCTTTTGTTGTTGGCGTTACTTTCTTAGTTTCTTCTTTATCAAAGGTTTTTTCTTCTTCTTCTGATATCTTTTCTTTTTCACCTGATTTCTTTTCTTCTATTGACTGTATTTCTTCTTTACTTTCTTCTTCTTCTTTAGATTTCTTCTCTTTATCTTCTTTTTCTAAGCTTTTGGAATTATCTATGTTTTCATATTCATATCCAACACCATTACTATTTGAAATGAATCCTTTAAGTATAGAATGTACAATTTGTTTATTTTTTTTCATCAAATCATCGTATTTGTCTAAGACATCGCGGATCATATTTTCAGCAATAGATTTCAATTCCTCCTTTGACCGTTTTGAATTGCGACGAAACAGTGACAGCTTCTTCAAGAACTTCGAGATTTCTATTTTAGAGTCTTTATTATACACGATATTAATAAATTTTGTTAATTTATTATTCTTGTCCATATGCCTTAATAATTTGTCAAGATTTTCGCGCACTTTACTAGGATTTTTACTGAGATCATCTAGTTTATTGACCAACAGTCTCCTTGTACCACTATCTTCGAAAGAATCTTTGAAGTTAAATGACCTTACTTCATTACCAGCTACACCAAATATATCAGCTATTTCATCATCTTTTAAAGATCTCACAACTTCTATTGAATTCAGAAGAAGATCTTTGAAAAACTGTGATTCACTTTTTGTAATTTTAACATTTTTATTGTTTGTTAGAATATTTTTTATTTTATTTACAAATTCTTGTATATTTGAAAGGAGGAAGATGTCTTTATCGTTTTCTAATTCGAATACAGTTTCCAGTTCCAGGTTGATGCTTTGAGATTTCAAAGTAATGGTTGAATCTAAAAAAAAATTAAATTAAAAAAATAAATACTCAATCAGTCACACAAAAAGGGTTAGGAACACGAAGATAACGACCAAGAGTAAAACTTCTGTATGTAAATTATTTTTATGTGTACGCTCTGGTTTACAAATGGCGGCGTTTACTTCCGCCACCTAATACTAAATGTCTCTAAATTGGTCGATATATCAGGAACATAGTTTCTTACAACACTAGGCTAACTTAGTTTATCTCTGTAATGCTAAAAAAATATCGAATTAATACTTAGTACAATCCAAACAACGACAATAGTGCAATTTTTTTAATAAAAAAATACTTAAAAAAAACATGTTTTAAAAATTTGAACTTGCGTCTCTTGCAAAACGTTCAAATGCTTTGAACCACTAAGCCATACGATCAGAGAGCATCCACGGTGAACAAGAGGTACAGGTTCGAATCCCGCTGCATTCTAATTTCTATATTTTCTTTAAGTGTTTTTCTATCCTTAGTGTGGATTAACACTTTAAAAATATTTAAATAATAATTTTAATACACACCAAATAAACTAAACACAAATACGACGAGGATTCGCAACATTTTGTTATACACTAGTAAATGCCTACGACTTTGTATTTTTCGCCAAATTTAATATCAAATTCAAAATCAAAATCTAAAAACAAAATCAAAATCAAAATATTCTTTATTTAATTAGAACGTATGGATCGTTAATTTATACTGAAATATCAGTAGTGTTAGTAGGACCGTCGTGGCGCAGACGCGTAAGCGTCTGCCTGTAAGCGTGACAGTTTCTGGGTTCGATGCCCACTCGAAAAAGATGGATTTTTCTATTTCCATTTTCTTCACTCTGGTAACTGGACAAAGCGTGGCGTTGAGTTCCGCCAACTCAACATGTAATGCCTCGAAAAAGGCGGAAAGCGGGGACGGAAAAGAGCAGAGACTAAGCAACGGAGTTTCTTAACACTAGGTTCGTATGGTTCCTGCAGTTCCCTCTGCCTATCCTGCCATGTGCGGGATAAAGTGTGAAGCTATAAAAAAAAAGTAGTGTTAGTTATGTAAGTACAGTAAGTCACCAGCGAAGAAGTCAAATTGTGATGAAAAAAACAATGAGAAGAATGTATATAAATTTAAATTAAGTAGACTTTAAATGGTGCGATGAGGTCGATTCATAATCTCTATTTGAGTTTCGTATCTCAAAATGATAAAAATTGAACAAGAATTGCTTCGTTGTTCACCTGTCTGTCGAAACCATTTAGTTAAAAGTCACGTCGCCAAAATTAATATAAAAAATAGAATAGGGGAAGCTCCAGCATCCGATACAATGCAATCAAAGCTACTCGAGAATTGCAAACAGATCTTAAACACTCTGGGAAACTATAACAGAGTAGCCTTAGATGGGTGGATGGGTCCAGGGCACGCTGGCGTCAAAGGAAATGAGCAGGCGGACATCCTGGCACGAAAGGGATCCAAAAGTACCCAATACTGGCCAAAATCGTTCTGTGGTATTTCTCGAAGCTTATCAAAGCTACCTCTGAAGGTTTACTGCCATTTTGAGGCTATTCAAGTATGGGGGAATACAGGAGTATTCCCTATGTTTACACCAAGCTAAGGTACTCATTAAAAGGCTTTAATAAAGAGGCTGCTACTGAGGCCTTATCCCTTAGCAAGAACTGTTTCTGTACATGAGGTGGTGAGGTGCTGACTGGTCACTGTAGAATAAACAACAAGAATGAAGAAACACTGAGTGCCCAAGGTCAATGCACCGGCGTTACACTGTAATAGGGAAACATTAAATGTACCCAGAAGAGGTTAAGACTCTCATAGCTAAGATATTACTGCAATTCTTTGCAGAAATCAATCTCAACTGTGAACTTTAGTATGCGAAGATCAAAATAGATCAACAATGGGTCACTGCGACAATTGTGCTATATGGCCCTGCAAAGCTGCAACTAGGAAGAAGAAGTAGAATAGGGGAAAGATAAAAATAGAACGTTTTATGGATTCGATTCCCACTCGGGGAAAGTGGATTATTTCATTTCCATTTGCTTCGCTTTAGCAACTAGGCAAAGCGTGGCGTTGAGTTCCGCCACTAAGAACGCAATACTTCGAAAGGCGGTGCGCGGGGAACGGAATGTCTTCCTGCGGTGCCCTCTGCCTACCCTTCTATGAACGGGAGCGTGAAGCGTGTAGCTAAAAAATAAATGATAGGTTGCCAGGTATGGTATAGGTTAAAAGGCCATTAGACCAAAGAAGATCTCAATCTTCTAAGAATTTAAAAATAAAATAGCACTCCAAAGTTTAAAAGAAATTAGTACAGAACCCATGACAATCTATCCATTTAATCGATTGTTTTAATAGTCTTCATTCTCTCCTACAGCAAAGTAGAGACGTAGAGCTTGGTGTCAAAACATTCTGTTTTACATTAACTGAGATATAGGGTGTCTATATTGGCGGAAATCAACGCCGCGTTTTTCTTGATACGCATTGAAATTTATATATATATGTATTTTTTTCACATACAAACTTATTGCCTACATATAGGTTATATGTATATAGGTAAAGATATAAATAAATACATATATAAAAATTATATTGCTTTCGATAAATTTTATGTTCTATTTTTATATGTTTATAATATTTTCAGTACAATATTTGCAAACATGAAACATAGGTAAGTATCGACCTGTGTTGTATCGACCTGTATTAATAAGTGATTTTGACAAAAGTATTTCACCTGTTTACTTCATATAGTAGGATAGGCAGAATTTTGTATTATCTCAACTTTTATGTCTCTAACAACAACAGGCCAGCGCGGCGTTGAGTTCCGCCACTGAACAAGCAATTTATTGAAGCAAGCATTCTTTTATTAAAATTTTGGTATTTCTTTAACATATACGTATGTCCATCTATGATAGAATGGTTTCGTAGTTACCTCAAAGAGTGACGACAACGCATTCGTTTGGATGAAAAATTCTCATCTTGGTGTGACGTCCTCGCTGGGGTCCTCAAGGGCGGCGTGATATCTCCTTAACTCAAATATTTATAAATTCAATTACTCAAAACGTTCTTTCTCTCTACCACATATATGCAGATGATATCCGAATTTACCGGCATTGTAAGCGTGAAGATTTGTCAAGTGCAATTGGGGACATCAACAAGGATCTTAAAGTAATTCATAGATGGACTCAGTCTAATGGCATAAATGTAAACACTAACAAATCACAAGTTATCGTTATAGGTACCCCAGGTACGATATGCAGGATTGATTGGTCAATTATGCCATCTGTTTAATAGATTACGTTCTCTTTGACTTATACCCACCAAAATTATGCTAGCAAATTCTCTTTCATTACCTATTCTTGATTATGCCGATGCAAGCTTGTCTCCAAGAACCAACTTAACAAACTTGAGCGAATTCAAAAGCTAGCTATTCGATATTTGGGCTCCGTAAATGTGGTCATGTATCTTACTTTCAAGTGGCTTCCTATACGCTGGAACCGGAATTTACGTATACTTTCTTGTATTGTGTGTTATTTAGTCCTACTGCTCCTTCTTACTTAAAAAAAAATTAATTTGGCGCTTCGCCAAGGAATGTGGTTCGATCTTCACGCAACTTAACGTTACGCGTATCGATACATAAAACGAAAATATATGATCAGTCTTTTACAGACGAAAGCGACTAATAGGGCAAGAAGAAATATTTAGTATTAAAAAAAAAATAGGTGTGAAACGATGTATTGACATACAATTTTACACCGATTTAATATCATCTATGAAGTGCGCTTTTGATTTCATGTTCAATTAATTTTATGCGTTCAAGATAAGTTCTTAGTTTATCAAATCGTTCATTGTAATAATCAAAATATTTTCTTTTAAACCTTTTCCTGTTAAGGTAAGACGCAAACCATTTATTCTGATTGTGAGGCAGCCTTTGTGGGTACATTCAACGAATTGTCTGCACTTTTGAAACTTACTATTCTTGTGTTGTTGGATTTTTCGAATGCATTCAATACACTAGACTTTAATATCTTTTTGGTCATTCTAAGATCTATGATTTTTTTCCCAAAATCAACTGTATGGTTTTGTTCTTATCTCTATAGACATACTCAGTGTGTTAAGTTTGGTGGGAAGGAATCTTCTCAATGTCACATCTCAGCAGGTGTTCTGCATGGTGGTATACTGTCTCCGTTACTGTTTTTCTGATGAAGGTTGATGATGATTTTTAGTGATGAAGGTGTAAAGAGCAGTAAAATATCATTTATGATATATTTTATGATTCACTTACCCAGATTACGAGATAATACATGCATATCTTCACGCTTTATCTCTACTCTACTCAGAGAAAATAAGTACTTTACATTAAGGTGTTTTTAAATTTCTATCAACTCACTCCTACGTCTGATGATTTCATGTTTGCGCCAAATTTCCATATTAACACTAGCAAGATATCGTCTTTAGCGAGTTTCAGTAGGGAACAATAATTAAAACAACATATTTGGTATCGATTTATTAACGAGCACATTGCTTTCCTTCAAAAGACTAAATACTGTCACATCAAATTTTGTAGATGTTCGGACGATTATTCGGGTGCTACCTGAAGATGACCAGGGCCAGGACACGGAGTTGCCAGAGTTGCTGACATCCGTACAAAGAAGGGAGTGATCCAGACTGGCTTGAAGTTTTGTTTGAAGATGACTCTTCGAAACAAGAGTACGTTGACTACACTGCGCGTGACGTGGATATTGGCTTACGCGTCTTTAGCGGCTCTTTGCTTTATATTCTGCATACAACAGGGTAGGCAGCGAAAATTTAGTGTCAGGACACTCCATTTAGTAGTTTCTGCCTTATTTAGAAGACATTTAGTGCCGCAACTATTCATCGTGTCTGTTTCGGAACCCACAAGCGTCACTGATTTGTGTTCCGATTAAGTTAATTAGTTATTTATTCTGAATTGACATAAATATTGTTACTTAATCTATGCTAAATTAAAATTGTCTTTATAACCGAATGCATTGTAAATATTTTTCTTTAAAATCAATTCATCGTCGCTTTCTCTGTTCTCTTTTAGATGTTCCATCAGAGCTCTCCTGTAACCAATATTCGTATGTTCACTATGAATCATTGCATCTCGTAGTTTTAACTTTAATTTTAATTCTTCATCTTCAAAATCTGGACTTTTAGCGTTTCTTCTTCCAAAATTATATGCAAGCGTATTAGCAAAAGGCCTTTTACGTCTTTTTGTAGCAACTGTTTCTGTTTCTTCTGTTTCCGAAAACACATCACCATCATAAACATCATCGTCATCTGAATAATAATTTTCATCACTTTCTTCATCACTTTCAGGCTGTTTCTTCATATATCTTCTACCGCCTTCTGCACCTATATGTCTTTCTTTTTTAATTTTGCCATAATATTTAAACATGTCTCTAGTTGTAGTACTTTTCTCTGTAGTTGTCGTCCTTCTACGAAGATTCTTCTTCTTATATTTCCTTATATAATACTTGCTTTTGCGCATTTTAACCTTTTTAGTAGTTGTCGTGAGAACAGTGGTCGTCGTTATTCCTCTGCTCAAGTGCATCTTCTTGTCTTTCATTTTTTTGTGTTTATACTTCATCATTCTATGTTTAACTCTTTTCATAATTTTTTTGTTTGGCACATATTTGGATTCTATTATTAGGTCCATTATTGACTTTGTTGGTTCTGTAGTTTTGGGCGTTTCCGTTTCTGGAAATGTATTTTTTGTTATATTTTATCGTTTTATATGAATATAATAAGATATGGAGTAGTTTGTTTTTTGATCAGGATAATTAGTACCCCAGTTATCTCCGTTAAGCACTTTCCTACGAATTGACGACGGGACGACGTCCCAGTAATATTTGATTTAAAAAAAATAAACTATTTTTTAAAATGTATAAAACAATGAAAGAATTATTTTGCGTTCCTAGTGCCGGTAGCAAGACAAAGCGCGGCGTTGAGTTCTACCACTCAAGACGAAATCTTTCGAAACGCAGAGATTGAGAAAAAGTTGCATAAAGTTGAGAAAATGTTTACCGAACTTCAAATTTATATATGTTCTAAAAAATAAATTTGGAATCACCTTCAAGATTTCTTCTCATTGGCGTTTGTGCATTCAGCAGTTTCCCCACTGCGTAGTCCACTTCCATTAAAAATAACCTCTCCTTAGTAGTTCCTTGAATTCTCTTGTATGGAGTAAGAACGAACGCCTCCATCAACTCTTTACTAATATCAGCCGGTTTTTTATCAGTGTTAGGAAAATTCATGAAATCTCTGATAGCATCTGCAATATTTCTTACGTCATCTTCGTTGTATATGTTATCCGCTACGTCGATAATGGCATTGACTTCACGGTAGACGCTACTCCGTCTGTTATGGAGGCAGTACATCATGTATTCCAGTTGTGCTAGAATAAAATTGAATTTGAAATTAAATTAAAAATTGAATTTAATTGAAGTTCTCCCTGCTGGACCTGCTATGCGGTATACAGAGTAAAGCTATTAAATTTCAATAAAAAATCAAAGTTGAATACAACAACAGACCAGAATATTAAAAAAACATAACTTGATACTCCCATGACACGTTGATGTTGAAAAAATATATCTTAACAGACATACAGATATAATAAACTAGTAAAATCTTACAAGATGATTTTTATTAAGTATTTTCCAGATACGGAACCCTAAAACTTACAGAACCTGATTTTGTTATTTCTTTCATTGACAGCATCAAAGGAGAACTCCAGAGTCTTTTATGCTGATAAATATCCTCTTCTTTTCACGCATGTAGAAGAATAGCTATAGAGAAGGTCTAGTGCTAAAACACTCCGTTCTCTGCTACGTACTCTTATTTAAAACACTATGTATTGAGTGGTGGAACCATATGCCAGAATTCATGTAACTAACGGAAAGTATTGAAAATAAAACCCAAAATAAGAATAAGAAATCCCCAGTCAGTTTTGATTTGTATAATTTAAATATTTGCTACTTTTTAAAAAGTAGTGAAAACTACTATACTAACCCCGGACTTGCTGCACGTCGGCGCTGGCGGCCATTCTAGCCGTCATGGTAACTTTATCCACAACAGTCGGCCCGAATATCATGAACTTGTGGCTTGTTCTGATGGTCATGAAACGTAATAGAAATATATAATTATTATAAAAAAAGTAGTAACAAATAAGATGCAAATGTCTTCATGGCTATATCTGTAAAATAAATTAAATTATTGTAGCTATTCCAACCAAGACCTACACAAATTGAAATGAAAATTAAAAAGTAGGGTTAGGATCAAAGAGGAAAATCCAAGACACAGACATAATAAAATCTTTTATTCGGCAAGACGAGAACGATAAGTATAAGGTGCACGCAATGGGCTTAGAAATGCAAAATGAGTGGCTAACTATAGGAGAATTCTGTATCCCTTTAGCTTTAAAATGGCGCAATCTAATTCACGACTTGTCTCCAGCACTATTAAAATTCTACCTAAATGCGTTCCAAATGACTCTTCCAGATCAAAGTAATTTAGTAAGATGGGGTAAAGCTACCGATAAATCTTGCTACATCTGTAAAGAGGCAGTGGGGACAGCTAAACATAAGCTGATGGGGTGTAGAGTACTCTTGGATAGTGGTCAATACTCGCGGCGCCATGACAAAGTACTAGAAATCATACGTGAAGCCGTTAGTCTTTCAGTAGCAAGAGCACATAGAAACATAACAACCAGCAAACGCTCAATAGAGTTTGTGAAAGAAGGTTCTTATAAAAAACCCACACAAAAGCCTTTCTCCATATTAGATCCAGCTCCTGATTGGACACTTGTGATGGACACGTATGATACAACAAAGTATAGAATCCCTGAGGATATTTGTGTTTCGTCATCCAGACCGGACATTTTTCTTTACGAAGCCTAAAACGCGTAGTACTGGTAGAACTTACAGTTGTTACAACAAATATCCCGAAAAGTCACCACCTTAAACTCAATAAGTATTTCGATCTTACAAACGAACGGATCCGGAATAGGTTTAGAGCGAGCATATATGCGGTTGAAGTAGGAGCGAGACTTATAACGGCGAAATCTCTCTATAGTTTACTAAAAGATCTCGGCCTGTCTAGAACTATCAAAAATTCATTTCTAGAACGCACTTCGAAGGCGGCTTTGGTAGAGTCATTTAAAGTTTGGCTTGGACAGTGAAGGTGAGCGTTAATGCATTTTAAAGGGGCTCTTTAAACCTACACTTGGGTCACAAGTCCCAAGCGCTGCTCGGAGCTCCTCTTCCTACAACACGATGGGCACCCGCACGGTGAATCCATGGAAAGATAATTGTTTCTTCTCATTTTACCGTACATTGCTTTGAGTGTTCTTCATTCAACGTGACATTGGTAAATTGTGCTCAACTCAGTGTGGCAGGCTCGATGCGCTGTTAATTAAAAGACGAAGAAGCAAAAGAAGAAGGCGAAGAAGGAGAAGATGTACTCAGATAGTTTGATTACGTTGAAAGGATGAGTGGTAAAAGAATGGTAAAAATGATAGATGAATAAGAAGAGTGTCTTGGAAGACCTCAGTTCACCTGTGATAGAAAATTATACTAAAACTAAGAAATCAAGATCTTACTTCATAATCTCTTCATTCAAACCCCTCAATAATGTTTTTAATAATCCAGGGTCTTTAGCGATGGCAAGTTGAACGAGCAGGATGAGACTCGCTGTAAAGTCTCCTTCTCTTCTCTCTTGCTTTATTTTCCTTATTTCATAAATTAGATGATTATCTACCGGCAGATGTGCTGAAATAATTTTTTTGTGTAATATGAAAAGAAATATTTGTTCATCTGACCCCTTTTTTTTCTTCCTCTTTTCCCCGTTTAGGTCATAGGGTAGATACAAAAGTTTCGCCATTTCTCTTTATCGGAAGTTCTTTTAATTACTGCCAATTTAATAGTTATTATTTATAATGAGATTTTATTCCACCAAGTAAGTAGATGGTTGTGGAGTAAAAAGTACTTATAGATATGTTTATTACAATACATATTACCAACTATTTAAATTTTTGAAGTTTTACTAAAAATCAGTTGAGATTGTTCTTAAAATCATTAATCAAAATCAAAAGATTCATATTTTAATGTGAATTTTTAAAGTGTTAATTCGCCTTGAAGATTGAAAAAGAATCTTAAAAATTTGAACGCAGCGGTATTTGAACCTGCGCCTTCTTGCGAACTGTGTAAGCGCTCTGACCGCTATGCCATGCGTTCTTTGCGTTCATGCGTCGAAATTCTTATACGCTTTATGCATTTTATTTTGTTTTTAGCGTTTTTATATTTAAGTCAAAACAATTTTTATTCAATTAGGTCAATATAGGCACCTTTTAATTGTCAATTTACAGTCACTGAGTCACTGAGTTATTGTCATGTTATTTTTCAAGTGTTAGCGTATGTTTGTTGAATGGCAATATATTTTTATTATAACTAATACTATTATTGACTTACTTGTTGCTTCAATTGTAAAATTTTCAAACATTTTTTCTGTAGTTACATCTAGTACCTCACTTGTACGATCTGTAGTTGTAACTGTAGTTGTAAATTCACTTGCAAAAGTAAATGTTGTATCAGCAAATGAAGATGCAGTAGCAAATGATGGAGAAGATAAAGAAGTTTCAGTAGAAGATGGTAGTGTAGTGGCTAATGGAGAAGTTACTTCAGCAGTTGAAGTAAGAGACACAAGAGAAAAAGTAGTTGACTCGGTAGTTTTATTAGCTGTGGATAGAATGAGAGCGTAATAATCTTGAGTTGTCTCTTCCCAGTCATTGTACATGTAATCGTTTCGTCTGTTGTGTTGATTGTTTATTTTTCTCTGATATTTATTGTTGTGTGGATCTGTAATAAAGTGACACAATTTTTAATGTTCTGTAATTGACTAAATTAGAGACTGATGAAAAATAAAATAAAGCGCGGAATTATTGGGGTAAAATTAATCTGAAATATCTTATTTGGTAATATCTAACTCAACGTTAAGGTCAAGTCAGCCAACATGAAAAGCATCCACATATACTTCGTCTTGTCGCAGTTTGTATGTTTTTGATTTCATGCTGGAAAGATTTTCAAACCACGCGGAATTTAGTGTTAGGACACTCCGTTCTCCACGTTCCTTCTCGAAGCATAGCATGTTGAATGGCAGAACTCAAAGCCACGATATAACTTGTTGCCAGAGCGGGAAAAATTTAAATAAATCATTCTCACTTATAGGAATCCCACCAACCATCACGTGTTCAGTCAGACTCAAACCAATTAGATACTTACGGCCTTATTCATAAAAAAGTCTTATAGAACGTTTTAAGTATACTTTAGTTAACACGCTCTTTAGGCTTATAGAACGTTCGATAAATGTTTGTATTCATAAACGCTCTATAAGCCTTCTATAACTAAAGTGTCACTAATTTGATTTATACGTTCACAATGTTGCCACTATACTGAAGTCGGTCGACTTGTTGCCGAAAATACCAGTAAATCCACAGATGATAAGTGACAAACGCATTGACATAGTATGACCACAGATAATATTACCTACAAAAATATATTGTTGGATCTGGCTTGACATTTACCGGCTTCATTTACGTCGTTGTTGTCACAAATACACGAATGTTTATTTTATTTTAGTTTATAAACTTACTTAATTTTTAAAAAATTAAGTCAAAAGAAGTAAAACGACAAATAATTGAAAATTGTTTAGACGTGGACAAGTATTACCTATGTTCTGTGCACCTTTCTTATGTAGAATTTATTATTAATAAACTTGTTAATAACTAAATATAGTTAATAAATATCGAACAAAATGTCAACTGTTATATTGTTTTGTTTACAAAACTGAAATTGACACTCTTGATGACAAGCGACTCGACGACGTCATATCAATGCTCATATTAGTATGAGCTATAATCAGCTGTTATATGAATAGGCCATCTTTGGACGTTAAAACACTGTTATAGTAGGGTTCTCGGCTCTGTAACTTTATGATAGGTTTATAGAACTGATTGGCACTAATATGTTGTTATGAATAACGTTTATTGACAACTGTACTATATCGAGTCTTTAAGCGTGCTATAACTTTTTATGAATAAGGCCGTTAATATCAAGGACTTACCTTTATAATTTAAACTAGAGACAACTTCTACGAAAACTGTTATTGATAGCAAAAATAACATTTCTAAAAGCAATTTTTGAATTTCATTTTATTATGGAAATAAAAAGTTTTCAATACTATGTGTAATAATAAAATTAAATTTGCAATAAGAATCTGCGTCTTTTTGTCGGTTTATATGTTTATATTGATTTTTATTTCTTCGAAAATTTCACAACAAGATTAAGGAGGAACGAAGATGAAGAAAATAATGCTCAGATGGTTTGGGCGTCGAAAGAGTGCATTATATAAATACGTTTTAGTTATTCAAGAGAAGAAACGAGAAGAAACTGCTTAGCATTCCATGGATTCACCGTGCGGGTGCCGGGCCCATCGTGTTGTAGAATGAGGAGCTCCAATCAGCGCTTGGCACTTGCATTAACGCCCACCTTCGCTGTCCGAGCCCACTACATAACCAAATTCGAAATGATTCTGCTAATGCCGCCTTTGAAGTACGTTCTAGAAATGTATTAGTAATAGTTATAGATAGGCCGAGATCTTTTAGCAAACTATAGGGAGATTTCGCTGTTATACCTCTCGCTCCTACTTCCACCGCATTTGAAGTAACTCTAAACCTATTCCTGGTCAGTTCGTTAGTAAGTTCGAAATATTTATTAATTTTGAAGTTATAAGTTTTAGGGTTATTTGTCTCTCACGAAACTATAAGTTCTACCAGTACTACGCATTTTAGGTTTCGAGAATAAAGAAAAATATCCGGTCTGGATGACGAAACACCAATGTCCTCAGGGATTTTATACTGTTTCTCATACGTGTCCATCAAAAAAGTCCAATCAGGAGCTGGATCTAATATTGAGAAAGGTTTTTGCGTGTGTTTTCTAACAGAACCTTCTTTCACAAACTCTATTAAACAATGATTAAAATATGAATACTTGCAAAATAATAAGACCATAAAATTATATTTATTTGCACCCATATATGTGTAAACTGTGGGGTTCTTCTTCTGATGGTACTATACAAATAATTTGAAATGCACAAAATTTTATTCTGTGCTCTTTTAAAACAAATGTCTTTGACGCCCTGGTTTATAGAAATCAATGAAACAAGTCTGCTCAACCATCCAATACCTTTAACAGACCGGAAGTCAATAATCCGATTGAAGTGGCGAAGAGGAGAACATTATGGTCTAAAAGCTTTATCTAATGTGATGTAAGCTTTACCCGCCACAGTCACTCAACAAATCTGTTCATAGTCACAAAACTGATGGATTGATGAACAAATAAAAAAAGTTGTTTGAACTAAAATCTTTATTCCATATATATGTACATAACAGAAAGAACTTTATTGAGCCTTAATTTAAAACTTTCTTCTTTCCGTTCTGTGTTAATTACATACAGGACCGAATACCAGAATAAACCAGACACTCCACAATTCTATAGCAGGTCAAAGTGGGAAAACTAACACAACTCATTCTTACATGTGCTGTCAAATGCTGTCAGGCGTCGTTATTAATTTACTTATATCAGCAAACTCAGAAGTGGTTAAAGATAATTTTAAAAAATGGAAAACACTAAACACATATTGATTACAAGTTTGACTATATTCGGACATAGATTCCTCGTAATTACATAGAATGACATAAATCACTCAATAACAGTACTTCAGGATAGTTCCCTTTTAGTACAGGCCGTTGCCTTCGTGCAACTGCCACGATTGACATTCAACGCTTTTATAGTCCTTATGATGTAAAACTACCCCCTTTTATGAAATTGTTTGGAATAACGACTAAATAAAGTAGGTGGTAGCTAACACTTATAATCTTATTTACGAAGCAATAGAAGTAGGAAGATTTCATTATGCAAGTGGCAAGAGTCAAGAATTATTTACAACAGAGTGTTGCTAGAATTTGGCTTCCTCTCAGCGACTGGCAAATATACCAAGAATATATAATAAAGCATCAGATATCAGTCTAAATTATACAAAAAAGGATTTATAGTTCGGTATAATGTAATTATTGAAACATCTAAATAATAGTTTATTATTAATATATTTTTCTAAATTGCACCATCAAGACTTAAATCCCATGTAGCTAAATTTGAAATTTAGTTTCTAATAAATACAATTTACTGGATCAATGCCCACTTGCATCCCTGAATCTCATTTGCATAATATGCTCTATTCCAGTAGAGATGACCTGTTCCCGAGCCGTACCCTGCACCCTCTCGAATGGGGTTAATATGAACGCTTTCAATAAGTCTCCTGCCACAGTCTTTGTGTTGGAACAGTTGGAGGACTTTACTTCTTCTATTACTCCAGCTATGTCTTCCCCGTCTCTCTCAAGATATACTGTGTTTACAATATCTAGAAGAGTGTTAGTGTCTTCTTTTAGGAACGTTTCACGATTCTCCAAACCATATACGGTATATTGAAACTGATCTGTAATTAATTTATATTAGAAAACATGCAGCATGATACAACAACAAGCGTAAAAGAACTGCCCATCCGCCACTCAACACACAATGCCTTGAAATCTTGTAGATCGAAGGGTGTGCTAACGGAGGATGTTGAACTGTTAACAGAACAATCACACTTTTACGGTGAGAAGAGGAATACAAAGAAACATATGAATATGTATACGCTTTGGTCTCGAGTAACAGCTGCAGCTGAGTCTAGATATAGCAAACAGCGAAATCAGTACAGGAGAATTTGAGAGTGCAATAAGAAGCCTGAAACGAGCTATGTGGTAAGGCAGTGGAAGTAGATGGAGTTACTACTGAGATGATCAAATATTGTGGGCCTCGCATCTTAGACTTGCACAGTCTATCTGTAGACAAAGGTTCACAGATAGACTGTACAAGCTATAGGGCTATCAGCTAGTTTAGATTAGGTGGTAAAATATAAGCAAATTTTAGATCCGAAAGGCCGTACAACCACAAAGAAGTAAAAGTTTGTAAATGAAAAAGTTTTATATGCTTTTATGGCCGTGGAGAAGGCGTTCGATAATATTGTAAGAAAGAACTTATTGAAGTAATTCCCCGGCACTTTAAGTAAAGTCTCTTTCTGTAAACTTCTTTATAGAAACCCCTCACCCTATATAGAAGCTCCCATGTCGCCTTGGTTTGGCATTCAATCGGGTTGAGCCATGTCAGCTTGGTTGTTCAATTTATATTTGTATAGTTGTAAGATATGTAATGTTTTAGTCTAAGTGTTAGTCCTTAAATTAAAGTATAAAATATTTTGTAAATACCGTATACCGATATTAACCAAATATTTTTTGTTACTTAATATTTTTTATATTTTGCAATGTAGAAATTTGCAAAATTAATTTTTCATATCGTCACGTAGATGCTACCAACATTAATAAGTTGTGAATTTTTGTACTTTTGGAAAATTCATGTAGGATGCAGTGGGAAGTCCATAATAAATAAATGAGTACTCTCATACTTATCATAACATCATTCGGCTCTGTAGCTAGCGCCTGCAGCGTAGACGCGACAACTTCCTCGGGACCTCCCGCGAATATATAGAACAACTGTTCTTTATTCTCTAATCTGTTGAATTTTATTTTTATGTAATCACAGAAAATTATAAGAATATCGACGGAGAACGGTATTTAAGAGGCGCTGGTTCGGTTCCTCCGGCTCATTCAATTAGAAGCCAGTGTCATATTTAAGGACAACATACTTTAAAGGCGAATCGTTTCGAACTTTGTATCATAAAAAAATGAAAGAAAAAGAAAACAAAGAGCAGCGTTGAGTTTTACAACTAAATTAATAAAGGGAAGAAACAACTTAGCTTTCCATGGATTCACCGTGCGGGTGCCGGGCCCACCGTTAAAATATAACCGATCTTTTTTAACTAACAGTCAAAAAAGAACGATAATATTACAACACAGGTACCTTTCAATCTGAAAATTTAGTGAAGCCAATAAGCATTTCACGTGACTCGCGTTCAGCGACGCCAATGTCTGTAGCAGTACAATGGCGCTTGCCGTGAAGTATCCATCCTTGCGGCTCCACTCTTTAATTTCTTTGACAATTGGATTTTGAGTTGTCGTATGTAATAGATTGGCTGAAAGTTTACCCAACTTGAAGTAACCATACAAAAATTTGAACACAGCGAAAATTGAACCCACACCACTTAACTTTTACGTCTAAAACGCTAAAACCTAATTTTTGAAGTTTTCTTGAAGTATTTTTTTCTATCCTTAGTGTGCATTAACATTTTAAAAAATTTGTTGGCTAGAACTTAGTTCCAATCCATTCTGGTCTTTAGGTTTAGTCTAATTGTAGGAACGATCCTCATTAAAGGGATGAATGAATTGTTTACCTATCCTTGCTCTGGGAAGAAAATCTGGCGTTGAGTTCCACCACAAAGAGTGGAGTTTGCTAGTCACATGCAATAAGTTCTATTTTTCTTTGAGAAAAATACTTACAAACATTTCTCTCCTGAATTGCTCCAGGAGAATATGCCTCAAACGTCGGAGGAGATATGAGTGTAGATGTGACAGAATTTGTAACAAAAGAATCTTCACCAAGTCTTTCTTTTTCATCGAATTCTTCAAGAGTTATATTATAGGAGTCTGTGAGAGAAGAAGTTGAATTTTCAGGACTCATATTGCTTGTAGTAATTTCTATTTCTGTATTCGATTCATGTACAAATGTACTAGCATTTGGTCCATTTGTTGATTTAATAGTGCTTGGATCTAAGAACGTAGAAGAAGAAGACAAAGAAGAATATGAAGCTGTATATCCAGACGTTGTTGGAGATTGATCTGTTGTTATATTTTGATTAAAATTAGGCAAATACAAGGAATTTGTTTGATCATCATTATCATAATCGTGTTGTCTTCTATTTTTTAAATATATTGATTCGTGGGGCTTCTTGTATGGATAATATCGGCTCTTCCACACATACTGTCTTTCTAGAGCTGGAATAAAACATTGAAGAATGGTTCTTAAAACTATCTGTCTCGTGCATTGTTGGTTCTGTTACATTTTCTTACTAGTTGTAGTTCAACAGATGTAAACACAGCCAGATGTACGGCAAAGAATATATATAAAATTAAACTGGAAAAGGTTGTTTATTTTAGACATAGAACCTTAAAAATTACGATCAGGGATTTTTCTCACTGGACAATTTCAAAGTATAAACACGATACACGTGGGTTGGTTTCCACTTCGGTAAAAATAATTTATATATTTTTCCCAGCTTTGACAATACATAGGGTCTTAGTCTATTCTACTATATGGAGCATTTTTAATAAGTTATTAATAACTATATAGGTAGATACTTACGTACACATGTTTGTAAATGTTCTACTAAAAATATTATAAACATATAAAAATATATATTCATGAAAAACCGTTTCTATTTATTGAAAACATAAAATTTGTCGCAAACAATATTATTTTAAATACGTATTTATATGTTCTTGTATCTTTACGTCTATATATAATATGTACATAGTAACTTTGTTTGTAAGTATTACTTGTAAGTGTTACATATACGTGAAAGCTTTTACTTAGAAACAAATGTGATAATGGTGATAAAACTTTAATAATTTCTATGACATACAAGTATGAAATTAGTACATTTCAACAAGCGTTAGGCCAATTATTTAATTGGGCTTCATGCTCTCCTACAGCAGGAGAGTCGAGCGTTAAAATCGTTTTATTTAAGACAAAGATGGGCTATGTTTTGAGTGAGTGGCGGAACACAACACCGCGCTTTATCTTTATAATAATATGCATTGAAAGTCACATGCACTTATATGCTTTTCCTTTACAAACAAACCTGTTATTTAAATATTATATATAGATGTAAAGATATTAAATGTATATGTACGTATATCAAAATTATATTGCTATCGATAAATTTCGTTCTATAGAAATTTTTGTAGTAGAAAATTTACAAAAATGTGTAGGTAAGTATCGAATTGTATAGTTAATAATTATAATACAAAATTGCTTCACACTCATACCACGGAAGGCGAGAGAACTTAGTGTTAAGACACTCCGTGGTCCGGTCCTCATTTTCCATCGCTTCGAGAGATTGCGTGATGAGTGGCGGAAGTAAGCACTGCGCTATGTCTTCTAACTAGAGAAAGAAAAGCTTTTCCTTCGTTCTTAGATTCAATCACTCTTAACAAATGGACCAAATACTAGTACATTGCTAAACGAATCGACTACAAAAATAAAAATCACTACAAGTAATGTGAGTCCCGAACATTTGTCTTCTATCACGGACTCCTATAACACAACTCCAGGAGAATTGGATCAAATTTTTGTTTGATCGAATTCTCCTGGAGTTGTGTTCTTTTTAGAATTGCCGAAGATTCTCCTGTTAGAAAAATCTGTCACATCTATTCTCTTATTACCTCCGACGTTTAACTCATAATCTCCTGGAACAATTCAGGAAAGGAATGTTTGTAAGTATTTTTCTAACAGAAAAGTAAAACCTGATAGCATGTGAACTTTGCCTTTTGTGGCGGAACTTCAGGCTGATCTTTCCTTCCAGAGCAAGGAAATGTATGTTAATCATCCCCTTTATTGAAGATTGAACTCAAAAACGATCGCGCTTCCAATAAGAACTGTCCAATTATTTTAATTGAAACAGAAAGAAACAGAAAAGCCGTTGGTCATAGAAGCGATTGCCGCTCAATAGGCCAAAGTATTTGCATTTACTTGACTTCGTTGACAAAAAAAGATGACATTGGTTGATTCAAAATATAGTTTCTAAAATTAGGCGGAAACTCTTGACCTGAGTGTCTTGGGGCTAAATTCTAGACAACCCCACTGTTATATATAGGATGTAGCATTAAATTATATTTGGAATATTTTAAAATTTTAAGCCATCCTTGAACAGATTCCAAGAGGCGCGGGCTTAACATTTTTATATGTTTTCTTTAAGTTAGATAAACTTTTAGCTACTCTTCTACGAATGAAAATTAATGATCCAATTGCCCTAGAAATTAGATATTGGAGCCGCGTGGGTGGATGCTTTACGGTGAGTTCCATTGAACTGCTACAGACATTGGTTTCGTTGGACTGGAAAGTCGTGAAGTGCTTATTGATTTCATTAAATTTGCAGATTAGCAGGTCATTTTTTCGTTATTTTTTAATTGTTCGTTGAATTGTGGCCTCAACGCTATGTCTTCCTCCTTCGTTTCTTCCGTTTTTAAATAGCACTCTACTGATACGAAAGTACACTTTAGAAATGAATTGATGCTAGTTTTAATAAAAGTAGAGATCTCGCTGTCATACTTCTCCTTGCTACTTCCACCGCATATAAATTTATTCTAAATCTATCCCAGACTAGAAGAAAAATATTTTTACGTAACATATAAGTTACATATATTAGATGAATTGGAGAATCTGAAACTACGTCCCTTGAATATCGGCCTTTAATTGAATATGTTTGGGGGAAACGACAAAGCCTCTTGGATACCGCCAATATTCATATCCTGCGCCAATATTCTTATATTTTTCTGTAGTTACTTTAAAATAAATCCAACAAGTTAGAGAAGAAAGAACAGTTCTCAATATTCGCAGCAACTCCCGAAGAAATGCTAGAAACTGCTCTGTCGGATAATGATATGAGATGTATGAAAATATTCGTTATTTATTTTTCCCTTTCACGCTATATCCCGCAGCAGAATAGGCGGAAAAATCCTAGTGCTAATTCCAATTTGAGGTTAGAACACAAATATTAGGTTATTCTCTAAATAATAGTCTATTAGATATAAATAAAAAGGATCTTCTTTCTCAATGTGAACTTTAGTTTCAGATATTTCAATATCTTTTTATGTAATTATTCCATTGTAAAGAAAAAATGTTTAAGAAAGTATACAAATTTAAATTGAATATGTTTCAATTTAAATTTAAGCTGTATTGAAATTGAAAATAAAATTTAAACTTTATTAAAATTTAATTGATTTCTAAATATAATTAAATTTAAATTTTTTGATTATGCGTCACGTCACACACAAACATTTGTTTATTGTATTCCTCCCTCAGGGTTGACCATAAGACGTTCCTGGTATTTTTAGCATCCATAGTAGGTAGGATCCACACGCAGCAGAAATGTAGTGTCAAGACGAGTTTCGGAACTCGACCCAGTTTTTCTTATATCTTATATCCTTGTCACAATATAATTATTTGCAACCTAATATTAATTACACATCAGCTCCGATACGCTATATATGGTCTGAAGAACCGTAAAACATTCCTGAAGAAAGACACCAATACTCTTATAGATGTTATAAACACGGTATATCTTGAAAGAGATGGGGAAGATATAGCTGGACTCATACGTAAAGTAGAATCCTCGAAATGCTCTAATTCAGATGCTGTGGCAGGAGATTTCTTGAAAACATTCGTCTTTATCCCATTCGAGAGGGTAGAGCGAACAGGTAGGGGACGTGTGGTCTCTGCTGGAATCCAATATATTTTGCAAACGAGATTCAGGGATGTGTGATTTGTGTTTCTCAATGAGCTTTAAGCTAAGCCCAATGAGCTTTACAATTTGGCTTCTTAATTTTAAGTATTTAAGGCGCAATTTATAAAAATATATGTATAATAAACTTTTATTTAGATGTTTCAATAATTAAATCATATATAACTATAAATGATTTTTTTGTATAATTTAAAGTGTTATATAATGCTTTATTATATATCCTAGGTATATTTGCCAATCGCCAAAGGCCTCCTCCAAACTATTTTATGTTTTTTTGTTTGGCGACACTCTGTACTACATAATTCCTGACTCTTCCCCCTTGCATAATGGCATCTTCCCAAGTCTTCTGTGTCTAGCTTCTTCACAAAGGTTATTAGTAAATTAATATCGAGGCCTGACAGCATACTACAACACATTTAAGAATTAATTGTATTCGTTTTTCCACTCTGAAGTAACATGTAGCAGTTGATTAACTGTTTAATATTGGTAATGAGTCCTTCATCTAATTTGGAATGAGAAAAAATAATAGGAAGGACGAAATCTTAACTAAAGGTTCAATAAAGTTGACCCTGTCGTGTATATAATATAATAAAAGTTTTAACTCAATCTATTTTTTATTATTTATTCATTATGTACTCAGTATTGTGTTAAAATTCAAGCAGTCACCTGAAGAGGCACAAATTATTGCATCCCTTCAGTCAGTTTGTTGTATTCTGGCCAGTTGAATATACCTCCAATGGTTTTGGATGATTGAGCCTAGTTTTTTTTGACATTTGAAAGTGGACATAGCTGGTATATTGGTATAGCGACATAGTGGAGTTCTTTGTGTGTGTAGCTAGGTATTAGATTGATTTTTATACACCAGGGTGTCATAGATAATGTTTTTAAGTTATTTGAATCAGCCTTTGTATAGTACTATTACAAGCAGAACCACAAAGTTCTACGGTTTATTGCGAAAATTGATAGAGGTGAATATTTGGACCCGTATGGAAAGACTAAAGACGTAAAATATATAACCACGAAATATACACCCGGTTTTCTGACGCTCATATGATATACTCGAAGTAGAACTGGCAGAAGATAAAACTGGCAGAATGTATTGGCTTGGTCACATGTGACGCATGGGAAGTGGCAAAGTCCTAAAGCGCACGCTCGACTCCATTCCGGATGGCAAGCGTAGGATTGGTAGACCAAAGCTCAGATGGTTAGAGAGAGTGACCAACGACCTTAAGACCTTTGACACAAACAATGGTGAAAGTGCAGCTCAAGACAGAGGGAGCTAGAATAAAAGAGTTTTAGAGATTCGATCTCACAAAGGGCTGTATAGCCATTGGTGATGATGATAATGTTGTTGTTGATGTTGACGATGAACATATTAAAATTTGAAATTATTTTTAATTATTAAAACTTATTCATAATGTAGTGTCTCTTATGATATTCGATTTTCGAACAGAAAGTATCAATTGCTACATTTCTTAGTCATACAGTGAATTATATAAAATAAACGAGAATAAACCAATTGATATTATTCTGTTATTTTATTGTAAAAAATGGAACTCTGAACATTTGCTGTTCAGGCCTCTGGCCTAACACCGACATATACTATATGGCCAGATCAGTTTACTATAATCATGTAGATCTAATTGACATGACACAGTTTACAGTTTCTACCAAGAAGCCAGTGAAGTCTCTTGTACTTTAAATTTTGTTCATTCTCTTTAATTTTTAAGTGCTTTCTTCGGGTTAATTTGCGATCTGGGTACATGTCCAAGTATTTGACATAATTCGTGTGAGATAATTGACTATGGTTTAGAGTAACAGGTGGATAATTGACTATCTTTTCTGCAAGTAAAAGTACCAAGTGGCTAGACTTTATGGATTTACTTTAATCCACCATTTATCCAACCACTTCCCCACCTTATTAAGTTGGATCTGCCATAGATGAGACGAATGTTTAGGGCATTAAGAGTTATCCATTATAGAAGCACCATCCGCAAATATTGCCACGGTTTTCTAATAAGTCACATGTAAAAATTGTGTTTAATCTAGGCCCTAAAACTAATCCTGGGGGTACTCCAGCGTGAAATGTAAAAAAAGCAGAATCTCTCTTAACTTACCCGATACGAAGTTATATCATTAAATGATTTTCCCAGTTTCTGAATCATTACAATTTGTTAGACTTCCACATAGCGAGAAAGGAATCAGCTCTCATGATAGCTGTGTAGCATGATAAATATGGTTTTGTCATCACTTGTACGTTTTTAATTTATTCACGTGACCTTTCTCCAAAATTTTTTACACTGCGTCATCGAAGGTCAATTGAAGTCTCCTTTAACCTCTCTTACCACTGATTTTTATTGATATATTTTGATTATGATTCTTTCGTCACTCATTCGCTCGGCCTAAACTATCTGAGGATATTTATTCTGTTTTGTATAATAAACCAACCAATATAAATGTATAAATCAATAAAAAGACGCAGATTCTTATCGCAAATTCAATTTTCTTACACAAAGTATTGAAAAGTTATTACTTTTATAATAAAATAAAATTCAGAAATTCATTTTAGAAATGTTATTTTTGCTATGTATAACAGTTTTAGTGCAAGTTATCTACAGCTTAGTATATGGAGGTAAATTTTTAAAATTAATTAAATAATTCTTCTATTACTGGAAATAATAAATATTTAATTGGCTTGAGGACAGTGTAGACGTAGTGGCACAGGTGCAGTCCGATATCAGACTATAAACGCAACGGTATCTGGGTTTGATTCCCATATGGGGGGAATAAGATATTTAAGCTATAGCTCTGTTTATAAGATAAAGCGCGTCGTTGTCGTCGTTCAACACTGAACTCGCAATGTCACGACAATTAAGCGAAAAGTGGGGAACGGAGTGTCTTAACACTAGGTTACCAACGTCATACTCTCAGAAATATCTCTATTATGCAGAAATCGAATAACGGATTGTTTTGTTACACCAAATTCTCTTTCCATACGAAATGCAACTAAAGATATTTGTTGGTAGCGTTGAATTAGAGACAAATATTTATTTTTAATAGTTAGACGGAAGGCAAACGAGCAAGTGTGTCACCTGATGTTAAGTCATCACTGCCGCCTATGTCACCTGCCTTTGATTCGGATATTTGAATATTTGACATTCATTTGACCTTGATAACTTTGCGCTTTTTCTTATTTAGCGTCGAAACAGACGGACTAGAAAGTAAACCTATTAGGGTTCCATTGTGCTCTAGCAATGTGTGGAACCCTAAAAATAGTAAATGATGCGTAATTTTATTACAGATCCACACATTAGATATCAGAAAAAGATAAATAGGCAATACAATAGAAGAAACGATTACAATTACAATGATTGGGAAGAGACAACACAATATTATGTGGTCCTCGTTACTACAGCTAATAGAACTACAGAGTCCACTACTTCTTCTATTTTGTCTTCTACTCTACCTTCGACTGCTGAAGTAACTTCTCCATTAACTACTACACCACTATCTTCTACCCAAACTTCTTTATCTTCTTCATCCACTTCTACTACTTTAGTTACTACTACTGCTGAAGTAACTTCTCCATTAACTACTACACCACTATCTTCTACCCAAACTTCTTTATCTTCTTCATCTATTTCTAGTACTTTAGTTACTAATACTACATTAAATTCTACAACCGTATTGACAACTACAGTTAAAATACGACCAACAAGTAAGTCAATAATGATATTAGATATAATAAACAATTTATTGCCATAAAACAAAGATAGAAGAGCTTAGCTCGAAATAATTTTAAAAAAGTTCTGTAGAGTAAGGAGAGCGGTTAAGTTATAACATTCGACTCGAATGTCTGGTGCCTAACTAGTAGGCGAAACTACCAGCCATATTGCTGTTAAGAAAAGATTTCAGTATAGATATATTATGACGTGAGACTTGTTTAAGCTAAAAGAGTAGAATAAATCTTCTTCGATGTGCACGAGGGTACAGTGATGTTACTGTCAACCACGTCCCCTGCTGACACCCCGCTGCTGCACCTGTCGCTAAAGATGCGCTAGGAGTTACGTCAGACGCAATGTCAAGAGTTAGGGCAGATCAATACACATTTCCTTACAATTACAATAAAATAAAATCTTTCAGCACGTCGGGTAATAGACAGTAATATGATTGCTGAAATAAAGAAAATAAAGCAAGAGAGAAGAGAAGGACATTTTACAGCGAGTCTCATTCTACTCCTTCATGTTGCAATGGCGAAAGATCTTGGAAAATTAACATTATTATTCAGGGGCCTGAATGAAGAAGTTTTGAAGTAAGATGTTCATTCCATAGTCTTAGTAAAGTTTTTCTTATTAATTGTCGTATCGGTGGTCGAGTTTGCAGTTCCATATATAACAAATATCTCTAAAAATGTATATTTTAAGTGAACAAGTACTTCCAAATTAATAATGAGCCGACTAAAATTAGTTTTAGATTTAATTATTATGCAGTCAAACGAGAAGCGTGAGATACGCCAGCAAGCCTACCAATAATTTGCTAAAAGATGCCTGTAAAACTATTGTAAAACTATTGTGTTGTTTGTATTGTTGAACAAACATAGAATCAATGGTTACATCTTAACCGTTTATTTTTTACAACAATCCAACTTTATTAGATAATAGTAAAATATATCTAAGGTATTTCTTGACCATCAGAACAGAGACAAGCCAGCAGTTCATGGTATTCGGTCCGGAGGTGGTGGACATGGTCACTACGACGTCTATGATGGCCGCCAGCGCCAACTTGCAGCAGATCCGGGGTTGGTATCGAAAATTTGCACTACTTTTGAATCACAGTCCATTTAAGTTATTAATGCTATTGAAAGCTGTTTTCGATCCCCATAAATAACAGCATGGGGTTCCTAAACGCAAAACAGCTTTAGTTGCTCGAGAACTTTGTCCCTATAATGTGGATGTCATGGCCAACTAAGGCGAGCACCACCGCCGCCACGGCGGTGGCTATACATTTCTTTGGAAAAGTTCTGCCGCTGCCAAAGTGCAACGATTTTGCATTGGCTTTGGTAACAATTATCTCATGAACGGAATGTCCAGTGCTCGTTTTATGATATGACCTGTTTATTTTATAATTTGACAACATTGCGCCTACATCTCGGCAAAGACATTTACTTTCAGTTTCTATGCTTAAATGCTACATAAGTCTGATGACATCAAGGTTAAGTTTTAAAATAACTTTGTTTCTTGATTCAGAAAGGAACTATAATATAGCTACTGATGCTATGCAATAGTAGTTATGCAATTAATTGCACCGCCGGCCGCCCGCTGATAAATGCGCGTGCAGTAAGCAATGCGAAACAAAACTACCACCGTTACTAAACTCTCAACACGTGTTTCACCCCTCAACGAGGCATCATCAGATGTTTGACTACCAAGTGCTAAACACCGAGTGAGCTCTGACCGTCACCACACTGCTATTAATATGCTTCCTCCTCCCCACTACCACTCAAAGTCACACGGCCAATCACGTGAGTGAAAGGCCGGTAAGAGCCAGCTGCTCAACGTACGCGTATGTTTTATATGAATTTGCGTAGTATGATTAGATCAGTGATTCGAGTGATTGTGTTGGCAAATACGTAATAATGGAGAGGAGGAAACATTTTAAGATCAGCATGCGTAGCTGAACAGGTGCGTTTGTACATCAAATTAACCAAACTACATCGGATGGCAACTCAAAACGTTTGGTTTAACCAACAGTGCAAGCGGTTAAATGTAGTTCCAGATTATATTAACATACGTTCCAACACGGTCAGCCATACGGCTAGTTTTGCTATACGTAAGGCCCAAACGTTCTGGTTAGAAGCGGAATCTCGCCGTTGGTTTACAGTTAGAGATAATCTAAAATTACATTTGAAAGTATTACATACGGAGTTAGTTTTTAATTTACACAATGTAGAATTTGATCTTTTAGACCATAAGGCAAGAGATTTCGCTTCACAGGCAGCGCATGATTAATATTTAGTTCAGTTAGATAAGTTACGTAGGTTAACATTAGCTCAACATTGAATTGGTGGTAGAAATGGATTGGTGGTAGAAATGGTGGTGGGGTATCTGGAGAAGTAAGGTGGGGATTTTATGGTTGTAATGCTGGTGACGATGATAGGCAATCTGGACATGTATTCTATCCACGGGTAAAGAACATGACTAGTGTGCAACTCACCAGCAAAGAGTTAACATTTCTGGAGAAGGGCCTCAAATATAATGTTACACCGAATATGACACAAAAAGAGGTGGAGGAACTAGCAGTAGATTCAGAAATTGCTTGCTCAATGAACGGTAAAGGTAACGCGGTTGGGGCGGTGGTAGCTAGTGTACTAAAAAGCATGACTCTAGTAACACGTCTGGAGACGAGATCCGAGTGACGAAATCATTAAAACGTAAAATCAAGGATAATAATTTAATAGTTACTAAAGCAGATATGGGTAATAGTATAGTTATTTTAGATCACAATGATTACATTGAAAAAATCAATAGTATCATTCACAGTGGTGATTTTGTTGCTCTGCGCTCGGACCCGACAAATCGGTACAACACAGAAGTCAAAAAAGCTATAGAGAGTTCTAATTTCGTTTTTCCACACGAAAACTCGTCAAAACGTATTATTCCAATAAATCCACAGGCTCCTGTGTTGTACCGGTTACCAAAGATACATAAAGACAATGTTCCTGTTCGTCCAGTTGTTTCGTACATTGCATGCCCAGCATATGAGTTAGCTAAGAAGTTTAATAATATAATAAAGTTCAAAACAGCTTTTTCTTCAAAATATAGTTTGGAAAGAACTCTTGATTTAATAGATAAAATAATGTTACTTTACCCACGAATTCGTTTTTGCTTTCCCTGGATGTAGATAGTCTTTTTAAAAATGTCCCTTATCAAGAAAGCTTATCATTATTATCAGGGCTATTGGAAAAGAGAAGGCTACATCCGGAGGAAGTAAACGGAATAGTAGGGCTAACCAAAATTTGCATGGAACAAAATTATTTTAGATTTAATGCGAATTATTATAGACAGAGGGAGGGATTGGCAATGAGATCTCCGTTATCTCCTTTGACGGCGGAGATCTTTATGGGCTACTATGAGAATAGGTATATTGTAGGTAACAGTAACATTTTTTACTATTATAGATACGTAGATGATATTCTCATATGCTGGACAGGTACGAAGCGAGACCTGGATATTTTTGT
Organism: Dione vanillae; assembly: GCA_037178615.1. Classification (NCBI taxonomy): domain Eukaryota; kingdom Metazoa; phylum Arthropoda; class Insecta; order Lepidoptera; family Nymphalidae; genus Dione; species Dione vanillae. The sequence continues at coordinate 99,406 of JAZFAU010000341.1, forward strand.
AACAAATTTAAGTACATTTCATCTAAAAATTAAGTTTAAATTAGAAGTAGAAAATAACAATTCCATTAACTTTCTCGATATTACTATTACACGGGAACATTGTCAGCATGTTTTTGAGGTATATAGAAAACCAACTCACACCGATCTGGTGATACCATCCTCCTCCTGTCACCTTGGCAACATAAAATTGCAGCCTTTCATTCATACATAAATAGATTAATGACATACCCATTAAATACAGAAGCATATAATAAAGAAATTAGTATTATTTATTCAATTGCGGTTGCAAATGTTTACGAACGGCGAATGGTGGATGGTTCAATTAAGAAGAAGGTTAACCAACAGGTGATAGGTCTTTTATATCCAACGCCACCTAAACGTGTTGTCCATAACTATAGATCTAGTTTGTTATATTTAGGACCAATATCTGAAAAAGTATCGAAGATGGCGTTTATGTGGCGTTCAGAACTAATAACACTATTCGCCGTACGTTTTGCAATGGCAAAGAGAAAACCGAGGTTGGCAGGAGGTCGGGTGTTTATAGTTTAAAGTGTGGTGGGTGTGACGGGGTATACGTGGGTCAAACTGGTCGTAGTTTTAATATTCGTTATAAAGAACATACTTCCGCGTATAGGAATTATCGTCCTGAAAGATCTAATTTCGCCAAACACTTATTAGAGTCAGGACATAGTTTACCAGACGATTATTCCTATGACGTATTACATACCTGTAACAAAGGATTACGGATGGCCGTGTTGGAACAGTTAGAAATAATAAGATAAGGGAGTATGGGAACTATATTTAACGAGCAGGTGAATGTTTTCTCCTCTCCATTATTACGTATTTGCCAACACAATCACTCGAATCACTGATCTAATAGTACTACGCAAATTCATATATAACATACGCGTACGTTGAGCAGCTGGCTCTTACCGGCCTTTCACTCACGTGATTGGCCGTGTGACTTTGAGTGGTAGTGGGGAGGAGGAAGCATATTAATAGCAATGTGGTGACGGTCAGAGCTCACTCGGTGTTTAACACTTGGTAGTCAAACATCTCCTGATGATGCCCCGTTAAGGGGTGAAACACGTGTTGAGAATTTAGTAACGGTGGTAGTTTTGTTTCGCATTGCTTACTGCACACGCATTTATCAGCGGGCGGCCGGCGGTGCAATTAATTGCATAACTACTACTGCATAGCATCAGTAGCTATATTATAGTTCCTTTCTGAATTAAGATGGACTTCCGCAAAGTAAAGCCTGATTCTATTAGATATTTGTTTCTTGACTTTGACAAATGTCGTTAGGTAGCGTTTGACACTATACCAGTTGAAAGTCCGACCACCTGCGGCGATTGGGTATAATTATAACAATGGTTTGCCCATAATGGGTGCGGATTCCGACCCAGGCATTGCGTTTTGAGAAGTGTAACTTCCATTCAATTCAATTTTTACTTTTTATCTCATTTTCAATCCATTTCCAGCACAACTAGAATACATTTTGAAATGCCTCTATAATCGAAGGAGATGCGTTTACCGTGAAGTCAATGCCATTATCGATGTAGCAGATAACATATACAACTACTACGACCTCATAAATGTTGCAAATGTCATCAGAACCGTCATGAATTTTCCTAAGTATTATAAGGAACCGGCGGATATTGGTAGAGAGATACTGGATGCTTTCGTGTTTATTCCGTATCAGAGGGTTCGAGGAACTACCAAGGAAAAACTATTCTTGATAGAAGTGGACAATGCAGTGGAGAAGCTACTAAAGTCACAAAGACCGATAAGAAGACATTTTGGAGGTGATTCCATTTTTACTTTCGAGAATGTATATAAACTTGAACTTAGATAAATATTTTCTTTTTTATTTCGTTTTACGCAGCTTACAGCTGTATATAGGCAAAAGTACACCACACAACCTTATAGACAGAGGAAACGTAATGTATGCGTTCCTCTCCAAATTTCCACTTATTGAGACATCTGTGTTGAACGGCGGAACACAACACCGTGCTTTGTCTTGCTAACAGAGCTCATAACAAAATAATTCTGTCACTGAAACCGTTTAAGAAGGAGGATTGAACGATAGCCTTTGTATAATTTTATCTTTCACACATTTTAAATTTATTTCTTTTTACAATATTATATTAAAGAACGAAGTGTAGTATATTGGAACGTCCGACTGAGCGCAACGATTCGAGGTTCAATATCCATTCGTGGGGAACTATTTATTGGAGAAATCTAGCGAAAACTATAAAATTACACACATTATTTACATTTCCAGAAATTCCAGCCCCCGAACCAGCAACGACAGAACCAACGAAATTAGTAATAGACCTAATAACAGGATCAAATTATGTGACAAACAAAAAACTAATGAAAAGAGTTAAGCAAAGAATGTTGAAGTATGACCACAACAGAAGGAAAGTCAAGAAGATGCACTTGAGCAGAAGAATAATGACGACCACTGTTCTCACGACAACTACTAAAAAGGTTAACATACGCAAAAGCAAGTATTACATAAGGAATTATATAAAGAAGAATGTCCGTAGAAGGACAACAACTATAAAGAAAAATACAATGATTAGAGATAACATGTTTAAATATGATAGGAAAATTAAAAAAGAAGAACTAGTGAGTGCAGAAAAAGGAAGAAGATATATGAAGAAACAGCTCCGAAATTATAAGGAAAGTGACGACGATTATTATTCTGATGATGATAATGTTTATGATGGTGATGTATCTTCTGAAACAAAACAAATACAAACATTTGCTACAGGAAGACATAAAAACGCTTTAACTAATACGCTTTCATATAAGTTTGGTAGGAGAAACGCTAAAAGTCCAGATTTTGAAGATGAAGAATTTAAATTAAAGTTAAATCTACGAGATGCAATGTTTCACAGTGAACATACGAATATTGGCAATAAGAGAGTTCTGATGGAACATCTAAAAGAGAAGAGCGAGAGTTTTAGCGACGATGAGTTAGTTTTAAAGAAAAACATTTACAAGGCATTTGGTTATAAAGACAAATTTAATTTAACATAGATTAAATAACAAATAATTTTTGTATACATAATGAATGTTATATTTGTTTTTACTTAACTCGGTGCCATCTTCCTCGCTGGTAACAAGTCAGAAGCGACGTTGGATCAGTGCTGTCTCGAAATAAAGTGGCAAATGGAATGACATAGCTTTAAATATTCTCTTTAAATCCTGCTTTACGGTATACATCGTAAAGCGTTAGAAAGCAAAGTGCTCTTTTTAACTTATATATTTATATATTATACATTTATATATTATGAAAGAAGGAGAGACAGGATGACGCTGGATAAACAGCCAAGGGCAAGGACAAAGGCCTAGCAAGCCAAGCCTAGGAAAATTTAAAAGCTAAAAATTCAAATAAGAAAAATACCCCTACTAAAAAGACCATGGTGAGCCATTGAGTGAAAAGTGTCAAGAATTAATTTCTACCCGGACACGTCTTAGCATTCCCGATATAAAGCAATCGACATGGAAAGCATACAACGAACGATTAGCGTTACTAGGTCCTAACGACCTGAAATTCCTTATATTGACTTACAAGGTGACGCACCAATTTTTCCACACAAGAGGAAATAAATAAAAAATCTAAATCAGCTCCAGGTACTGATCGTATCCCCTATATTGTATACAAAAAGTTTTCACTTGTTCGTAAATACCTCCACAACTTATATCGTAAAATCTGGTCAAGAAAGCAAATACCTACGTCGTTCGGAGAAGCGGTATTTGTCCTCATTCCGAAAAATGACTGGGTAACAGATCCAAAAGATACTAGGCTCTTACAAACATTTTATCTAAAATCTTTTTCTCAATACTTCAAACGAAAATCACCTATTTTATAATTAGCAATAGGAAATTCAGACTGAACTACTAGAAAAGTTTTATACCTGCAATTTCTGGATGCCTGGAGCATAATAGTTTGAGGTCAAAACCTAGTAAGTGTTACTGTATATGTCTGGGTAGGAAAAGACAAAATATACCTCATACTATCTGGGACTTAAAATTGACGGTGATAGCATTGCTGTAGTTTCTGAGGCGGCGGAAGATTACAAAGGCCGAACTCCATCATTAGATGCACTAGTCGACAACTTTTTGACGGATCTTGAAAAGGTAGACCATCAATCTATAAGTAATATCAAGAAAGCTTGGGCTTACGACCAAAATCCCGTCTAAATTGGCCTTTCCTCGTGTATGATTAAAATAAAATCTTGGCAAAGTTATATGCTAGCATCATAAAGATTCTGACATAATAAAATCTTATTTGGCAAGACGAAAACGATAACTTATTAGGTACACGCAATGGGCCAAATGCAAAATGAGTGGCTAACTATAGGAGAATTCTGTATCCCCTTAGCTTTAAAATGGCGCACCCTACTTCACGCCTGGTCTCCAGCACTATTAAAATTAGGAAGATGGCGTAAAGCTACTGATAATTCTTGCTACATCTGTAAAGAGTCAGTGGGGACAGCTAAACATATGTATGCTAGTGGGATGTAGGGTACTTTTGGATAGTGATCAATACTTGCGGCGCCATGACAAAGTACTCATACTAAGTAATAATACGTGAAGCTGTTAGTCTTTCAGTAGCAAGAGTATAGAGAAATATAACAACCAACAAACGCTCTATAGAATAGTTTGTGGAAGAATGTTCTTATAAAAAACCTACACAAAAGCTTTCTCCATATTAGATTCAGCTCCTGATTGGACACTTGTGGATATGTATGAGAAACAGTTTAGAATCTCTGATGATATTTATGTTTCGTCATCCAGGTCGGATATTTTTCTTTATTCTCGAAGCCTAAAACGCATAATACTGATAGAACTTTAATTTCTTTGGGAAATAAATATCCCGAAAAATTTATCACCTTAAAGTTGTTAATCTTAATTTTTTTATTCAAAAACACTGTTCTGAAAGTCGGGAAGTGAATTGTATAATTGAAAATCTGTAAACTTTGAGATTCTACCTTTTTTCTGAGACCTTTTTCTTTTTGCCGTTAATTTAGATTTTGCCGTAAATTTAGCTTTATAAGAATTTCAACACGTTCATTTTTTTATATGTTTTCTTCAAGTATTTTTCCAATCTTAAATGAGTGTAGATTAACACTTTAAAAATCATAAAAATATATCATGTTTATTTTTCTAGTTTTACTTTATATTTGTTTCATGACTATTGCTATATAATAAATATTTTTTTAGTGGTTGATTTTGTCTAATATAATTATTGACTTACTTGATAGTTGTATTGTAAAATTCTTGAATATTTTATCTGTAGTTACATCTAACACATCACTAGTATTAGCGGTTGTAGGTGTAGTTGATAATACGGTTGTAGAAGTTAATGTAGTGTTAATAATTTCTACAACTTTAGTTTCTAATGGCCTTATTCATAAAAAAGTCTTATAGAACGTTTTAAGTATACTTTAGTTAACACGTTCTTTAGGCTTATAGAACGTTCGATAAATGTTTGTATTCATAAACGCTCTAAAAGCCTTCTATAACTAAAGTGTCATTAATTTGATTTATACGTTCACAATGTTGCCACTACACTGAAGTCGGTCGACTTGTTGTCGAAAATGCCAGTAAATCCACAGATGATAAGTGACAAACGCATTGACATAGTATGACCACAGATAATATTACGTACAAAAATATATTGTTGGATCTGGCTTGACATTTACCGGCTTCATTTACGTCGTTGTTATCACAAAAACATGAATGTTTATTTTATTTTAGTTTATAAACTTACTTAATTTTTAAAAAATTAAGTCATAAGAAGTAAAACGACAAAGAATTGAAAATTATTTAGACGTGGACAAGTATTACCTATGTTCTATGCGCCTTTCTTATGTAGAATTTATTATTAATAAACTTGTTAATAACTAAATATAGTTAATAAATATCGAACAAAATGTCAATTGTTATATTGTTTTGTTTACGAAACTGAAATTGACACTCTTGATGACAAGCGACTCGACGACGTCATATCAATGCTCATAATAGTATGAGCTATAATCAGCTGTTATATGAATCGGCCATCTTTGGACGTTAAAACACTCTTATAGTAGGGTTCTCGGTTCTATAACTTTATGATAGGTTTATAGAACTGATTGGCACTAAAATGCTGTTATGAATAACGTTTTTTGACAACTATACTATATCAAGTCTTTAAGCGTGCTATAACTTTTTATGAATAAGGCCGTAATACTACATTAAGCCATCAGCCACTACACCACTATCTTGTATCCACACTTACTTATGTTCTTCATAAGAACATAATGATGTTTGGATACAAGATAGTGATGTAGTGGCTGATGAAGAATTTACTTCAGCAGTTGAAGAAAGAGTAGAAGACAAAAGAGAAGAAATAGTGGACTCTGTAGTTCTATTAGCTGTAAATACGAGGACCACATAATCTTGTGTTGTCTCTTCCCAATCATTGTAATTGTAATCGCTTCTTCTTTTGTACTACTTGTTATTCTTTCTCTTATATCTGTAATTGTGTGGATCTGTAATAAAATTTCACATCATTTAATGACTTTTGGGTTCCATATCTTGGATCGTTGTGACAAAATACTCTGTTATTCAATTTCTGTCTGCTGGAGAGATTTCTTAGAGTATGACAGTGGTAACCTTGTGTAAGGACACTCTGTTCCCTGCTTTCTGCTCAATTCTTGTGTCATTGATAGTTGAGTGTAATTCTAGCCTAATTCTTCTTTCATGGGAATCAAACCCAGGCTTTAGGACCGTCTTGATGCCGCCCCACCAAGACGGTCCTCAATCCAGTTAAATGTTTATTATTTTTAGTATAGAAGAAATAATTTTTATTTATATCATAGACTTACCTCCATATATTAAACTAAAGACAACTTCCACTAAAACTATTAAAGATAGCAAAAATAATATTTCTAAACGAAATTTTTAAATTTAATTTTATTATGAAAATAATAATATTTCAATACTTTGTGTAATAAAAGTTAATATGCGATAATAATCTGCCTGTCTTTTTGTTGGTATACACAAAGCAGAAGAAAAACATCCTCAGATAGTTTAGGCCGAGAGAATGAGTGATGAATGAATCATAATCAAAGTAGAAGGAGAAATCAGTGAGTAAGAGAGTTACTTACAACGGTATACATACAGGAGTACCTCTAGGATCTGTTTTATGCCCCGTGTTATACACAAGTTTTACTTCCGACTTACCGAAAATAATTGGCAACATTTGCAGAAAGCACCGCTATAATGGCTAATTCTATCTGCCTTAAATTGCAGAACAAAGTTAATAAATTGAGAAAATGGTTGGATAAATGGTGAATTAAAGTAAATCCATATATTCATCACTTGCCATTTTATCGATAAGAAAAGATAATCGTCCTTTTATTACTCTTAGCCGTAATATACTACTTTACACAAATTCTGTCAAATACTTGGACATGCTTGATCACAAATTAACCTAGAAAAAGCATCCGAAAAAGCAAACTAAATGGGGAGGAACTAAAATTAAGATTCAAGAGACTGTACTGGCTTCCTGGTAGAAACTCTGCACAGTCTCGAGACAATAAGTTATTTATACACAAGAATGTAGTACAACCCAGGAGGAGATTCGCTGTTCAGAGTTTCATTTATTTATTAAAATAACACAATATTAATAATTGGTTTATTCTCGTACAATGGTAATAATTAGAATTCTCAAAGAGAGCTCTGTATAACAGATATTAATAAGAACTGTTGATTTTATATAATTCAAGCCTTATTGTATGATTAAAATAATGTAGCGACTGAAACCTTCTGTTCAAAATTCGAAAAAATATCATAAGATACAGTACATTACAGATAAGTTTTAATAATTAAGCAATAATTTCTATTGTCAATATTTTCATCAACATCATCATCATCACCAACTATATAGCCCTTTAAGAGATCGAACTTCTATAACTACTATGTTTCAGCCCTCTCTGTCTTAATTGCACTTTTCCAATTATTTTTGTAAAAGGTCTAAAGGTCTTTGGTTACTCCATTTAACTATCTGAATTTTGGTCTACCAATCCTACGCTTGCCATCCGAAATGTAGTCGAGTGGCACTGTTACTTACCATGCGTCGCATGTGACCAAGCCAGTATCCTGTGTTAGTTTTAATGAACTTCGAGTAAATTTACTCGACACTTAATAGCATGAGCGTCAGCAAGCAGGTTCTATATTTCGTGATTATTTATATTTCGTCTTTACGTACGGGCTCAAATATTCGCCTCCATCAATATTTTTATAAGAAGGAAACCATAATATTTATGTTGATTCGCAGCGAACTATACAACTGTGTGGTTCTGCTTTGGATAGTACTACACAAAGACTGATTCAAAGAATACAGAATAACATTATTTATAACACCTTGATTTATATAAATCAATCTAATACCCTAGCTAAACACACAGAGAACTCCACTATACCGCTATATCAACATACCAGCTATGTCCTCTTTCAAATATAAAAAAAACTCAGATAAATGATTCAAAACCGTTGGAGGTATATTTAACTGGCCAGAATACAATAAGCCGACTGAAGGAGTGCAATAATTTGCGCCTTTTCAAGCGGCTATATAATGAATAAATAAAAAAATTGTTTGAGTTAAAACTTTCGTTCCACATATACAAGACTTGAAGAATTTTGTTGAACCTTTAGTAAAATTTTCCTCCTTTCCATTATTTTTTTTTATTTCAAATTAGACGCAATTTACTAATAACCTTCATGAAGAAGCATGACACAGTAGACTTGGGAAGATGCCATTATGCAAGTGGCAAGAGTCAGGAATTATGTAGAACAGAAAGTTGCAGAAACAGACAAAGACAAAAAACATGACAAAATTTCTTATATCAGTTTAAATTATACAAAAAAATCATTTATACTTAAATATAATTTAATTATTGAAACATTCAAATAAAAGTTTATTATTCATATATTTTTATAAATTGCGCCTTAAATACTTAAAATTAAGAAGCCAAATTGTAAAGCTTACTGGGCTTAGTTTAAAGCTCATTGAGAAACACAAATCACACATCCCTGAATCTCGTTTGCAAAATATATTGGATTCCAGCAGAGACCACACGTCCCCTACCTGTTCGCTCTACCCTCTCGAATGGGATAAAGACGAATGTTTTCAAGAAATCTCCTGCCACAGCATCTGAATTAGAGCATTTCGAGAATTCTACTTTACGTATGAGTCCAGCTATATCTTCCCCATCTCTTTCAAGATATACCGTGTTTATAACATCTATAAGAGTATTCGTGTCTTTTTTCAGGTATATTTTACGATACGTCAGATATTTTATAGCGTGTCGGAGCTGATCTGTAATTAATATTAGGTTGCAAATAATTATATTGTGATAAGAATATTACATGCAAAAATTGGGTCGAGTTCCTGCTGCCTACTACTACTACTACTAGATTCTACCTACTATCGATGTTAAAAATATAAAAAACATCTTATGTTCAATCCTGAGGGAGGAATACAATAAATAAATATTTGTGTGTGACATGACGCATAGATATCCAAAAAGTTTTAATTTAATTATTAATTAAATTTTATTAAGTTTAAATTTTAATTTCAATAAAGTTTAAATTTCAATTTCAATTTTTACACTTTCTTAAATATGTTTTCTTTACTTTTTTTTTTTTTTTTTTTTTTTTTATATAATATAGGTGGCAAACGAGCTGACAGATCACCTGATGGTAAGTGAATACTGCCGCCCATGGACATTTGCAACACCAGAGGAGCTACAAAATGCGTTGCCGGCCTTTTAAATGGGAATACGCTCTTTTTTTGAAGGTCTGCAGGTCGTATCTGTCCGGAAATACCGCATGCGGCAACTCATTCCACAATTTTGTGGTGCGGGGCAGAAAATTTCTGCTAAATCGTACAGTTGTACTCTGCCAACTGTCAAGGTGGTGGGGGTGGTGGAGTTGTCGCATAGATCGATAACGGAAAGAGGCGGCAGGGATCAGTCCGAACAGTTCTTCAGAGCACTCCCCATGATATATGCGGTAGAGAATGCATAGCGAGGCTACATCTCTACGCAGTGCCAAGGAGTCGAGCCGATCAGAAATCTTTTCGCAATCGACAATTCGAGTCGCTCTCATTTGAATGCGGTCTAGAGGGAGAAGCTGGTACTGGGGAGCTCCTGCCCAAAGATGTGAACAGTATTCCATGTGAGGCCGAACCTGAGCCTTGTAAAGTTGCAGGCGGTGAGCCGGCGTGAAATACTGTTTCGATCTATTGAGCACCCCGAGCTTCTTCGAGGCTAATTTAGCCTTACCCTCCAGATGATCACAAAACTGGACTTCGCTCGATATGTCGACACCAAGAATTCCGATATTGGCTGAGGCAGTTAGAGGAGTGCTTTCGAAACGGAGCGATACGACAAATGGCAGCTTTTTAGCGGTGAACGCGCAAACTTGTGTCTTCTTGGGGTTAAATTGGATCAGGTTTAGTTTACCCCAGTCTGATATTTCCTGAAGCGAAGTTTCAATTACAGACACAAGTTTGGTTCGGCTTTCAATGACGTTTTCCCGAGAAATGTTGGCGCGGCCGGTGTATAAAGCATCACCTGTGCTGTCATCCGCATAACAATGAATGCCACTCATTTGCAGCATATCATTAATGTGCAAGAGGAACAGCGTGGGTGATAGCACACAGCCTTGCGGGACACCAGCATTAACGGACATGAGATCGGAGCATTCGCCGTCGACTACGACCTTTATGCTTCTGTCAGTTAGGAAACTGGTGACCCATTCACATAATTTCTCAGGAAGCCCATAGGAAGGTAGCTTTGAAAGTAGTGCTTTATGCCAAACCCGATCGAAGGCCTTCGCTATATCCAGACTAAAAGCCACAGCCTCGCCCTTACTCTCGATGGCTTGTGCCCAACGATGTGTCAGGTATACTAGGAGATCACCAGCCGAGCGACCCTGACGGAAGCCGTACTGATGGTCGCTAAGCAGCTGGTGATCCTCAAGGTACCGTAGGAGCTGGTTGTTAATAATGGATTCCATTATTTTCGAGAGCAATGAGGTTATGGCTATTGGCCTGTAATTGGTCGGATCTGAGCGGTCACCTTTTTTAGGGATCGGATGCACTAAAGCTGTCTTCCATGAAGACGGGACTACGCCAGAGGAATAGGAAAGCCGAAAAAGTCGCGTTATTGCCGGTGCCAACTCCGGAGCACACGTCTTTAGAACAATGGGAGAGATTCCATCGGGCCCGCTCGATTTGTGGACATCCAGGGATAGCATTGCTGACCGCACTGCTTTTTGGTGAAATCGGATGTCCGGCATAACAAAGTTGCACCGTGGTATTATCGGCGGGTCTTGGCCCTTGTCATCCAGCAATGAGTTGGACGCAAAGAATTTGCCCAGGAGGTCGGCTTTCTCCTTTGCGTCGTGGACCAATGAATCATCTCCCTTGAGCAAAGGTGGTAGAGATGGCGTACAGAAATTCCCCTGGACGGCTTTAGCGAGGGACCAAAATGCACGAGTTCCAGACGGAAGACGCTCTAGTCGCTCGCCAATCCTGGAGGTGTACAAGAACTTCGCCCTAGCAATGTCTCTTTTGAAGGATCGGGTGGAGTGGTTAAACTTCTTTTTTAAGTCACTGGTATTCACATCCTTCGTCGTTGCAGCAGCCGCCCAGGCCTGGTAAGCCTCCCACTTATTGCGAGATGCAATTTTGCAGGATCGGCTAAACCAAGGTTGGCGTTTGGCACCAATAGGGACCACAGAGTTTAGAATGAAAAGTTCCATACCCTGTAGCACCACATCAGCAATAGCATCAGCAACGGCATTGGGGTCAACCAGTGCAAAGCAAACCTGACTCCATGGGAAGGACGCAAAGAAGGATCGTAACCCATCCCAGTCTGCTGACTTGTAGTGCCACACTCGACGTCTTCGTGGACAGCGTGGTTGCGCTAAGGGTGAGAGTGGCACCACACTCCGTATAAGGCAATGGTCAGAGGAGCCTAGAGGAGCACCGACAGACACGGTGTAGTCTTCGGAGTGGGAAGTCAGCAGAAGATCCAACAGTGAAGGTTCCTGGTTTTCCACATCTGGGATTCGCGTGGGCGTTGTAACCAGCTGCGTAAAACCATGGGCCAGGGCGAAGTCATGAACAGATCTTCCAGCGTGATCGGTCTTGCGTGAACTAAGCCATTCGGCGTGGTGGGCGTTAAAATCGCCGAGTATCACGATCTCTGCGGAAGGGGTCTGCTGTTGCACTAAATCTGTAGCCATTTGGACGTGCTCAAGGAGTCGTTCGGTTTCGGCATCACCGCTATGGGACCTGTAGAGGCAAGCGTAGATGCGGGGGTGGTCGTCGCTATCTACACGTAGCCACAAGATGGAGAGGTCCCTACCTTCAAGATTCCTGAGGCGGCGTGAGCTAACATCGTCTCTAACGTACACGCACACACCTGCTTTTGGTACGAAGGAATGTTCCAAACTGTAACCAGGGTAATGCAAGTAAGAGGTGTCCGCCGGAGACGATATTTGCGTCTCAGTCAAAAAGAGCAGAGCCGGCTTTACTGTCTCGAGGTGGTAGTGGACAGCATTGATGTTAGAATGTAAGCCCCTGATGTTGCAAAACTCCACAACTAGTGTGGCAGGGGACGCCGTGTAAAGTCCGCTCTTGCCCCGGGAATTATTTAGCGCGGTTTTGCCCCCCCCCCAGAATTCGTGGGGCGGCCTGGACACCCACGCTCGGCTGAGTTGAGTCCTGAGCCTGGATGTCCAGAGAGGGATTCTCCAACGCTAGCGCAGTTGGTACCCTCCTGAGGTAGATGATTTTTAAACTGCGCCATCATAAGGGAGGGGGGTTGGGGGCAATTGGGCCTCCGGTACCCTCACTCACGCGACGAAACACGACGCAAGCGTCATTTTACGCCGGTTTTCTGTGAGGCCGTGGTATCACTCCGGTCGAGCCGGCCCATTCGTGCAAATGCAAGGCTCTCCCACGGTAAAACAATGGAATAACATAAAAAAATATTGAAATACTAAAGTTCATATTGACAAAGAAGATCCTTTTTATCATACCTTAAAGATGATTAGATTATTCAGGGAATAACCCAATATTTGTGTTCTAACCTCAAATTGGAATTAGCACTAAGTTCTCTCCACCTATTCTGGTAAATATAGCGTGAAGTGAAAGGAAAATATGAATAAAGAATACTTTCATACATTTCATATCATTATTCGACATTGCGGTTAGATTCTGTAGGGTAGACGAGACAATTTCTTCGGGAGCTGCTGCGAATATTGAGAACTGTTCTTTCTTCTCTAACCTGTTGCATTTATTTTTATGTAACTACAGAAAAATATAAAAATATTGGTGCAGAATATGAATATTGGCATGTGGCGGTATACAAGAGGCTTTGTCCTTTCCCACAAACATATTCAATTAAAAGCCGATATTCAGGCGCAGTTTCAGATTCCCCAATTCATCTAATGTATGTAATTTATACGTTACGTAAAAATATTTTTCTTCTAGTTTGGGACAGATTTAGAATAAATTTATATACGGTGAAAGTTTAACTTTGGTGTCTGTAGAGTGCTATATAAAAATGGAAGAAACGAAGGAGGAAGACAAAGCGCAGCGTTGAGGTCCACAATTCAACGTACAATAAAAAAATAACGAAAAAACGACCTGACAATCTGCAAATTTAATGAAGTCAAGAGACACTTCACGACTTTCCCGTTCATCGAAACCAATGTGTTCAGCAGAACAATGGAACTCGCCGTAAACCATCCATCCATGCTGCTCCATTCCCTTATTTCTAGGGCAATTTGATCATCAATTTTCATTCGTAGAAGAGCAGCTGAAAGTTTATCCAACTTAAAGAAAACATATAAAAATGTTAAGCCCGCGCCTCTTGGAATCTGTCCAAGGCTGGCTAAACATTTTAAAATATTTCAAAAATAATTTAATGCTACATCCTATATATAATAGTGGGGTCGGCTACAATTTAGCTCCAAGACACTCAGGTCAAGAGTTTTTGCCTAATTTTAGAAATTATATTTTGAATCAACCAATGTCATGCTTTTTGTCAACGAAGTGAAGTAAATGAAAAAAATACTTTGGCCTATCGAGCAGAAATAGATTCATTTTTTTTTAGTTCAATCTTCAATAAAGGGGTTGACTTCCTTACATTTCCTTGCTCTGGCAAGAAAAATCGGCGTGAATTTCCACCACAAAAGGCAAAGTTCACATGCTATCAGGTTTTACTTTTCTATGAGAAAAATACTTACAAGCATTCCTTTCCTGAATTGTTCCAGGAGAATATGGGTTAAACGTCGGAGGAAATGTGACAATAGATGTGACAGATTTTGTAACAGAAGAATCTTCAGCAATTCTTTTTGTTTGATCGAATTCTTCTGGAGTTGTATTATAGGAGTCCGTGATAGAAGTCGAATTTACAGGACTCACATAGCTTGAAGTGATTTCTATTTTTGTAGTCGATTCGTTTAACAATGTACTAGCATTTGGTCCATTTGTTGTATTAAAAATGCTTGAATCTAAGCATGAAAGAAAAAAGAAACGATAGGAAAAATAAAAAAATATTTAATTTCTTCCTTGAATATTCAGTAGATTTCCCTTCCCTGGTTAGAAGACATAGCTCAGTGTTTACTTCCGCCACTGATCAAGTAGTCTCTTGAAGGGCGGAAAATGGGGACTGGACCACGGAGTGTCTTAACACTAAGTTCTATTCGCCTACCCTGTTATGAGTGTGAAGCAATTTATTTTATTATAATTCTTAACTATACGATTCGATACTTACCTATACATTTTTGTAAATTTTCTATTACAAATATAATAAGTATATAAAAAGATATATCCATGAAAACAGTTTCTGCAGAACTAAAACATAAAGTTTATCGATAGCAATATAATTTTTATGTACGTACATATACATTTAATATCTTTACGTCTATATGTAATATTTAAATAACAGGTTTGATTGTAAAGGAAAATAATATAAGTACATGTGGCTTTCAATGCCTATTATTATTATTATTTTTAGCTTCACGCTTTATCCCGTACAAGGCAGGGTAGCCAGAAGGAACTGCTGGGACCGTGAGAAGTTAGTGTTAAGACACTCCCTTGCTTAGTCCCTGCTTTCTCCGTCCCCGCTTTACGCCGTTTTCGAGGCATTGCGTGTTGAGTGGCGGAACTCAACGCCGCGCTTTGCCCAGTTTGCCAGAGCGAAGAAAATGGAAATAGAAAAATCCATCTTCTCCGACTGGGGATTGAACCCAGGAATCGTCGCGTTACAGGCAGACGTTGCGCCTCTGCGCCACGACGGTCCTCAATGCATATTATTATAAAGACAAAGCGCAGTGTTGTGTTCCGCCACTCATTCAAAAGATAGCCCATCTTTATCTTAAATAAAACGATTGTGACACTCGACTCTCCGTATTTACGCTGCTGTGGGGGCGCATGAAGCTCTATTAAATAATTGGTCAAACGCGAGACGAAAAGTACTAATTTAATACTTTTATGTCATAGAAGTACAAATTATGAAAATTTTATTAACGTTATCATATTTGTTTGTAAAGTAAAAGCTTTTACGTATATGTAACACTTACAAGTAATACTTGCATTTCAGTAAACGTGGTTAAACATATTATAGATGTTATATCTCTATGTTAAGCTATTATTTTTTATCAGTGTACAGATTCTGGAATATTCCCCGATCTAATGAAATGGAGCAAAATAGTACCAATATTTTAATCTGGTGATAAAGTAGATGTTAATAATTACAGACCAGTTTCTATATTACCCGCTTTGAGCAAAATTTTTGAAAAGATAACATTTAACCAAATGCTTATGCACTTTAATGATAATAAATTATTGCATCCCGAACAATACAGTTGTACTAAAGGTCGTAATACGACTGATGCAGAAGCTAGGCTCTTACGACATATCTATGAAGCCTGGGAGGCTTCACAGAATGCTATTGGTGAATTCTGTGATTTATCAAAAGCATTTGACTGTGTTGAGCATAAAACTTTGCTTTTAAAATTTAGTCATTATAGTGTAAGCACCGCTGCTCTTAGTTTAATCGAGTCTTACTTAAAAAATAGAATTCAAAAAGTTAATGTCAATGGTACAAATTCATTGGGGTCTCCGGCTGTGATGGGTGTACCGCAGGGGTCAATCCTGGGCCCTTTTCTTTTCTAGTATATATTAAGATTTACCGTATTATGTGAAGAACCATGCGGATATTGTACTGTTTGCTGATGACACATCGTTAATATTTAAAACTAATCGGAATAAAAATAATTTTGTCTACGTAAACAGTGCTCTTTCTCATGTGCCTCAGTGGTTCACTATAAATAATTTACTTTTAAATCCTAAAAACTAAATGTTATAGAGTTAGCGTTACCAAATGTTAAAAAAATGCATATAAATTTAAAATTAAATTACGAAAAATTAAATATCGAAGAAACCACACTCTTTTTGGGAGTGACCCTAGATAGTAAACTTAAATGGGGTGCTCATGTAGCAGCCCTCGCGAATAAACTGAGCAGAGCTGTTTATGCAATTAGAAAAATCAGAGAATATACTGACGTTGTTTCTGACGGCTGACTGACTGCTAGGCTTGTTTACTTTGCATACTTTCACAGTTATATGTATTATGGCATCTTACTGTGTAGGCTAAGTCTTTATATTACAGAAAAGAGCCATTAGGGCTATTTATAAATTGAGGTCATCTATCTTTTGTAGGGCTAAGCGTAAATTTTTTTAAAAAAATTCCGAAATTGATACGCGACTTGCCAATAGAATTGTTTAAAAAACGGACATAAACACAACTTATTAGCTTTATTAGCTTTAAAGGTTATTATAGGGTTGATGATTATATCAATGACAAAGACGCGTGGAGTTAATCAGTTCTGCAACCAGTTCCGCTCAGGCTAGGCGATACTTGTAATACATTTATACTATATAAAATTGTTTTTTTATTCAAAAGATGTGCTGAGGAGTTTCTTTCGCCATTTCTTCTCCTCCATGACAAAGCACCTTTCCGAAATGGTTGTAGATAAAAAATTGACGTGCATAAGTGTATCTGTGATACCTATATGAATAAATGTTTTTTGATTTTGATTTACTTACAAACAAAGTTACGTTTTACATATTATATATAGACGTAAAGATACAAGAACATATATATACGTATTTAAAATCATATTGTTTGCGACAAATTTTATGTTTTCATTAAATAGAAACGGTCTTTCATGAATATATATTTTTATATGTTTATAATATTTTTAGTAGAACATTTACAAACATGTGTACGTAAGTATCTACATGTATAGTTATCAATAACTTATTAAAATATGCTTCATATAGTAGAATAGACTAAGATGGATGGGATGGGTGCTACGCCACCCTATATTGTTGATATTGTCAAAGCTGGGAAAATTAAATGAATTACTTTTGCCGAAATGGGAACTGAACCCACATGCGTCGTAAAGAAAACATATAAAAATTTGAACGCAGCGGGACTCGAACCCGCGCCCTCCTGCGAACCGTGTAGGTTCTAGTCCCGCTGCGTTCAAATTTCAATATGTTTTCTTTAAGTATTTTTTCTATCCTAAGTGTGGATTAACACTTTAAAAAATCATAAAAATATTCCACATGCGTCGTGTTTATACTTTGAAATTGTCCAGTGAGACAAATCCCTTGTCCTTTTTAGGGTTCTGGATCTAAAATAATCAACCTTTCCCAGTTTAATTTTATATGTCTTCTCTGTGTTTGCCGTACATCTGTCTGCGTTTACATCTGTTGAACTACAACTAGTAAGAAAATGTAACAGAACCAACAATGCACGAGACTGATAGTCTTAAGAACTATTCTTCAACATTTTATTCCAGCTCTAGAAAGACAGTATGTGTGGAAAAGCCGATATTATCCATACAAGAAGCCCCACGAATCAATATATTTAAAAAGTAGAAGACAACACGATTATGATAATGATGATCAAATAAATTCCTTGTATTTGCCTAATTTTAACCAAAATATAACAACAGATCAATCTCCTACAACGTATGGATATACAGCTTCTTATTCTTCTTCTTCTTCGTCTTCATTCTTAGATCCAAGCACTCTAAAAACGACAAATGGACCAAATGCTAGTGCATTTGTGCATGAAACGACTATAGAAATAGAAATTACTACAAGCAATATGAGTCCTGGAAATTCGGCTTCTTCTATCACAGAATCCTATAATACAACTCTAGAAGAATTCGATGAAACTGAAAGATTTGTTGAAGACTCTTCTGTTTTATATTTTGTCACACCTTCTCTCATATCTCCTCAGACGTTTGAAGCATATTCTACGGGAACAATTCAGGATAGAAATGTTTGTAAGTATTTTTCTCCAAAAAAATTAAACCTATAGCATGTTTCTAGCAAATTCCGCCTTTTGCAGCGGAAATGCCGGACTTTGTTGCCAGATTAAGGATGTGGAAATAATTCATTCGTTGAAGATCGTCCCTAAAGTTATGCGATAAATGAAAACGAGAATGTCTTGGAACTAAGTTCTAGCCAACCTATTATATGCTCTTATATACAGAATACAGCAAAATAGTAAAGAGATAAATATATTTTGATAGTTTTTAAAATGCTAATGCACACTAAGGATAGAAAAAATACTTCAAGAAAACGTAAAAAAATTAATTATACGCAGAGAGCGCTTGGACTGATTCAAAGTGCGCGGGTTCAATTCCCGCTGCGTTAATACTTTCATGTGGTTGCTTTAAGTTGGGTAAACTTTCAGCCAATCTATTACAAGCGACAATTCAAAATCCAATTGTCACACAAATTACGGAGTGGAGCCTCAAGGATGGATACTTCACGGCAAGTGCCATTGTACTGCTACAGACATTGACGTCGCTGAACGCGACTTACGTGAAATGCTTATTGGCTTCACTAAATTTTCAGATTGAAAGGTGATTGTGTTTCAATATTATCGTTCTTTTTTGTAAGTTTATCTAAACTCAACGCTGCGCTTTGTTTTATTTTCTTCTTATTTCTGTTTTTACACATCTCTTTAATGACAGCAAATTCTAAACGATGATAGCTCTAGACACAATTCAACCTTTTAGCAAACTATAGAAAGATTTCGCTGTTATACCTACTTCTATCATATGTAAATGAATGTACTGTATGAACCGAATGAATATTAACATACTGGACGAACCTAATCGGTGCCTTTTCTAAACTGACCTCTGATTGAACGAACAGCCTCTGTCGATACTCCTATATTTTTCTGTATAAATCCAACAGATTAGATAATAAGGAACTAGAGTTGTTCTATACATTCGCGGGAGGTCCCGAGGAAGTGGTCGCATCTACTCTGCAGAAGCTAGCCACAGAGCCGAATGATGTTATGATAAGTAAGAGAGTAATCATTTATTTATAATAAACTTCACACTGCATCCTGTATATAAATAGGCGGAGAGGATGTAGTGTTAAGATACTCCTTTTTCTTTTTTTTTAACTTTTCTTTTTTTTTTCTGTCTTCGCGCTTTATCCTGCAAATGGTAAGCTAGGCAGAAGGAACTGCAGGAATCATAACATACAACCATAGGAACCTAGTGTTAAGACATTCCGTTTCTTAGTCCCTGCTTTCCACCTTTTTCGAGGCATTGCGTTTCCTGTTTCTAGAACAAAGAAAACGGAAATAGAAAAAGCCACCTTCCCAAGTGGGGATCGAACCCACAAACCGTCGTGTTTTCAGGTAGATGCTTCTGTGCCACAACGGTCCTCAAAACTCACAATCCACTTAGTAATGTCAATGTCAAACTTCTTATACGTTGTTAGCATCTGTGTGACGATAGGAAAACTTAATTTTTCTGAATTCCTGCTTTTCGAAGAGTCCTTCGTATTACCCTGTGGTGTCCGGCTCCGAACAGCAACACTGGAAGTGTTGCTGTTCTTGTTCTGTTCTCTTCCCGTAAGTGTCGTAAAAGGTGACTAAGAGAAAATACAGGAAACGGACAGCAGCGTTTCCTGTGTATTTTATTAATATCCCTGCGCTCGCCAACTCGCCTACCAAGCGTGGCGAGTAAGGCAAACACCCCCAATGACAGATAACCCAACGAACAGGCCCCCAGTCCCCGTTTCCTAGTTCGCTGTAGGTCATCTAGGTATATGCGCCGACCTCCGTACACCCTGATGACGAATTGGAGGCCATGTATGAAGACATTAGCAATGCTATACATACATGACTCCAAAACGCAGTTCTGTTGTGATGATCAGTGGGGCAATTTGGATTTGGACACCGGAACCAGGGGACAAAGGCTGGCAGACTTTTTGGAGAAAGGGGGGATCTTCGCGATGAACTCTTCTTTAAGAAACCGCCTCATAGGAAGTGGACCTGGATGAGTTCTGATGGTTCCACTAAAAATGAGATTAACTTCACCATGACCACGAAACTGATACTGATACGATGACAATATTCAATGATGTCTCTGTGAACCACAGGGTTAACACCGGGAACGACCACCAGGTGGTAAGAGGCATCATGAATATCAATTTCAAGCTTAAAATGTCGGGTATGGTAAGGTCTACGCTCCGACTTGCAAATGCTCCAGCTTGCACACATCCATAATTTTGGGCAAAGTCAGTTGACAAAGCTGAAAACGGGGGATGGTCGTATAGCGTAGACTAAACCAGAGGTATTAAGGGAGGTCGAAAGGTTCTACGGATAGCTATACACTTCAGTCGCTAGCCTTGTCGCTAGCTCGCCCAAAGACCCAAGAGCCAAGCTAAACCGACACTATACCGAATATATTCCGTACTTCAGCCTATGCGAGATTAGGGTGGCCCTCAAACAACTTAAAAACAACAAGGCGAAGACGGAGCTTAACAGAGCTTCTGAAAACTGGTGGAACACCAATACTTAAAGTCCTTCAGAGGCTCTTTAATTTCGTCTTTCACGAAAGTTTTACCTTATTTGACGTTTAACGCCAGAGAGATGGAACAGGAGCACGGTGGTTTAGTTCTTCAAAAAGGCTTTAGTACCGTAGACCACATCCACACGCTGCGGCAGATTATACAGAAAACGAACGAGTATAAGCTGCCATTATGATTCGCGTTAGTGGACTATAAAAAAGCCTTTGATTGAAGTAACGCCTCGATTCGATCGAGGCTTGGGCGGTACTTCGATCTCTGTAACGATTCGATCGAGGCTTGGGCGGTACTTCAATCTCTGTAACTATGCCATATTGATTATCGGTATATCGAGGTGCTAAAGTGTTTGTACAAGAACACCACTGTGTCGGTTCGAGTATAGGAGTAATATATCAAGGCGATTTCATTGCAACGAGGTATGAGACAGAGAGAGGACTTTACCATCGCTAAGGAAGACGCTTTCAAAATCCTGGAATGGCAAGGACATTGCGGTTATGGCAGAGGGCTATGCTAGAAATTTCTTTGAAAGATCGTGTGCGCAACGAGGACATCCGCAAACGAACGAAAGTAGCCAACATAGCCCAACGAATTAGTAAGTTGACATGGCAACGGGCAAGGCACATAGTACGGAGAACTGATGGCCACTGGGGCAGAAAGGTTCTCGAATGGAGACCACGTATCGGCAAGCGCAGCGTGGGACAGCCTCCTACAAGGTGGACAGATGACTTGGTCCGGGTTGCAGGCAGCCACTGAATGCGAAAGGCATTTTAGAAAGGGTGCACTGGCGGTCCCTGGGGGATGCGAATGTTCAGCAGTGGACGTCCTACGGCTGATATTATGATGATGATGAAGAATCTTCTTAAATATAAGGAATTTACCTGATTACTATTCGTTTTCGAATGGAAAGAGGGTAGCTGTATACATATGTATGTATGTGCTATTCGGCATTTAGAAAATATTTTAATTATATGATTATTCCAATTTAAATTGCGTATTAAGTAGCGGAGTCACGTTTTTTACACGCATGTTGCATGATTTCTTACAAATATATATATTAATTACAGATCAGTTTCAAAACGCCATATATGGTCTAAAGAACCGTCAATCGTACCTTAAAGAAGACACTAATACTTTTCTAGATATTATAAACACTGTATATCTTGAGAGAGATGTGGAAGACATAGCTAGAGTCATGGAAGAATTAAAGTCCTCGAACTGTTCCAACACCACAATTGTGGCAGAAGACTTATTGAAAACGTTCATCTTCACACCATTCGAGAGGGTGAAGGGTACAGCTCGAGAACAGGTCATCTCTGCTGGAATAGATCATGTTATATCCAGTAATTTATATTTATTGGATCTTCCTACGTCTTCCGCGACCAGATTTTTTTAATAAAGTATAAGTCAAATTATAACGAGGACGAACAGCATATGACAGTTCTGTATTGTCCTGACAGAACGTCAGACCTAACCTAAGAAGAATAATTCAGACTCTCCACAGTGTCTGAATTATTCTGATCTTCGGTCCTGTATGTAATGAAGTCAGAAAAATAAAGAGTCAACAAAGTTTTTTCTGCTTTAATTACTCGAATAAGTAAAACCTATTTCTAATGCTGTCTCCACGCCCAAGCTATCTGAGCACGATTTTCTTCACCTTTATTCTTGCTGTGAAATCTTCTAAGAACTAAAAATCTATAAAAACATATAATTGGTTTATATAAAAAGATGCAGACAATTATTTGTAACAAATCTTGTAGTCGAAAAATTCCCGGTTCAGTAGAAAATAGCTAAAACAGTTCCTATTAGAATAAAATTAATGATGATAAAAAAGTTTTTGAAAAATTTGCACACCAAATGTCAAAGTCAAAATAAGAAGTACAAGCTTCATTTTTTGAACGTCAAATAATTAATTTAATTCACCACCGGTTCGCTAAAGTTAATGTCTCAGACCTTAGAAGAACCGGTGCAAGAAAGTCAGCGGGACTGAATCTGTTTATTTTTTATTTTTTTTATTTCTTAATTAATTGTACACTTTATTAAGTCTAAGTCTACATGTACTAACTTAGTGGAATTCGCAGAGACGCTTCAAAAATATATTGACACCATTAATCAAACTGAGGTTATTTATACTGATTTTAGCAAAGCATTTGACTAAGTCTTCCCGTTTTATTCCGCAAACAGCAAGGCAGGCAGAGGAAACTGCAGGAACCGTAGGAACCTAGTGTTAAGACACTCCGTTGTTTGGTCCCTGCTTTCTCCGTCCTTGTATTCATAAAAAATTGACTTAGTGCCATATCACATGTTAAATCAATAGCTATATACTTATATAGCTATTGATTTAACTTAAATTAAATCAATAGCTATATAAGTAAATATATAATAAGAAAACTATTACAATAGCCTAAATCATACACTGATAATAGAAATTTTATTTCATAATTTCCTTTTATTAGTCATTGTTTCACGAAATTACATCAGGTGTTCTACAAGGTTCTCGCCTAGGACCTTTCTTGTTTAACATGTTCATCAATGATTTATCAGCAACTTTTACGATAAGATCTACTTTAGTAGCATAGATGACACACTAATACTAGTATAGATGCGCAACTCTCGATATTTTTCATTAAAAAAGTTTTTGTCCCCATGCAACAGAATAAGAGTACCACCAATAATAAAATAAATAAAACAAAATAAAAAAGCCTTTTTATTGACCATTGCTACATTTGAACTTCAAACTAAATGATAGTTAATCTATATTATTAACATTTTTTTATATATATAATTTTTATTTTAAATTGTTTATTAATACTTGTCTCAAATTAGATCTTGCAATTTTATTTAGGTCTTCTTACCATCTTGTTTTTGGTCTTTCTCTGCTTCTCTTGCCTGTTGGACCCCTCTAGTTAGTTATTTTGTATAAACACTTTTCGTTTCTAAGCTTAGGCGCGTGTCCTGCCCACTTCCGCGACCGTTTCTCCGTACCTGCTTTCCGCCTTTTTTGAAGCATTGCGTGTTGATTGGCGGAACTCAACGCCGCTTTTTGCCTAGTTTGCCAGAGCGAAGAAAATGGAAATAGAGAAATCCATGTTCCCCAACTGGGGATCGAACCCAGAAACCGTCGCGTAACAGGCACACGTTGCGCCTCTGCGCCACGACGGTCCTCAATTATTTTTGTGTGTATTATCCTTTCAAGTTTCTTCATATTAAGCATACTGCTCTCCAACGCACGCTGACAGGTTACTTTGCGTTTTGAAATGTTGGTAAATTGGACGTTAACGTAGACGTTTGGCAGGCGAATGTCAAGGCCGGTTATAGATTGCAGTTAATGATTTTTGTTTTAAGTTTTATTGGCATGTTACTTTTAAAAATTTCTTTTAAGTTCCAGAACTTATTCTAAGTTTTTTGTATTCGTCTGTTAATTTCAGATTCATTATTTCCTTTGTCGAAGGTGATCGTTATTCCTAAATAAAGGAGTTCTTTTACGTCTTCCAAAGGATTACCATTAACTTTCAGTGGTTGTTCGATGCTATTTGTTATTAATTTGGTCTTTTTTGTATTAATTTTTAGTCTTATATTGGCACTAGCTGATTCTAGACTTTCCATCATAAGTTGTAATTGTAAACTATTCTCTAATAAAAGTTCTATGTCGTCATTTATTCCAAGATTGTTCCAGTTTGACTTGTTGAAGATGACTATAAAATATATGAAATAGCATGTCTATGAAAATACTTGGCGATAACGGATCACCCTGTCTCACATCTCTCGCTATAGAGAATCTCGGTCCCAATGATTTGAGCTTTATTCTAGCCGTGTTATTACTATATATACTTCTGATGACATCTATATAAACATCGCTTACTTCGTGCTCTTTCAAACTCTGCCACACACTGTCATGAGTTACCGTATCAAAGGTCTATTGATAATTAATAGTTAGTTAGTTAGTTCTCGATACTTCTCTATAATTATCTCCAATGTGTATATATGGTCTACCGTGGAGAAACCTTTAGGGAAACCCACCTGCTTTACAGATTGCTTTGATTCAATTACTAGGCTGATTCTTGAGTTAATGATAGTAAAGAAAAATTTATACAGACTTTGTAGTAAACTCATAAGTCTGTAATTCCCTATGTCTTTTGGGTCTCCTTTCTTATATATTAAAGTTATTACAGATTCGGACCATTGTGTTGATGTCTCAGATTTCTGTAATAACAAGTGGTGTAGCATATATTTGGTATGCCGATTTCAGCGCTTCGTTCGTTACTTTATTTAACCCAAAGATCTTTTCTAATTTTAATTTTTTTACAGCGCCTATGACTTCAATTTAATCTTTTAAAGTGATGTTCTTTTCTCTATTATGTTCATCACTATCGATATAGGTGTGGTGTTAGTTGACTACTATCGCTATATAGATTTCTATAATACTCAGTTGCCACATTGATAATGTCCTTCCGCTTGACCAAATCCTCATCATTCTTTTTTAATCCTTCTACCTCTGTTTTGTTTATTTGAAGTTCTTTATAGACGTGAACTCCAACTCAATGCCACAAAGATGTTTCTCTAGTTTACTTGACTGTATCTGTAATAATCGTTTCTAATGTATTTATGTACTAGCTTATAGAGTGCAGCAAGCTCATGTCTTTATTTTCTGTGATTTATTTTTTGATTTTTATAGGTCTTTTCTTCTTTGTAAAAGATTTTTTGTCTAAGTCGATAATATCTTATAATGCTTACGTGATAGGTGATTCTGTCGTAAAAAAACTATTGTCTATTAGAAAAAGAAAAGAAAAGAAAAGAAAAATATTGTCCATTATGCTTATCATAATAGACAATATTTTTCTATAATTTGTTTATCATATTTCAGTTGAAATTTTTATCTATTTATATATTTGGCTGTACATTTCTTGTAGTTTATAAATTTAATAGTTGCTATGATCTGATGGGTAGCTTAAATTTATAGTATTCATATATTGAAATGATTTTGGTTGATTTCATAATATATAGTCTAACTTGTTTCTATAATTGCCATTTTGAGATTTCCACGCCCTTTTTTTTAAGTCTCGTTTTAAAACATATATTCATGACAGTTAGTTTATTTTTTAGTGCAAAGTTCATCAGTATCTGCCCTCTTTTATTTCCAATTCCGTATCGGAGTTGTCTTGTAATAAGGCGTTCTTTTGTTCTTGGCATTCCAATCTTCACGTTGAAATCTCCCAATAGGATAATGATTTTATGAGCGGTGTCTAAAGCATTTTCGATTGTTTTGTAGAAATCGTCTACCTCGTTTATTCATCGGTGCATATACTTGTATAATGGACATGAGGTAACATATGTTCATATTTAGTACCATGACTCGTTAGTCCAGTGAAGCTCTTTATATTATTTTTATATTTTTGTTTATTATAAAGCCTACTCCGTGTTGGCCTGGTGTAGAGCTTATGTAACAAAATATAAAGTTATCATGTTCTACTATATTGGTACCTAGTCGTCTTATTTCTGAAAGTAAATAATATTATAATAATATATCGTATTTAACATCTTTTACTGCTTCTTGTAGTTCTAGTAAACGTTCATAAGACGTTAAAGATCTGACATTGTAGTTGTTGACTTTTTACATTAATATTTCGTTCCATAGCTATATTTTTAATCTTTGGAGGGTTTTGGTGGTACTCTTCCACGGTTGGAAGATTGTGTGTCTAATTTTTTCTTGTTTATTCGCTTTACATTGGAGGAGGTGCTTGACTGCTATGCTTCTTAGTTTTGTGTATTATTATTATTATTTGTTGGATTTTTAACTACAAAATTTAAAATTCCCTGTTTTATAATTCCGTCCGTTAGTCTATTAGACCTTTTACTCATTACATCTTTTTGCTGTGTTTTATTCTTTTTAGTTATTTGAGTATTCTTATCTATATTGACTGTTGTGATTTTAGGTGAGGTAGGTAGCCTACGTTTAGTATTATTTTTTAGTGTTTTTGGCTTATCATGCTTAATGAGGACCGTCGTGGCGTAGAGGCGCAACGTCTGCCTGTAACGCGACGGTTTCTGGGTTCGATCCCCAGTCGGGGAAGATGGATTTTTCTATTTCCATTTACTTCGCTCTGGCAAAATTAGGCAAAGCGGGGCGTTGAGCTCTGCCACCCAACACGTAATGCCTCGAAAAAGGCGGAAAGCGGAGACGAAGAAAGCGGGGACTAAGCAACGGAGTGTCTTAACAATAGGTTCCTATGGTTCCTGCAGTTCCCTCTGCTTACCCTGCCATGTGCAGGATAAAGCGTGAAGCTAAAAAAAAAAGAAATGCTTAATTATAGCTACGTTTCCTTTCTCTCGCTCCAATTGTAATTGTGGTTGTAGTTCTTTTCTTTTCTCTAGAATATATTTTGGATAGTCTTCTTTAATATAGAATTGGGTTTTAACGCAGCCTTTTGCTTTATATGCATACTCGTAGCTTCACGCTCTATCCCTAGCGAGGTAGTCAGAGAGAATGGAGCGCCAAACGCAGCAGTCCCTGCATACCTCTTTCGCCTCGTCCAGTGTTATTAACCTCTTCATACATGCTCTCCGGGGAGTCCTCATGCTTTTTGCTTTAATATTTTAATTTTAGTTCCTAAACTTGAAAAAGTAACTATTATCGGGCGCATTTTTACCTCTTTTCTTCCTATTCTTTTAACTTCTTGAATATCACTGTAATTTAATTTTACGAAAAGATAGTGTTCCACCCATTGGATAATATTTCTGTCAAGGTTTGCATAAGAGTTTTCGTTCTGTTCTATGCCAAAAATAAATAAATTATTTTTTCTTGCATGCTTTTCTAAGGCCTGTAACCTTATTTCTTGAATTTCCATTTCTTCTTTTGAATTGTCATAATTTTTTTCTACTGTAAAAAATTGTCTTTGATCGTTCAGCTCGATTGTTATATTTTTAAGAGAACTTAATATTTCGTCCATTGTGTAGATGTGAAATTTATCTTATACGAGTGTGAATTGTCTTTTAACTTTTATTTTAAATGTTACTGCCCTCTTGTGTTGAGTAGCGTAAGCTCTTACTCACGATGTAATAAAATCGATGAATTGAATCTAGTACTAGATCTATACGTTATGTTCTCTATTCACTAGATGGTGCTAGTATTGTTAAAAAGGCTTGTTATTTATGTTTTGAATATTTCTGTTTATTTGTTTAGTTCATAGAATTTATGGGGACCGGGATACACATTTACAAAAATTAATAAAGTAAAGCACTTTTTATTACTGATAATGCGGTAATTTTAACTAAAATTGTACACAGAGCTGTTGTTAACAGTAGCAGAACAGCGCCCTCTCCCTATATTCTAAACTGCCACCTAGTGATTTTTTTAGTACTAATAAGTACTAAAAAGATTTACTAGATGGCAGTTTAGAATATCCAGAATGGTATATATTTTTAAATATTAAGTATATTTTTAAATTAAATTACTATTATGAAAAAATAAAATAAATAATTTAATTTTGAATTTAGTTGATATGAATGTTGTTGTAATACATGTAGTATTTCGTCAGACAAAAGCTTTTTCTTCTAATAAAATAAAACACTTAACTGTCAATTTATTTTTTTGTCTTCATAAAGTTCATATGCTAGTTTGCTATTAAAGATTTTATTTACACTTATATTTACATTTTTATTTTTAGCAAGATTATTAACAACCAATATGCCAAATCTTCATATATTAAACAAATCAAATAATTTATGAAAAATAAAAAAATCTGCAGTTTCTTAAACTCATTACAAAGAATCTTTTGTTTTGAAATAACAAAAAACCTTTATTTAAGTCCCTGACAATCAAAAAAATAATTTGGCAACAATAATTTTTTTTTCTTTTTTTTTTTGTTTTTAGCTTCACGCTTTATCCCGCACATGGCAGGGAAGACAGAGGGAACTGCAGGAACCATACGAACCTAGTGTTAAGACACGCCGTTACTTAGTCCCTGCTTACTCCGTCAATTCAACTTATAAATTATATATAATGTGTAATATAAAGCGAAAATTAATATAGACATTTTTAGGATTTTTAAAGTGTTTATCCACACTGAGG
Organism: Dione vanillae; assembly: GCA_037178615.1. Lineage (NCBI taxonomy): Eukaryota > Metazoa > Arthropoda > Insecta > Lepidoptera > Nymphalidae > Dione > Dione vanillae. The sequence continues at coordinate 128,466 of JAZFAU010000341.1, forward strand.
ATAGAAAAAATACTTAAAGAAAACATAAAAATGGTTGCCTGTAAAGTGGGTTTTACGGGCGAAAATTTTACGTGACAACGTCTTTTTCTCGGTAGAATGTTTATTGATATGATTAATAATTATAATATAAATTGCACAAATTTTAACTATAGAAAATATATGTTGTTTACTAAAACATCGTACATGTGTCAAGTGATACGCGCGGCGGACCGATCATAGTTCGGTGACAGTTGACACATCGTTACGTTACCTTTTTTATATGTGACTCCGAGCCGCAACCTAATTTAAGACGTTGTCACGTCAAAAAATTTGAATGCAACGGAATTTGAACCGCCCCCTTGCAAACCGTGAAAGCGCTCTGAAAACTGAGCCATTTGTTCAAACGAACATTTCGAATTTAGAATTCAAGAGGGCGCAAATTTTTATGTTTTCTTTAAGAATTGATATTTATAGTTCTGATTTAAGTGTCAATAGTTCTCATCTAAGGTTTTATTCCTCGTTTTAAACATTTTTAGTAATATAATATGTAGATGAAAATTTGTATATAGTGAAGCATATATAATAATATAATATGTATGTCAGATTACTAAGAACTTGAATTTACTATATCCAATATATATTATGCTGACTTTGAAATTAAAATCAAATAAATCTTTTAAAAGCTAAAGCTTAATACTTCGACTTATTACCGTTAACGATGTAATTTAAAAAAGGCCTGTTGGTCATACTAACGTTGTTAATGTATAGAAAATGACAAATTAATTTTTTTTTAGCTTCACGCTCTATCCCGCACACGGCAGGGTAGGCAGAGGGAACTGCAGGGACCGTGGGAACCTAGTGTTAAGACACTCCGTTGCTTAGTCCCTGCATTCTCCGTCCCCGCTCTCCGCCTTTTTGAAATTTGAAGTTAATCCGTAGACGTACGAAATCAAAGATTCAAGCATCTCGCTAAAGTCGTCAAAGCAGGTATTAAAGTCCAGTAAAAGGCTAAGCGAGCACAACTTTTGAAAATATGGCAACTAAAGTATGTTAGTAGTAATATAATGTTACCATTAAAATAAATAAACTAATTTTATTTAGAATATGATCCTTAAAACAACATTGTTAATTATAATAAAATTATTAGTAAAAAAAATGAAAAATATTTTTTTTTTCATAAAAAATTTATTGGTATAAATGCCATCTAGTGGTGAAATATGTGAAATATATCAAACTTATTTATGCCCTGAGCGAGAGATGGCGCTAGTGTTCTATGAAACTACTTTTGTATGGAAGTTTTTTTTTATTCCTTTTTTTTTTATCAAAAAGCAGCATTTCTTTCAATTCTCCTTACATTAAGTCACGTACTCAATACAATCGCTTGACATGACTGACATTACTGACACACACCCACTGAGTGGCTTCCGGTCAAATTTCTATATACGCTTAATATATTGTTTTTTTTAACTTCCCGCTTTATCTCGCACATTGCAGGGTAGGTAGAGAGGACTGCAGGAACCATACGAACCTAGTGTTAAGACACTCCGTTGCTTAGGCTCTGCTTTCTCCGTCTCCGCTTTCCGCCTTTTTCGAGGCATTGTCCTAATATATTGTTAATTTTTATATACAATACAGGGTTTTATTGTTAAATACCTTTTTAGTTCCATATTAGACTATTATGTGAAGGGATGTGAGGAACGTCGTGGCGCAGAGGCGCAACGTCTGCCTGTAACGCGACGGTTACTGGGTTCTATTCCCAGTCGGGGAAGATGGATTTTTCTATTTCCATTATCTTCGCTCTGGCATCTAAGGCAAAGCGCGGCGTTGAGTTCCGTCACTCAACATGCAATGACTCGAAAACGGCGGAAAGCGGGGAAGGAGAAAGCATGGACTAAGCAACGGAGTGTCTTAACACTAGGTTCACATGGTTCCTGCAGTTCCCTCTGCCTACCCTGCCATGTGCGGGATAAAGCGTGAAGATAAAAAAAATCAAATCAAATGATCATATGCTTAAAACAGTTGTTTATGTACTGGCTATATATATATTTACTAAATCGTAATTTCACTGACGCCATAACGACGTCAATTTTTTTAATTACTACACGACAATTAATTTTAAATAGGTGAAATATTAAAAAATATATATTTATTTCTAAATTAATAATAATCGTGGCCTTAGGCGCAGTGTCTGTCTGTTAAGTTGACGTTTTGTGGGTTCGATATCGAATGATGGATAATTTAATTTACATTTTCTTCACTCTAACAACAAGCAAGCGTCAGGTTCCGTCACTCAACATGCAATATCTCAAAAAGGCAGAACTCAACGCCGCACATTGCCTAGTTTCCAGAGCGAAGAAAATGGAAATAGAAAATTCCATCTTCCCCGAGTGGGAATCGAAGCTACAAACCGTCGCGTCTACAGGCAGACGCTTACGCCTCTACACCACTACGGTCCTATATAGTATGTTTCTCTGTTCGGAATTCTCGGGTTCAACTGAACCCGGTCCTTTCAAAGGCTTGCGTGAGGACACAGGTCCAACACGTAGAGACCCCTTAGAGAATGTAAAAGATTTTACCCGGGATCCATCTCTGAGTAACCATAGGTAATTGCTCAGAGGAATTGAAGAGGAATTTCAGGGAGGACTCAGGTTCGTGGTGTCGCCACTCCCCAACAGCTCGCCACAAGCTGCCCTGCGGACTTATTATTATTATAATTATATTTACATACGAATTTATTATTATACTTATATTAACATGCGTATAGTATCTGCTACTATTGATATTAAAATGACCCATGTATGGGAAATTCACCCATAACACATAAAAGGAGCGGAAAGCACGCGTGGTTGCGCCATTTTACTGAATACCGCTAAATTCTTAGAAAATAGCCTTTTGAGTGTCTTTACAAAACATTCTATTCATTTTTTTTTCTTAAAGCGTGTTAACACTAGTTTATCACTATCCTGCTGCGTGATACAGCGTGAAGCTACTTAATTAAGCGAGTTTCGTTAATTTCCAGCACAGGCTAGAGAGACTAGAGTCGAAACACTCTGTTTTAAGATATGACGTTAAGTGATGAAGCTCTACGCCTTTTTTGAAGAGCTCATTTTGATATAATTCTAGTTTTCAGTTTAAAAATAAAAAAAAAATAGTAGAAGCGTCGTGGCGCAATGGTACTTTGTGCCTATTAACGTGACGATTGTGGGTTTGATTCTCAAGAGGGGAATATGAATAAGTTTCATTTTCTTCGCTCTGGAAACAATGGTAAGCGCGCTAAGTTCCACCACTTAACACGCAATGCCTTGAAAAGTTGTAATATGTCTTCTGCCCACGGTTTTCTCTGTCTACCTTGCTATGTGCGGGATAGAGCGTGAAAAGCTAAAGACACAAAAAGAATCGAGATCTACTTAATAATTGTCTATAAACAGATATTAAGAGGGGCCTCTTAACCTTGAATAACTGACAGATGATTCCACCTCATCCAAACACCCGTTGCCTTTCTTCCAAGTTCCCACTAAAGCCGAGGTCTTCAGGGGATATCATCACCATAGACTCCTTTTAAATTTCCACATAGACCTTGCTACTTGTAATGAGAAGAGAACCCCTTACCTCCTTACCTTAGGAAAAGCTGTTAAGACCAAAAGGGCTAACAGTCCAAAAAAAAACAAAATAAAAAAAATCTTACTGACGTTTTGAAGAATGCTAATCTGATGGGATTTTTATTTTAGCTTCACGCTTTATCTCGCACACGGCAGGGTAGACAGAGGGAACTGCAGGACCCGTGGGAACCTAGTGTTAAGACACTCCGTTGCTTAGTCCCTGCTTTCCACCTTTTGCTAGGCATTATGTGTTGCGTAGCGGAATTCAACGCCGTGCTTTCCAGTTACTACTTTCCAGAGCGAGTTATAATGGTTCAAAATCTCAAACCAAACCCCATTTCCTAATTTCCTACCCCAAACACCAGGTTTTTTTTAAAAAATAATCTATAATTTAAAAAAAAACCACTTCCGCTGAGCTTTACGCGTCTAAGTATACATTGTAGAGGAAAACTATTTAACATGACGTCTCTACCAAGAAAGCTTCAGTTTACAAAATTTAAACAAATATCAGTTTTACCGTTTGCTTTATACAATGAGGCTCTCAAGTTGTTAAAGCCTTTGATCTGACTTTAAAGGGTCACGGGTTCGAATCTTAAAAGGGACTGCTTCATACAGTATACACGCTCTACGTGATGTATATATTTGGTATTTAGGCGGAACTCAACGCCGCGTTTTATTCTCCAGAATGTAAAAATTTTGTGAGAAAATGAAATTATTTAAGTGGGAAATGCGATTGGGATTGTACCGTTGTTAGTTAATAATTATTTAAATGAGGACCGTCGTGGCGCAGAGGCGTATCGTCTGCCTGTAAACAAGACGGTTGGCACGTTCGATTCCCATGAGGGGAATATGGATTATTCCATTTCCATTTTCTTCGCTCTGGCAACTAGACGAAGCGCGGCGTTGGCAGAGTAGGCATAGGGAACTGCAGGAACTATATGAACCTAGTGTTAAGACACTCGGTTGCTTAGTCCCTGCTTTCTCCGTCCCCGCTTTCCACCTTTTTCGAGGCATTGCGTGTTGAGTGGGGGAACTCAACGCGGCGCTTAGTCTAGTTGCCAGAGCGAAGAATATGGAAATAGAAAAATCCATCTTCCCCTCACGGCAATCGAACCCACAAACCGTCGCGTTTACAGGCAGACGCTTACGCCTCTGCGCCACGACGGTCCTCAATTTAATAATATAACAATTAAAACAATTAAATTTATACAGATGAATTTTAATTTAAAATTCAATTTGTGATTCAATTTAAAATTCACACTGAAATAATCCAACTTCATTTTGCGAAAATAAATTTTTGCAAACAATTTAGCGCAATCTGAGCGTTGCACTGTACACTGTACGTTGTGAGCCTTCTTTATTTACTTTCCCATGTTAGAAACACTGGAAAGTTAGCATTTAGATGCCTGCCTCTTGTTACTAAGAAGTAACGATATATAAGTAGAAAATACATATATACATAGATGGTTGTTACATTAATTGTTTTTTTAAATACATCCCATAATATCTAAAGAAGCTGGGAAGGAGTAAGCATGGACTAAGTAACGGAGTGTCTTAACACTAGGTTCGTATGGTTCCTGCAGCTCTCTCTGCCTACCCTGCCATGTGCGGGATAAAGCGTGAAACTAAAAAAAATATCTAAAGAAGACTAGTAGAAGACGTTTCAAGTTCACCGTGTTTTGTATTTACAAAAATTAATATAATAAATTTACCCACAATGAGAATCGAACCCACAATCATTCAAGTATCTTAAGCTTGGTGTATGGAACATTGGTATAATTTGCAACTTAATTACATAATACTGTTCGGACGTAAACTTGACATGATTCCAAAAGCCACACTATTATTGAATCGTTCGATAAAATATCGAACGAAAGTATTTTTTTTAATATCTTAATGATAAATATACCGTACGGTTTATACGGCTTTTAAACCTAATAGAGGAACAAAAAGATCTGTCAAGAGACTATTCATTATCTTAAGCGAGATCCTCAAAAGTATAGTAATTAATTAATTGTTAATAAGAAGATATTAAAGTGTACTACGGCATGATGGTCTCATTTAATATATAAAGCTTTTATAAAGAGATGAAATTTAGTTTAATTCGGCGTTGAGTTCCGCCACTCAACACGCAATGCCTCGGAAAATGCGGAAAGCGGGGACGGAGAAAGCAGGGACTAAGCAACGGAGTGTTTTAACACTATTATCCCACGGTCCCTGCAGTTCCCTCTACCTATCTTGCCATGTGCGGAATAAAGCGTGAAGCTAAAAAAAAATAAAAAAAAAATAGTTTCACGCTTTACCCGCAAATAGCAGGGTAGATACAAGGAACAGCAGAAACCATGGGAACATAGGATAGGATACTCAGTTGCCAGAATGAAGAAAATGTAATTTAAACAACCCATCCTTCCCGAGTGAGAATCGAACCCACAAAACGTTGCGTTAACAGGCAGACACTGCGCGTCAGCGCCACGACTATTTTTAATTTAGTGATAAATGACTTGTTTTTCAATATTTCACCCATTTAAAATTAATTGTCATCGTGTAGTAATTAAAAAAATTGACGTCGATATGGCGTCAGTGAAATTGCGATTTAGCAAATATATAGCCAATACTTAACAAGTGTTTTAAACACTTGATTATTTAGTTTTATTTTAATTGTAATAAATTCATAACTAGTATAAATATATAATAAATGTTGTGTAATCTTTCGTATAACGTTAAAGAATGGACTCGGATGGTTTAAATAAACGGTAAAAACGTGTATGAAGCAATAATGAGTTATAAGGGAGATAAAGGGAGATATCAGTTGACTTTTGAATACATGGTTTGATAGGTATTGGAGAAAGGCCACTTAAAAAGCATGAGAACCCTCTGGAGAACATGTATAAGGTAAAGAGGTTAGTGGCAGTGGACGAGACGAAAGAGTTATGCAGGGACCGCAGCGTTTGGCACTCCGTTCTCCCTGATTACTTTGGTAGAGACAAAGCGTGAAGTTGTTTATGTATATATGTACTTTAATATAAATGTCTTTTACCAACATTTTCTTGAGCTGCATAAGCTTATATTCTTAATAATGTCTTCTATATATAATTTCTCATCACTTTAAACATTATTGGCAGAATTAACATTGTTATGGTAAGCTAATTTTTAAGCTTATTTCACATGACTATTTCACACAAAACTCTATATTCACACAGACTGAGAATCAAACCTGAAATACTTGCCTCAGTAAGCTGATACATTGTCAGCTAGAATGTAAAAAATACTTTTAACGAATAAATAAATAAAGCACAGTAGAAGTCTTTTGAATTTTAAATCCCTATAATATGAGCTTTGTTCTTTCAAGTGCAAAACTATTAAAAATTACTTAAGCTACTTTCTTGTCTTTTCTTTTTTGATCTTTGTGATAAAAAACCGTCTGAAATCAATCTAAAGTAAAAGCATTATACAGACGGTTTTTAAATAAATTTACATAAAAAGTTCTTTTAAAAAAGTATTTTAGAGTAGCTTGTTGATTTCAATAGCTCTAATTGCTATAAGATGTCCTAGGAACTTAATATATTATTAAAAGCATTACTAAACGAATAATCAACAGTTGCAGTTTGAGAACAAATAAAAGTTACACAATAAAGAAGACAAAGAATTTTGTTTTGTTTGTTCATTTTATTGAATCCTATTTAAATGTATTTTTTTTAGTTTCAAGTACTTCCTGTGGACGAGTACTTAACTGAGCGAACATATTAAGTCAAAAGCTTGTAACTTTTGCAAAAGTGTTACATTTTTATTTCATAAGAAATAACTCAAATGACCGCAATATAATATTAAAAAGATTTTAAAATAGAGTCAAATCTAAAAACTAGTTTTTACTAAACGCCTTTTCACTGCCTCTTTGCACAATAATATTTATAAGAACCGTATCAAATATATTGTAAGGGTATTAGATGACAGGTCTCAACCATTTATAACTTTGGGTGTGTACCTGGTTTTTTTTGTTGACAACTGCAATAATTCAAAACTATGCACTGCAATTAACATTTTTGTATCCAAAGTTGCTAATTATCAGTGTTTTTTGGCGTCTTTTGCATGATTATATTTGGAGATTAAATTATTTTTTTATGATTTATGTTAAATGTATAGTTTTGAGACTTTACTAATATATTAATATTTAAAGTAGATATATTAAATGTATAAAATTTTAATACTGTTAACACAGATTAAGTCTTATTTCTTACAAGAATTGAAAACACGAAAAATTTTATATATGTATAACAATAATGGACACGAAGAAAGACTTAACAAAGTTCTCATCATTTAAGTACCTAAACAATTCTAAATAAACCCATTTCCAGTATAACCGTACAAATGATCCGTACACGGTCAATACAATATGGTCGAACCATTTTTTCGAGTAAACCCCTCGCCACACCATCCCACCAAACAAAGGGAGCAGACAAAGTTATTTGCAAGAAAAAAATTACACACTTGTAACATAAATATTTCATATCCATTGTAAAAACCAAATTCACAAAAGAATATCGTCGTGTGACGTAAAGATCATGTGAGGTTTATGGCGACCACATCCTGAAGGAACTACTCTATCGTGTAAAGGTTTTCATGATTATATCTGTTATTAATCCGAAATTTTCTTTAAAAATCTATCCACCAATCTTAACGAATTGATAAGTGTCAAAAAAGTTTTACAGTGATTTTTGATACGAATATCAAAAGAATTTTCGTTTCTCTTATCAAATTAAGACAAACAACATTGGGATCCGCCACCCAACTCGCAATAAACTTGAAACCGAAAGTGGCGAACGTTGGGGCAGAGGCCCCTTGCTTATCTCACAAGATAAAGAACACAATGTTGACTAAAAACAAAGAAAATTAAAAAATACGGAGTGTCTTAACACTAGGTTAAAGCGTGAAGCAAAAAAAGGGAAAAATTAAAAAACATCAGTAACCATTACTAAAATACAAAAAAAATGTTGTCGGTCTTTATAAAGAGTTAACAAGTAAAAAATAGTATTTTATTCTATTCTATACTATAATAGTACTACTGTTATGCTTAAATATTGTAGTTATTTTCTAGTATACTCACCAATTGCTATACAATCGTCATTTTAAATCCCATAATATAACTTCTCAGCTAGAAAACGGTTGAAAGTGAATTAAACAAAGGACGTCTCGTCTAAAATTTGCTTTGGGTCCATCTAAAAAAATATCTACCACTGTAATGCCTTTATCTCTTCTAAGTAATATTTTAAGGCAATATTACAAGATTAGAACGCATTTTATATTATTTTGCTAAAAGTTTCACATATTTGTTTCGTTAAGTAGTAATTCTTCTCCTTCTTCTCAGTTTAAGCGTGCGAGTTGAAAATAATTCACTTCTCCAATTAAAAACATTAATAGATCTTATTATTAATAAATAAATCACTTAATAATAATATATATGTTAATATACATAATATATTATATGTTAAATAGCGATAATCTTTTCTCTCTGTAACTATACATTAAATAATTCCTATATTAAAAAAAATAATACAAAAATATATTTAATTTAATAAACATATACTGTATATCAAATAATATACATATATAGATAATATATATAACAAAAAGTATTCCTCACTTAATGTGATGATAAAAATAAAACAAGCATAGCGAACGATTCATTAATACTCACTCAAGTATTAAATCACACGGCAACTAACTCGTTCCGTAACAAAATGGCGACGCGAAATAAATCAGCTGTTTCTCAAGGGTTTTAAACTTAAAATATAACATTTAAACACACATTGTTCTGTAGAAAACAAGATTTTTACAATAGAATTGTTGTAAATAATTGTATATTATTCTTTTTTGTTTATTTTCTTCTCTATAGTGTCTCTCTGACGCCGGTTTTGGCGGGAATCAGCTGACGCGACGTCATCGCGCCAAAGAGGTCATTGTTAACTAACCTTGAAAGTTCTTACGTTTCAATTTAGTTTTGTTTTATTATTTATTATATGTTTAAATATGTTTATGCCAGTATGATTATGTTATTAAAATATATTTAATGTATTAATATATATTTAATAAATTTACTAAAGCTAATACAGATTATAATATCATTGAATGTCAATATACTCGTAAGTGATGTGAATAAAATTTAAAAACAATAAAATGCTGACCATTTTTCTTATTTCTCTAACAAAAATAGCAAATTTCAATACAAAAGTCTAGACATTTCGCTACCGCTTCTTTCATAATACTCGGGCGCCTCAACGCGGCAAATCAGCTGATGGGCGATACTTTATATTTTTTTTTCCAACATTTTTTGCTCGTCATTACCAAGGAACAGGTTCGTAATGCCGGTTTCTTTTATTTTGAATCGTTTCTGGGAACGCTCAGCGTTTTGGTTACAAATTTTTTTAAAGCAGGTAGGTTTAGACAAAATAGTTTGTACTTTGGCTGTTTGGATCAATGCCTTTGTCAGTATGCTATATTTATAAATATAACCTGTCAATTAAAGGCGGGATACTGTAAAGAATTTTAATTGTAGTAGAAGGAGTGTATTTTAACTGTTTTATTCATTTACAGTTTATTTTGACGTCACAAGTAAAAATCCAAGGACATAATACAACTAAAGTCATGGTAAAAATTAACTTACACTTGTTTAACTAGTTTTCGTGTTTATTAATTATAGTTCTATATGTTATAGTGACTCTGTATGTTCAAAACATATACATATATATGTATTCTATTATAAATAACATAAAACTAAGAGGCCCGAGTTCAAATCCTGATAATTTTTTCTAAATATAAAAAAAATTGTAGAAAAACAAATTACTATCAAAATTAAAATACTTTAGATATAAATGACTTGAAACAGATTTGATAGCTTCACGCTGTAACCCGTAAATAGTGGGTAAAAGGTACGTAGTGTTTAAGCACTCCGTTCCCCGCTATCAATACATTGTGTGTTGAGTGGCGGAACTCAACGCAAAGCTTGGTAAGTTACCGATTAATTATCTAAAGTCTAAATAAAGAATATCTAAATGTATTCGGAAGGGATTAGACACTATTAATTTACCATAAGAATAAAGAAAGATAAATACGGAATCTTTGATCACTTAAAGCGTAGAGATAAGTTTATTTAATGAATGTGATAGTGTTAGGAAGATCACATATGTCAAATTCTTCTAATTCTGATAGTATACAGGCAAATTGCTTTTTAATTTTGAATTATTATATAAGTAAAAAGCAAGTATAGCAAGTGAATATCGAACCCACTACTATTGTAGGATGTAATAATATAATAGTATAGCTTCACGCATTATCCCGCATGTTGCAGGGTAGGCAGAGGGAACTGCAGGACTATATGAACCTAGTGTTATGACACTCCATGTTGCTAAGTCCATGCTTTTTTCGTCCCCGATTTCCGCCTTTTTCAAGGCATTGCATATTGAGTGGCGTAACTCAACGCCGCACTTTGCCTAGTTTCCAGAGTGAAGAAAATGGAAATAGAAAAATCCATCTTCCCCTCATGGGAATCGAACCCACAAACCGTAGCGTTTACAGGCAGACGCTTATGCCTCTGCGCCACGACGGTCCTCAGGGTCCTTGTTTTATTAATTTTCTACAAAGCGCGGCGTTTAACTACACCACGTAGGCTCTGTTTTGTGAAAGGTTTAAATTTAAAAAAAAATTAATTATAAATACTTTTTTTCGTAATCTTTTGATCTGTGCTCAAAAGCCTTATAGAATAGGTCCCAAAAAGCCATTCTACTGTGAAATGGTCTAGATGTAACTGTCAAAGTACTATCTATGACCATACAAGGAGATAAGTCCCTTGTGACTGGTAACCATTTGTGGGGAAGAAGAGTGGAGAGAGATGGAGTTGGGTCCCTGTAAGAGATAATCTTGTTATATTGTTTTTACCTAAAACATTTAACATATAATAAAAAAAGCAAAATCAGTCATCAATCATCCATAAAAAACAATCAACCATCCATATGCGAGGGTTGCCGTGGAAAAGGCGACGGTTAGTGGATTTTTCTATTTTCGTTTGCTTTGCTCTGGCTACTAGGTAAAGCACGGCGTTGAGTTCCGCCACTCAACACGCAATAAACTTGTCCTAACACTAGTTTCCTACAGTTCTCCTTTGTTTACACTGCTATGTGCAAAATTAAGAGTGCACCTAAAAAATTCTTCATCCATACGCGAGAACCGCCGTGGCGCAAAAACGCAGCGTCTGTCTGTAAACGTGACGCTTTGTGGGTTCAACTCCCATGAGGGAAAGATGGATATTTTCAATTATTTTAGTACCATTTAGTTCCACAACTACACAACACGCAATGCCTAGAAAATAGGTTCCCACGGTTCCTGCGGTTCCCTCTGCCTACCCTGCTGTGAAAGGGATAAAGCTATAAAAAACCCTTACCCGTATTTAGCAAAATTAGTCCACATCGCCGTCATTCCATCTATCACACGCTGATCAGCTTCAGATGGAGTTTCCTCATAAGATATGTCAAATAAGTAAGCAATGTCATCAGCGTGACCGGCCCCTTTCTCTCTAGCACCCGCTCTTTTCTTCACAAAATTCCTATTTCCAGAATACTGAAACATATATTGATATACTTTGGCACCATTTTCTATGAAATCTTTGATTCTCCTTTGTATGGGATGGACGAAACTAAAGTCTGAATCAAACTCCATAATCTCCCATAACATTTCTTCACTATATTCCTCATTACCTAAATAGAAGTTGCGAACTATCTTTTTTACATCTTCTTCTCCTTCCAAATCGAATGTGGTGTCTAAATATAGATTAAAAATATCTTTCTGTTTTTGAAAATTTGGTTTATCTCTCGTATAATAACGGTATAGCGTTTCAGCGTTGCAGAAACCCGCCATTATTGGTATTGACTTCAAATTCTTTAGTTTAGCTTTTCTAGGACAATCTGTTATTAAATGCTCTACGCCTTCCATTTTTTTTTCAACACAGGGACGGTACATTAAACGCAATTCCAGAGATGCCTTTATTACCAAATGTGGGTCTATTTTAACCAAAAATTGCAGAGCTTTATTAGAATCTGTGGTTTTGAAACCCAACTTTTCGGCTAAGCGTATCGGTATTAATTTATCGGTTCCTTTCAAAGCCAACGGTCGTAAAGCAGTTCCACTCATCAAAATTGCTTTATGAAACAAATTTTCTTCTAAATTCAAGAACAGATCAATTGCTGTAGCACCAGAACTTTCACCGAAGACTGTAATATTGTTTACATCACCACCAAATTCGGTTAAGTTACTTTTGATCCATCTTAAAGCCACCATAATGTCTTTTAAGCCCTGGTTCCCTGGGATTTCTGGAGTATCCATACAAAGGAAACCGTAAGCTCCTAATCTATAGTTGAGCGTAACTAAAACAACTCCATGCCGCATAAAATATTTGGGACCGTATATAAATCTACTAGGAAAACCGATTTCGTATCGACCTCCAAATATCCAAACCATGATTGGCATTGGAGTTTTGGAATGTGGCACATATATGTTTAAGTGGAGAGAATCTAGCGTTCCAATTATGGAGTGATTGAACTCATCTTCTTGTGGACTTACAGCTGTGTCGTCGTCAGCATTGAATACATGTTGAAATTTGGGCTCAGGTTGTAATGCCTTAAAAAAATTGTATATATTAAAAATGAATATTAAAGTAGTTGTGCTTGAAGAAAATAGTTAAATAAAATATTAAATTAAATGAAATATTGCCGAAATTATTTGAATCATATATCTACTGTGATCACGCTGATTAGATGTTGGCAATCCTGGTTGGATTAACGTGTAAATTAATGTTGCTATGGAAACATTAATTTACACGTTAATTATTTTTTTTAGCTTCACGCTTTATCCCGCACATAGCAAGGTAGGTAGATGGAACGGCAGGAATTAAGGGAACCTAAAATTAAGACACATCGTTCCCCGCTTTCTGTTTTTTCGAAGTATTGCGTGTTGAGTGGCAGAACTCAACGCCGCGCTTTGCCTTGCAGCCAGAGCGAAGATCGCGATAAGCGATCTTTGTATATGTGTATATCTTTTACATTTACAAACACCTTACTGAATTATCAGCCAAAAATAATTGGTTAAATTTCTGTTATCAACAAGATTGTCTGTAAAACATTACTTTATGTGATACGGCCGCCTTTGTACTTATTTTAGTTAGTGACATGTTATTTTATAATAGGTCATCCACTTAATACACTTACACCAAAAGGATTTTCCTCATGAACTCTTGCGTATGGGATTCCCATGTACATGTCGTAGTCTCCATCACTCGCTTTTACTCCACGAATGACCCCTACTCTAGTCGCTACCGTTGGTCTCATATCCATATCTAAAATTTCTGGAACAGAAAGATTTTTGGGCAAATTAATATTTCGCGACGGTTTGTGGGTTTGATTCCCATGAGGTGAAGATGGATTTTTTTATTTCCATTTCGCTCTGGCAACTAGGCAAACCGCGGCGTTGAGTATCGCCACTAAACATACAATACCTCGAAAAAGTAGGGTACGGAGTGTCTTAACTCTACGGTCCCACGGTTCCTGCAGTTCCCTCTGCATACTCTGCTATGTGCGGGATAAAGCGTGAAGTTAAAAAAAAAACAATAATAGATTACTAAGACATTTTATGGAATTTTAAAGCAAAAAATGTTTTTTCTCAGTAAATTATACAGATTCAAAGATTTGACAAAGGCTTTTAAATGTTACGGACAATTTCCAAGTTCTCCAATGAATTATTCAAATTTTATTTTCGTATACTTTTTTAGCTGGGAAGAAACTGGAATCAAAATTAACGGAAAATATATATCTCACTTAAGATTTGCAGATGATATAATTTTACTAGCAGAAAGACCTGATAAATTAACTTATATGTTAGAATCTCTAAATAACGAAAGCAGAGCAATAGGACTACAGATAAATCAAGAGAAGACAAAGATCATGACAAATTCATCTAAGATACCTATTATTATTCAATCAACACCCTTGGAGTACGTAGAAAATTATATTTATCTAGGTCATCTTATATCATTTAGATCATGCATGGACAAGGAAATAGATCTCAGAATAAAATCAACGTGGAATAAATACTGGTCCATGAAGGAAATATTTAAGAGCTCTCTACCAGTAAAACTAAAAACTAAAGCAATGAACATGTGCTTGATTCCATGCTTGACCTATGCTTGCCAAATCTGGTCATTGACTCAAAAAAATATGAAAAAAATCAGATGTTGTCAAAGAGGTATAGAAAGAAGCTTCATGAACATTAAACTAAAAGAAAAAATAAATAACAAAATAATAAGAGGAAAGACGAAAGCACGGGATGTCATTGAACATATATTAAAACAAAAATGGAAATGGGCAGGACATATACAACGAGCTAAAGATAATAGATGGTCACAAATTATAACCAATTGGCTTCTTATCTATAAGAAACGCAGACGAGGTCGACCGCTAAAAAGATGGAGTGATGACATAGCCAGAGTGGCGGGAAATATGTGGACTAGAACTGCAAGAGACAGAGAACAGTGGAAAATATTGGAGGAGGCTTACACCGCGATAGGCGGTCCTTACAGTGAATAAACTTTTATTTCTATTGTTTTAAAACTAATATTAAATTACTAACACATACTATAATGAAAACTTACTAACGCACTAAAACTTCAGAAAAAAATGTTAAAAATTTGTTAAAAAAAATGTAAGGAAGTGTTTAAGCTTAAATAAATAAATAAATAAATACTTTTTTTATTTATTCACGCTTTATCCCGCACATGGCAGTGTAGGCAGAGGGAACTGCAGGCACCATAGGAACCTAGTGTTAAGACACTCCTTTGCTTTGTCTCTGCTTTCCTTCGTATACTTCATCACTATTTTTAAAGTTGCTGATTATTTAACCGTTATTTTCCAGACTAACAACAAAAATATGGTTAAAACACAATTTACTTACTAATTAATTCAATTTAAATACCTAGTTATTCGAAGGATATCCA
This sequence comes from Dione vanillae, assembly GCA_037178615.1. Taxonomy (NCBI): domain Eukaryota; kingdom Metazoa; phylum Arthropoda; class Insecta; order Lepidoptera; family Nymphalidae; genus Dione; species Dione vanillae. The sequence continues at coordinate 144,075 of JAZFAU010000341.1, forward strand.
CTGCAGTAAATGATAATTGTTGCATATCGTTTTAAATATATACTGCTACTCAAACAAAGGCGAGGAAACAGGCCATATTGGGATTAATTGTTCTATTTAATCCTCTTTTATTATAGTTTAAACTTTGTCCAAAATCCTAGCTTGATAAAAATAGGGTCAAAATTGATCCGGGATTTTAGAATACAGATCCTGGGAAGAACATATCTGATTTTCGTCCCAGGATCTGAAATTGGCCTAAAATAGGATAATATTTTTTTCCGGGATGTTACATTTAAAGGACTATATCGTTCCTATACTTTTCTTAAGGCCTTTCACTTTCACGCTAAATAAGTTTTCACTTTCACGTTGTACCCCTCATATAGCAGGATAAGCATTTGGAGAAATTCCATAAATGGAGAAACTGAGAAACTAGCACTAGTTCTACACCCAACTGTAGATATATTGGAACTGGTATTAACAGTGTCATAAAACTAGTTTTCACCTTTTATTGGCCAATTTTATTTGTCCCATATACCCACGTTGCCCCACGAAATAACGATTTCACGTTACAACAGTAATATTACCATAATAAAAACCTGACTGACTGAAAAAATGCGTGAAACTGCAAGTTATCAGTTTTTCAAGCAATTAAATAAACGTCCATTTTTTAAATATCTTTATTTGAAGAATTGACTTAGCTTTACGCTTCATTTCTATCCGGACAGTCAGAGAGGACGGAGCTAAACGCTGCGGTCCCTGCATACCTATTCCTCCTCGTCCACTATTTAGGTTTTAGAGTTAATTATAACCAATTCATTGTTTACTTCATTAAATTTAATTTACGGGCCGTCGTGGCGCAGAGGCGTAAGCGTCTGCCTGTAAACACGACGGTTTGTGGGTTCGATTCCCATGAGGGGATGATGGATTTTTCTATTTTCCATTTTCTTCGCTCTGGAAACTAAGCAAGCGCAGCATTGAGTTCTGCCACTCAACACGCAATGCCTCGAAAAAGGCGGAAAGTGGGGACGGAGAAAGCAGGTACTATGCAACGGAGTGTCTTAACACTAGTTTCATATAGTTCCTGCAGTTCCGTATATATATATATATATGTGTATATATTTAATATTTCTATATATATATATATACATATATATGATTCGAAATCCCGTTATTTTTTTTAATTATCATATATTTATATTTATAATCTGTATTTTATCAAAAAGCATAAATCGATAATTAACTATATATTATCTGTAATAGTTATACAAAGAAAACCATACAATACAAGTCGTCTATGAATTTCTTATTGCATAATTCAAATCAGCTGTGGTTTTGGTTTTACTAAATTAAACCTTATTTCTTTACATCTAAGGTGTAAAGTCATATAGACGATATGTATCGTGAAGAGGTCATTATCGGTCATGAAACAGGTATTTTTATACAAATTTTTCTACTTTAGACTCTATTATTTTATATATAGAGTTCAATTTTGATCAAAATTATTAATTCTCACGGTACAAATTCTAATTTGAGTATAATCTCGGTTATTATAAAAATAAACTTTAGTGTCAGGTAATAAAGTCGATTTTTCTTTGATTTTTGTGTTTTAAATTTCGCGCGCTTTTGCCCACGTGGTGTATTGACGTTATGCTTTTTTAAATTTTAGTTCCTTTTTTGTTTTTTTTTTTTTTGAAATTTTTCTGAATCGGATCGTGATTTGAGGGCTTAATGAAAGTTTTGTTTGCTTTTTTTTTAATATTATTATTTTATTTTAGTTTTTTTTTTATTTTTGAATCTCTAAGGTATATCCGTTTTAGGTTTACAGAGGAAGTGCTGGTTGCTTTTTTTTTAATATTCTCTTCATATATTTGGACAATGACCTTAATTCTTAAACACGCGGTTTACTTGTTAAATGTTTATACTTTCACGCTTTATCCCGCATTCTGTAGGAAACGGAAGGACGTAGTATTAAGTCACTCCGTCTTCAAATCAGATATACGAGAAATGACAGCTAACTTCGAAAATGGCTTCAATTAAATTAAATCTAGAAAACAAGGCGTTAAACTACGCTTTTTACTAAATATACAAATTTTCAAGCTATTTTTACATCAAACCGACTTTGAACCCGCGACCTCTCGCCCAATAAACACTGACAGTGAATACTAAACATGTATTGGTAACATTTCAAAGGATCAATAAAAAATATTGCTTCTGGGAATCTTGAAAGCCGTTATACTGTTACCGGCTTTTTAAATATAATTCAAATTATGTACGAAAACGGAGTCGAACTCGCGACCGGTTCGGACGTCAATCATCTGATAGGGCTTTTTAACGTGACTTTGCTTGACGTGTTATATATAAAGTAGGAGAAACGATTTATTTCTTATATGAAAACGGCTCAATATCGGATTATGTATGTGACGGTCATAGATTCAATTCTTCATGGGATAGAAAAAGAGAAAGAGAGAGAAATAGAAAGCGCGGCGTAGAGTTACGCCACTCAACACGCAATATTTAAAAAAAATTGGCAGTAAGTTGAGAACGGAGTGTTTTAAAGTTAAGTTAACAGTCTATCCCGCTATAAGCGTGATTAAGCGTGAAGCTGTATATAAAGGAAGATATATAGCTTCATGCTTTATCCTGCATACAGCAGGGTAGGCAGAGGGAACCGCAGGAACCGTAGGAACCTAGTGTTGAAACACTGTTTCCCGATTTTTCGTCATATAGATATTTATATATTTTTTTTAAATCAATACAGAGCCAGATAAGATCGACCAAGACATAAAGACTCTTATAGAATTTAAATGAAAAAAAAAACTTTATGACTTTTGGTATAATAAAATTTCGCCATTGATTGTAGATAAAGGTCTTCGAGGGAGGTCTTCTATAGACAATATATGAATTACAATTGTTTTTAGGGGGACGTTGAGGGAGAATGTGTTGTCTTCAAAGGACAGGGTTAAAGGTCACGTGAAAACTAGGAGGTCACCTCGAAGGGTATGAAGAGGTAAATGACAGTGGACGAGGCGGAAGAGGTATGCAGGGACCGCAGCGTTTGGCGCTCTCTCCTCTCTGGGTATACTGCTAGGAATAAAGCGGTATAAAGATCAGTAAAGCTGGACACTAGTGTTAAAAGTCTCCGTTCTCCATATATTTCAAGCCGCTCTTAATTTATGAGGTAGTAGTTCTAGTTAACTTGTTTTTGTATTTCAAATTATCATCGCCTATAAACTCCGAGTATAGATTAAAAAAAGCAATTCTCTGAATAACTTTTTCAATAATCATTTTATGAAGTGAACGAACTCTCTGTGCCAATGTAACTACTTTAAACATTATATAAAAAAAAATCGTTTTTTAATTATAATTCGTAATTTATTTATCACAGGCTATAAACTATAGGCTGTAGGCTATAGACTATAGACTGTACTAAATCACATCCATAGACTCTATATAACCATATACAATACATGAGAAGCCATTAAAACCTATCAATATATATAGAACTAGAAGAATCTCTAAACATGCGCGTGCGCATTTCAAATGACGTACCAAGAATTTCCATACAATCTCCAGTTGCACGTACTTACCGGATGTTATCATAGTACTTAAAGACGCTAATATGTAACGGTTGTGTCGTTTAAACTATAGTTTATTTTGTAATACAATGGTTTCCTATGACTTTACTTGCTTTGACTTTATTGACGTGATTTAATATAGCCTATAATTCAGCTCGTACAGTCAATAAAGACTGATTGACGTGATGTAATATAGTCTGTATGTATAGTCTAGAGCTTGTGATAAATGGACTGTATAACACATTTCTTAATTTAAAGTAGTTACTGAGATTAGGATGTTGAAATAATTAAACGATTTAGTTTTTTTTTTTCATTTTTAGTGGGGACGGAGAAAGCAGGGGCTGAGCAACGGAGTGTCTTAACACTAGGTTCCCACGGTTCCTGCAGTTCCCTCTGCCTACCCTGCCATGTGCGGGATAAAGCGTGAAGCTTTAAAAAAAAAAAAATTTTAGTACTCTATAGGTTTAAGTATAGAGTGAGAGAGTGTAGGTTTAGGATTCTGTACCACAAAAATATTGAAATAAAATCGTGATGCCTCGTCTGTTCGTCTGTTAAGCTAACGTTTCTCAAGACTACTAGAAGAATAATATTAAAAAAAATCAACTTCTAAGTCAACTCTCAAGCGGGGACGGAGAAAGCAGGGGCGAAGTAACGGAGTGTCTTAACACTAGGTTCGTATGGTCCCTGCAGTTCCCTCTGCCTACCCTGCCATGTGCGGGATAAAGCGTGAAGCTATAAAAAAAAAAAGTCAACACTAAAGAAACGGTCGCTTAGTTCTCGTCGTTATTGTTATTTTTTTTTCATTTTAAGTATATAATTAATTGTACTATTTATCTCGTCTGCAGCGTTAAACTCCGCCAAAGTAGAAATAATATCTCAAATTATAACAAAAATTTATCAAATTGTCGTAGTTTAGTTACGCATATATTGGATATCCAATACAAATTGTGTACACAAAAAAAAAAGGAAAAATATTTGTCATTCAAAGATGATTAATTGCAAGTGTTTAAGATCTAAGTGGAAAGACGAAACGCGGCGTTGAGTTCCGTCACTTTATATATAAAAAAATATTTCGCTTAGAACGGAGTGTTTTTACACTACGGTCCCGATGCTTATTATAGATATGTGGTATACAGGTACTATTTTTTACCCTTATTTGCCTCAATCGGGAACTGAATCAGCTATCTTTCTTGGTTTTAGATACTATTAAGTGCTTGTAAGGCCACGTGTAGCCGTGAGTATATTATAATAATCTAAGGTTATCGTTCGATATCATATATTAAAAGTGATAAGTCAACGGTCTTTAAGCTCTCACACTTCGAACGTGTTATATATATTTATATATATATATATATATATATATATATATATATATATATATATATATATATATATATATATATATATATATATATATATATATATATATATATATATATATATATATATATATATATATATAGAAAGAGAGAGAAAGAGAAAGAGAAAAGAAATATAGGTATTAATCGGCGGTTAACAGGTTCAAATTCAGTAACCATGGAAGAAAGTTAATTTCCTTAGTGTAGTTTAGCTTAGTAGGGTAGAGAGGGTAGGGTAGAGGAAACCTTATCCTAAGACACTTGTGTGTCCACTTGCGGAACTCAACGCCTTGCTCTGTCATAGTTAATAGTTAAAATAATTAATGCTTTAAAGCTAATTATAGCCGGTAAAATTTAAGTGACAGGTTTTTTTCATTTCTTCTCTCTCTCTCTGTACAAGGCAAAGCGCGGCGTTGAGTTCCGTTCCGTAATGTAATTACAATTTCCAAATGCCTTTATATTGGACGGAGTTACTCAACACTAGGTTCTTATAATAAAAAAAATATATACAAAACGACAGGTACAGTGGATTATAAAGAATAGATATATATTGTAGGCTATTGGGCTATCTCAATAGCCTACAATAGAGGGGCTATCCAAAACAAAATTATTTTTTTAACCCAATGTTCATTTTTAAGACATTTTATACAAAAAAAGGACTTCCGGTGTTAAAATTAGTCGATTTTCTTAACATAAATAAACAAATTAGAAATTATAATCGTATTGTATGGGCATACCTTCTAGAAAGCTAACTCCTTGCAATATACACCTTATGTAGTAAAGAAATAAGGCTTACTTTCATTTACTTTCAATTCAAAACTTGATTTTAAGCGGCTAACGCTCACAACGGTATTGTAACTGACGCGAGATTTCGCGCGCTTTTTTTTTACTTTCACAGACTATTTATATTTAAATTAAAAAAAAAAGTTTTTTTTTTAAATATTAAAAATATATTAATTATTTTTTTTTATTTAATTTATTTTTCAAATAAAATAGTATTAAAAAAAAGCTTCGACGATATTTATTTGTTTACTGAATCGTAACAAAGCTAAATGTTTTTAATTTTTTGTTTTATTTTTTTTTTTTTTAAGCCAAAGCACAAACAGTTATGGTTTTTGTAGTTTTTTGTAGATATTAACATTTATAATAATAATAATTATTATAATTTAATTAAATTTAAAAGAAAATAAATATAAATGAAATTCATAATTTCTTAAAAACTTGTTCCTTTAATAACATGTTAGCGGGTGGTCTCACACTAATTGTGAGAAGGATTTAAAAAAAAAAAGAAAGATCTCAAAATAACTTAATCTTATACAATAAGTTTAGTGGATATATAAAACATATATACACATATATATACTTATATATAAATTTTTTTTCACTACAAAACGGGACGGAGAAAGCCGGGACAAGCAACGGAGTGTCTTAACACTAGGTTGCTATGGTTCCTGCAGTTCCCTCTGTCTACATTGCAGTATTCGGGATAAAGCGTGAAGCTGTAAAACGTTTAGATAGTGTAGGTTCAAATTTTACGTAGTTACAGAATAACTGATCTTTTTCACACCCCCTAGAAGACATTAGAACATGTAGTTCAACTACGAGTTTCTCTACATAGCAGTAAGGCAGTGTCCTACAGTACATATATCGATCGTGGGATCGATTCCAGCTTGGGGATTATCAGTTACTTATATTTTTAGCTATGGTACCAAGATAAAGCTATGTGAAGATATACATATATGTATATATGTTCTTCCAAAGAGAGAAAGTTCTCTTTTCATAGTCCATGGACTATACCTACTAGACTAAAGTCTATAGCTTCTAAAATATGTACCAAATCATATCGAGACGCTACAACCGGAAGTCTCTTATCGTTATAAATATTTAGATAAAATACGTTACAGAATTTACTTGGGAAATGGTTTGGTGATAATAGATTGAGTACTTTTGAGTATGAGGTCACAGGTTCTGCTTACCGTTGATGTTATTATTTATTGTTATATAGATAACATTTATTTCTTTCTCTAAAGTGGGGACGGAGAAAGCAGGGACTAAGCAATGGAGTGTCTTAACAGTAGGTTCTTATGGTTCCTGCAGTTCCCTCTGCCTACGCTGCAATATGCGGGATAAAAGCGTGAAGCTATAAAAAAAATATATATATATATCTATGGAAAAACAGGCCCTCGAAATGCGATTGCATCTCCTTAGAAGGAGTTTAAGCAGTACTCCAACTAAGTGGAATAAAGACTTGGAAAGAAGAGAAAGAGGTTAGAGGTTTGAATCCAAAAGCGGACCTCAAAAGACTAATGGATCGATGGTCGCTTTTAAAGCTTAAAGAGAAAGAAGTAAGAGGGTCTATACATATGTGTAAAATATATATATATATATATATATATATATATATATATATATATATATATATATATATATATATATATATATATATATAGATATATATATATATAGAGTGTATATATATATATATATATACACTCTATATATATATAATCTTGAATTCCATATACACACGTTTGCCCCCCTATATCTCCTAAACGCCTAAACCGATTTTTATGAAACTTTCACTATTAAAAAGAGCATTTTAAGACGATAAAGGTGAAATATAACTTTTTTTTTATATAATTACAATTTATTTATAAAAAACGAAATAAACTAAAATATTAACTTATTATTATAAGCACTGGTGTGTCCAAGTCATCTGATTTCGAGTCGCTACATATGTTTTTTAAAAAGGCAATTTAATTGAATTTTGACTTTATTTTATTCTGTATAAGGTTCAAATTTAAATGAATTTTATAAGAGTGACCATATGATTTAATTCTCAATCGGTCGGGTATAGGTTTGAGTGAATACCGGCTTTTTGTTGTGAATTAAGCTAAATTAAGCTCTATTTCAAAGGAATTAAAGTTGAGTTTGTAATGTCATGTAAATTCTGAAACAGGATTCCCTTCCCATATGATTTTTGTATGACATTCCTTTGAAACTGTCGGTTTTTGTAATTTAAGCTTTGTGTTTTAGTTATTAAAGTCGATTTTAGCGTATTTTAGTGTATATTGTCGGTGTGTTACGTTGTAAGGTCAGACTTTTAGTGGCCAGTGTCAAGAAACGAAAAAACTACTAAAATTTGTTTTTTTTTAAAAGTATATTAAGATATATATTTATTTATTTTATCTGTGAACATATCTTTATGGTGATTCGTTATCTACATTTTTGTAAAATATAAAGTTAAATAAAAAAGTACGAACTGATGTACAACTCTTACATGTATTTCCTTGCAATTTGTCCCATAAAATAAAAAAAACAAAAGCTTCAAGATATGCTGTGTAACGCATATATATATATATATATATATATATATATATATATATATATATATATATATATATATATATATATATATATATATATATATATATATATATATATATATATATATATATATATATATATATATATATATATATATATATATATATATATATATATATATATATATATATATATATATATATATATATATATATATATATATATATTACTTATAACTAAGCATTTAGTCGCTTGTTTTTATAACTTATTTATTCTATTATTTATAACTAAGCATTTAGTCGCTTTGTTTAGCCGTAGAAGAAGTTATATATATATATATATATATATATATATATATATATATATATATATATATATATATATATATATATATATATATATATATATATATATATATATATATATATATATATATATATATATATATATATATATATATATATATATATATATATATATATACGACTTTGTTACACGCTAAAAACAATACTTAGTAAGTAAGTAAGCACTGCACAGATGTTACAACAATATGGATTTATTATTGTATTTAAAATAAGATTTACAACGTTTTAGAACATCTGTGCTTAACTTAGCTAGTATAATTGGTATTGGAAACAAATCTCAGATAAGGTACAATTCTAAGTAATAGGATCCACAGGCATATATATACATATATATACATTTATATAAAACATACAATTACTGAAAACTGTGATTTTATTTATTAAAGAGTTCTTCAAGGTATACTTGTCATTATATTCCAATCCCAAAAATAGTTGTTATATGGCAAATGATAAAAAAAAAATACTAAATATGTGTATGTATGTTAACATACAAAATATATAAATAAAAATTTGTATATTTTAATTTATAACAAAAAAAAAACTATAATTATTTCCAAACCAATAATTATTTAAAACAACTGAGCTCCATAAAATAAATAATATATATTAAATTTAATATGCAAAACAAAAATCTACCAAAATGGTAGAAATTTTTCTACCATAATAACACATCTGTAGGGAATGGCGGGATCCTGGGGACGTCGGGACTCAACGTCAGTTGATCTCCGACCGTCGCACCGAGCGGATCTCGGTCGTGAAAACTGCCCTTATAACTTAAATATACATGAAATATATTAAAATTTAAGTTTAAAAACTGTATAATGTACTAGTTTTCGTTTTGTGCTCTATATAAATATTGTGTAAACATGTGGGGGGAAAGTAGTAAAAATTGCGAAATTAACTGTCAATGCTCCGGGTGAGTGAAATGCTAAATTTCATATAAAAAAATACTCAATTTAAGCTTAAATTGTTGTTATATATTAATTATTATATGTTATTTATATGTTAAATATATATATTTTATGTTTTATGCCGTACATAGTATATTATATATGTTTGTATGTGGAACCGGTCGCCGGTGTTCATTTTGAATTTTATTATAAGAATATTTGCTTATTTTTTATTTATATATTATAGTAAAATATATCAAATATGTATACATTTAGTTTTAAATACTGAAATTTAAACCACATATATAGAATCAGTGACTAAATTCTATATATGTATATCTGTCAATATATAAATAGCAGGTACTTAGTATGGAGAACCTAGTGTTAAGACTCTCTTTCTCTCTCTCCCACTTTCTCTCTCTCGATCTATCTACATATATATTTCGGTTATACATAAAACACATGTACCCAAATGGTCGTTGTGTTTTTTTTAAAGATTACGTCATGGCCTTGGAACAGTGTGATAACCTTTACGAAAGAAATTTGGGCGAAAGTTTATATGAAAGCGAATATATATATATATATATATATATATATATATATATATATATATATATATATATATATATATATATATATATATATATATATATATATATATATATATATATATATATATATATATATATATATATATATATATATATATATATATATATATATATATATATATATATATATATATATATATATATATATATATATATATATATATATATATATATATATATATATATATATATATATATATATATATATATATATATACGTTGCAGCGTTTAACTCTGTACCTAGTATGAAAGGTGGAGAACGAAGTGTCCTAACACTATTTTCTTGTTTCCTGTCCTGCTAGATGCGGGATAGAGCGTGAAAAATCATAATAAGGCTTTTGTTTCTATGTTTTTATTATTTACTTAGAGAATTTATTTTTTTAAATTTGCCAAAAGATAATAAATAATAGAGTTTTGAAATTGCATTTATAATAGAAATATCTAAATTCTAACTTATATATCATAATAAGTTCTTTAGGCTGAATGAATTTAATCTTAAGCCTTATCGTAGACGTTATCATGATGGCTGATTTATGTTTATGTTGCCGTCTCGCTCTTTCGTTTCATTTTGACTTACGAAAGAGAGGGACAGGAGATCAATTGGCGGGAAACGAGTGTTGTCACGTTCGGAAATTTGTACACGTTTTGCGGATGTTTTATTACTTTATTTGTATTCTGTGGTGCCTTTTTTTGTGTTTTTTTTATAATTTTTTTTTTTTTAACTAAATTTTAAATTAACAGGAATAGATTAAAAATAATGGAAATAACGATTGAAATGTTTTTTTTTAATTATTTATCGAATTTATTATAGAGTTTAATGAAAGCATGTATATGTGTGTATATATATATATAAATATATATATATATATATATATATATATATATATATATATATATATATATATATATATATATATATATATATATATATATATATATATATATATATATATATATATATATATATATATATATATTAAAATTTAAGTTATAAGCTTAATGTGGGCGTATAAATAATGTTATCAGTTACAAACTAACCTACTTTCATTGACATTATTGATAAGAAATAAACGATCAAAAATATAGCTCTTGTTTTGGTAATTTCTATTTATATATATATAGCTTCACGCTGTATCACGTATGTAGCGGGAGAGTAAGAGGGAACCCAATGTTGAAACACGTCCTTTCCCGCTTTACCTGCTGTAACATTATCCCGTTTTCCATCTTGTTATTAGTAATTTCAATTTTCAAGTGGGAATCGAACCCTCGCTTTTCGAGGAGAAACAAGCAGCAAGTATTATAACTTCTGAGTACTATATATTGGAAAATATTATAGAGATTGACATAGTTACATAAAGAAAGGAGTGTCTTAACACTCGGTTCCTCGTGCCTATCCTGCTATATGCGAGATAAAGCGTGAAAACGATTATTCCCGCATTTAAAAGGAAAGAAGCAACGCCGGGAACGCAGCACTTGTTTATAAAAAAAAATAATATAAAAGCTTTTACAATCTAAACAGGCTTTTGTGGTCTATGCCTCTTGACAATAGACCCCTATTGATGTTATAAAAAAAATGATGAAAAAGATAAGATGGCACAGTAGCGTTGTTATCATCTAATTTAAAATGGAAGTCCTAGGATCAATTCTAAATCAACCTTTGAGGCTGATTCATGAATTGTTTTTACTTCGTTGCCATAGCAACAAAATTTGGTTACGTATCGATGCCTTAAGCTTTAAATCGGAGTGTTTAGTCTCTCCGTTTTTGTACACTAAGAAATTTACAAATTATTATTAAAAATGAGAGAAAGAAGAGTCTCCTTTTGTACACTGGAGAGAAAATTGGAAAATTAATTATATACCCAGAGATATTATTTAACACTAATTGCCATTAATGTCATCTATATATATTCATACTTCAACATGTTGAACCTAGTGTTAAAACACTCCGTTGCTTAGTCCCTGCTTTCTCCGTCCCAGCTTTCCGCCTTTTGCGAGGCATTGCTTGTTGAGTGGCGGAACTCAACGCCGCGCTTCGCCTAGTTGCCAGAGCGAAGAAAATAGAAATAGAAGAATCCATCTTCTCCGAGTGGGAATTGAACCCTCACACCGTCACTTTTACAGGCAGACGCTTACGCCTCTGCGCCACTCCTCCTCGGTCCTCTAATTATATTTATAATATACTTAGTTTCTTCAATTAAAATCCAACTCACAGACGTCATTCAACAATAATTGGCATTAATATTTAAATATATGTATATATAATGGTGAAACCTTATCGTAATCGTTTAAAACATGTGCGTCTAACGTAGGTCCAACACCGTGACGCGCCGTTAACGTAAACGGTACAACGTACTTCTACATATGGCTTGTTTGTTATAATAATATACCATGAGGGTTTCGAGTAACGGTAGCCAGTTTGATTTCCGCTTTATGTAAAATTTTGTATGGAATTCCGTTTTAATGAATTACGGAGCTAAGTTACGTGTGTTATTATGCAGTTACGTGAATTAGTACAGTAAAATATATTTAGTTTAGAATTTCTTGTTTTATATAGTAAAAAGATTTACTAGCAAATGACGTCATAAATCTTTAATTATGTATTATATATTTACGTCTGTAGTGAGAAAAAAATTAATTGTTTCATTCAAAATCGAACCCACTATTGTCGCGTTAGTAGTCAAACACTTTGCTTGTTGATTTTTTATTAAAAAAAAGCACAATTTGACCTTTAAAGTAATTTCCTGGCTGCCGTAAACAGATCAAAGACCTAGGTTTATATACATATATATATATATATATATATATATATATATATATATATATATATATATATATATATATATATATATATATATATATATATATATATATATATATATATATATATATATATATATATATATATATATATATATATATATATATCGCGTTGTTTATAGGTTCGATTCCTTTGTTTATTATTGTTGCAAAAATATTTTCTCTCTTATGGCTTTATAATGCAGATATCCGTCAATCTTTGACGGATATTTCTCTACATATTAATTACTTATTAGCTTCTAATTACCCCCCCCCCCCCCCCCCCAAAAAAAAACACAACTAAAATTGCTAAAAAATCCTAAAATAATCAAACAAAATCGGTGTACGCCACTAGTGTAGAATACTCCCCTAACATTAGTTTAATGTACGGAACCCCTCGTCTATACATTATAGTGCATTCAACCTACCAGATGCTACCATAGTGTGTTATGTTATAACCGACTTAGAATAAAAGTGTTCTGATATTATGAGAGTAAATAGAAATAGGAGAGAAGGAGAAAGCGATCTCTACGCTCTATTGGTTTTAATGCAAAAAGTCTAAGTTACAGTATGTCAGAGTTAATTTTATGATTTTATGACATGCGCATGCGCATATTTATAATTTAATTTTTTTAGGTTTACACTTTATCCCGCACTTAGCGGGGTAGGAACTTAATTTAGTGTTAAGACATTAAAAAAATCATTAAAACCTATAATTTTAGGTCTTTGCCTGAATTATTATTTAAATTTAAAAAAAGAAACCTAATCTAGTCTCTACACTTTAAATTGTAAATACAAATATAGATCTAGTTGTTTCCATTTATTTTTTTTAAATTTAAAATAAAACATGGCAACAACCGTAAATTATGAAGGAATAGTCTTAATTAAATAGATTATATAAATATTAATTATCTGTGAACATTGTCCATATAAGTGGTACAGATAAAAAATGAATATACATCACTAATACAATGACATTAGATTGGGACTGGGGGTGAAAGGACACCTGCTTGTGATGCGATTTTTGCACAAAATCATAATAAACTTTAAAATTAAAGTAATAAAGTTCATTTTGCGTTGACCTCATTAAGTTAATTGTCATTTTTATTGCCATACGATCGATAATTTTGCAAGCTCTAAAGGCATTATTTGTTCCTTTGCTTTTTGATTACATTAACTATTTTATCGTATCTTTAAACACGATAGTTTGTGGGTTCGATTCCCACTCGGGGTTGATGGATTTTTCTATTTCCATTTTCTTCGCTCTGGCACGTAGGCAAAGCGCGGCGTTGAGTTCCGCCACTCAACACGCAATGCCTCGAAAACGGCGGATAGTGGGGACGGAGTAAGCAGGGACTAAGTAACGGAGTGTCTTAACACTAGGTTCTTATGGTTCCTGCAGTTCCCTCTGCCTACCCTGCCATGTGCGGGATAAAGAGTGAAGCTACAAAAAAAACATTGGGATATTATTGGGAGGGACGAAGAAAGCAGGGAAATGTAAAAGTAGTACATATATTTTGTATGTGTGTTGAAAACGGGCGAAGCTGTGAAACAAATACTGTAACATAAACCTTGAAGGGGTTATTACGTGGCATTCTTTAAAACCAGTTCTCGAGATCTATTGTATTTTTTGAAGATATGAATTAGAAGTGATAGCGCGTACTGAAGATAACTTGTAAGATTTAAACAGAGAATTAAATATACAGAGTGTTTTAACACTGTTACTCTCCGTTTATTCCGTTGTATGGGGAATGTAGTGTGAAGCCATAAAAAAAATATTTGTTTGACATACATATATATATGTGCTTTAAACCAATAGAGAAGTGTAACTAAACTCCGCGTGTATATATATATATATATATATATATATATATATATATATATATATATATATATATATATATATATATATATATATATATATATATATATATATATATATATATATATATATATATATATATATATATATATATATATATATATATATATATATATATATATATATATATATATATATATATATATCGATCTCAGTGAATCGAATCGACGACCTTTCGCCAAGAAAACAAAGCAAACGGTCACCAACGGTCTTTTTGTACGTTGCAACGAAATGGAAATGATTTCAATAGTAAAAGTGAACTAACGTCATGCAAGAGTAAGTTTTGTGTTGAAAAATAAAAAAAAAAACTTAAACTTACTCATCTGCAACGATTTGAGACGTTAATTGTACGGTTTTTAAGTAAAAAATAGTTTAAATTATTACACTTGTTTTACACTTTATATTCTACTTGCACTTTACACTTTATATGCTGAAACGCCTGAAACGAAAAAATGTCAAAAAGCAATCGTTCCCGAGATTAGCGCTATCAACCAAACAGACACTTCGTTTTATATATATATATATATATATATATATATATATATATATATATATATATATATATATATATATATATATATATATATATATATATATATATATATATATATATATATATATATATATATATATATATATATATATATATATATATATATATATATATATATATATATATATATATATATATATATATATATATATATATATATATATATATATATATATATATATATATATATATATATATATATATATATATATATATATATATATATATATATATATATATATATATATATATATATATATATATATATATATATATATATATATATATATATATACATTAAAAAAGTCGTTAATTTATCAGTCCATATTAAAAACAATTACTCCAAAACATAAATCTTCCAATTCGACTTTGAAGCCGTAACCACTGACCAAAATAAAAAAAAAACACATGAAGCAATAAAAAAACCTGTACAGTAAAAAAGTTATAGTGTGAAAGAGATAGCGAATGAATAACTTTTTTTCTTTTAAATAGAAATACATAAGTAGAACCTGTTTCGTTCATCTTAAGTACTTACCCCATATCTTGAATTGTAGTGGATCTCATTTTCTATACAAAGCACGCAGCTTCTTTCATTTATAAGCGGAATTTAACGCCGCACTCTGTTTTAAAGAGAAAATTTGTTTGCGTAACTTAACCACGTTATGTTGTATCTAACATCCGGTTTCTCTTTCTTTGTCATTTATAGTCGATTTCTAGAGATTACCTAAGCTAGATTTACCTTTGTCTGACTAAAACTAAATTTAAATTTAACCTTCATTTTACCCTTAGTTACCTTTATATGTAAGGTATTGTTTTCATCTGGTAATCCAAAAAAGCATAATGATTTAACTCTATGTAATATTTATAGTATTTTTGTTTGTTCTAAGATTTTGAACTTGGGACTTTTTAAAAGGTTACCACTGGACTATGAAGTAGAAGTTATTATATAGGATGTTCACAATTGGTCTTAACTGAAAACGGTCATACAAAATGTCCACTCATTAAGATTATTTAAATCAGTTAAATTTTAGGGAGTTCTTGAGATAATAATTAATTAACACAACTTAGGGATAAGAGAGGTAAGGAGTGACCTCGGTTGACCTTCGCCTTGAGCGGACAGGGGTGAGGATACTGGAGAAAGGTCACGTGAAGCATGAGGATTCTTCAGAGGACATGAAGAGGTTAAAGAAGAAGGAAGGAGGAGAAAGAGGCGAGAGAGATGTGTAAAGACCGTAGAGCTATCCCACTAGAGATAAAGCGTGAAGGCACAGTAAAGTAAAATAAGCTGTATATTGATAACAACTAGTGATAAAACATCGTTCCAATGTTTGAAATATTGCGTGTTGATTGGAGGAACTTCACCGCGCTTATCTTAAAATGGTAATGAAAGAATTTCTCCGAATGGAAATCGAACCTAAAACTATCAGTGAGGATTTACCACCTTCTAAAATCATCTATGAAGCCTTAACTAAATAAAAAGTCTCGTTTAATTGAACCTTGGACCTTTCGTAATACTATTGACATGACAAGTGCCTTGATTTTCCGTTACAACACAGTACTTGACTGTTTAAACTTTCTATTTACACATTCGAATTACGAAAATCTTAGATCCCGTTCCAAATTCAAATTTCAAACCGTCAACGTCTTTTGAGTTTGACGTTTGATTCGAACGTCTTCCTGTACTGGTTTTACGGTTTAAAAAAAGATTTTACTTTTTTTTTCGTTACTATCATATACTAAGCTATGGTTGGAAAGTGTTGTTCCTAATTAAATTATATATATTTAAATATGTATTAAAAAATATTACAACGAAAGAGAATCGAATCCACGATCATTACTAATAGGTACTCTAAACCTAAAAATCCTGGTATTTATGTGTTAAGAAACATTTTTTTTTCTTTTTTTAAATGGGCACTAGGCATGAGCGAATTTATAATGCCGACAAACTAATTATAAGCACTAAGTCTTGATTAAACGCATCTGTCTCTTGGCTGTAGATTAAATATATGATGTAATACTTTAGTGTACTTATATATTAAGAAAAACAGAGAGAATATAAAGTTAAGACACTCCGTATACCGCTTTCCGCTAATTGAATGTAATCGTTGGTTATAATTGTATACACCTACGTTTATTCGGCTGATTGTCCTAGGGATCATGGGAATCGAACCTGTAATCATCGTTTTATAGTGAAATGCTATCCCATATATCTTAAGATATTAGAAACACAATTACATCATCTCAGCACAGCGTTTGTCTCTAAACGAAGGTTATGTATTCGATTTCCGCTGTGGGAGAACGAACATTGTTGCTTCCTCGCCTAATGTAAGGCAAATTGCGGTGTTGAGTTCCGCCACTCAACACGCAATGTCTCGAAGTACAAGCGTGAACGGAGTATCTTAACACTATGTTTTTCTATCTATCCCGCTATATGTGGGATAAAGCGTGAAGCTAAAGAAATCAAGTTAATTACTACTTCCTATGTGACTTGCGTACGTTGCTATGGAATGCCGTCATATCCCATGCCCATACCCTATAGAGTACTCCATGGGTTTTTACTATTAAGAATGTTAGTACTGTCGTTTGTGTACACACATATATATATACATACATATATATATATATATATATATATATATATATATATATATATATATATATATATATATATATATATATATATATATATACATATACATAGATATAGTGTTCTTTCTGTCTGCCTGTCTAACGACAGAACGACTGCGGGTTCGATTCCTTTGTCGTAAAATTATTTAAAATTCTAGGCGCATGTAGCAATAGTAATTATCGTTTAATATATATATATATATATATATAATGTAAGAAGTAAACACACGGTAAGCAGCTTGTGTTATCTACACAACGCGTGGGAGACGCCGACCGTTGGAGCCAGTTTTAACTTTTTTTTATCAAATCTTATACAGCATGTATTTTTTTTCTTGATTTAGACTTTGTTTTTTTTTAATTACTTTAATGTTAGTCTAGGAATTGAATATTATAGGTGTTTCATTGGTATGTCCTGTTGAAGAAGTTATACATATATATGTATATATGTTTGTATATATATATATATATATATATATATATATATATATATATATATATATATATATATATATATATATATATATATATATATATATATATATATATATATATATATATCTTACGTAATAGTAGCTGGTTCAAATTCAAGGAAATACTGTTCTAGTTTTAAATTATTCTTTTTTGAAATGCCACAGATAAAGCGAATTAGTAGGTTTTTTTATAATTATATTTAAATTCTATGTAACTTCGATCCAAGACACGCAGCGTTAAGTTCCGCAATCAAATTCTTATACAAATTTACATATAAGCTAAATTATAAGATTTGTTTAAAAGAATTTGTTTATAGGCCAATGCCCTTTAACTATGGGACCACGTTTGAACCAGTTTATCTTGACAGGATATAGTACTCTCGCGTACAAATGTTACATCTTTCACGTTCTATCCCGCATATAGCAGGATAGGAAGCGGGAAACACTCTTCTATGTAAACTTTCGGAACTCAACGCCGCACTTTGTGTTGGTAGAACTGGAACATGTGTTTTTTTATATTTTTATATAATTTATTAATTTTCCATTTTATAAAGAGGCTTTGAACTATATTCTCTCTAGGGCGTAACTGAACGCCGTGTATTAATAAGAAAATATTTGAATTGGAATTGAACCTGTATCATGATATTTTTAATATTATTTAACTACACGACTATACTGTAAGAAATTCATCTTGATATGGGAGGTATTACGAAGTGTGTGTTGATCTTTTGTAGGTTTTCTAGTTAACTTTGGGATTAGTTTCTTATCGTTTTATGGTATGAGGTTCAAATCTAAAAAATGAAATATTATTTTGCTTACAGCTTTAATACTTTTTAAAAGCGTTTTTTCTGTGAAACCACGCGTCGTTGAACGCTCGAATTTGAAATTTAAGGTCTTTAGTGAGTTTAGGGAAATCCTTAGAGAGGAGTGCTTGGAAATTTTACGGGAAATTGTATAGCAAGTGTAGAATGCAGCAGTATCTTCTCTTTTCTGGTAAGAAGGTGGACTAAGTCCGAATGATAAAAATAGATTGAAATACAAAAAAGCTCGTAATCATTGCAACAGGGTGTGTAGAGACCAACAACGACGCCATATTCATAAATCTGTAATCGAAGAAAACGACCCTTCGAGAGTATGGAAATTTCTTGAAACAATAGGAGTAGGTAAAGCTCGTCAAAGTGTAAATCCTCAAAATATAGACTTAAATAAGCTTAATAAGCATTTCTCCTCTTCTAGTAGCATTGATGATACTACCAAGCAAAACACACTAAATCAATTTACTGCTTTGACCTCTCCTAACGTTCCTAGCTTTTTCTTTAATCAATTTACGGAAAGTGATGTTGAGAGGAATATTATGGCAATCAAGTCTGATGCTGTTGGAGCTGATTCTGTCAGTCGTAAAATGATCATCCCTTTACTTGATATATTATGTCCTATCCTGACGTCCATGCTCAATTTTTCCATTAAAAGCTGCGTGTTTCCTTCAGCATGGAAGGAAGCACAAATCATTCCCTTACCCAAAAAGAATAATCCCACCTGTGATAACGATTATCGGCCAATTTCCATTCTCCCTTTCCTATCTAAAGTCCTGGAACGCCTAGTGCAAAATCAACTTACACATTTCCTTTCTAAAAATAACCTTCTCAATCCTTTACAATCTGGTTTTCGTCCTGGTCATAGCACGACAACTGCACTTCTTAAAATTGCAGATGACATTAGAGAAAGTATGGACAGAAAACAGCTCACAATATTAGTTTTGCTAGATTTTAGTAATGCTTTTGGTACCGTCGATTTTGACATCTTGCTTGCCACTTTAGCTTCTCTTAACATATCTCCTAACGTAATTGATTGGCTTCGTAGTTACCTGTATGGTCGCCGGCAGCGTATACGAATTAACGATTCGTATTCAGACTGGTCACATATGAGTGCCGGTGTTCCACAGGGTGGCGTGTTGTCTCCTCTTTTATTTTCTCTTTTTATTAATAATATTTCTCATCATATCTCTTCTCTTTACCACCTCTATGCAGATGACTTACAAATTTATTGGCGTTCACAAGTATCTGAAATGTGTGCTGCAATTAACTTTATAAATTATAACCTATTAAACATATCCAGATGGAGTAGGTCTTTTGGACTGCAACTAAGCAAGACACAAGCTATAATTGTCGGTAGTCCAAAGCTTATTTCTAAACTTGACGTGAGCACCTTGCCTGCTTTAACTTTAGAAGGTCAAATAATACCGTGTCAAAAGACAGTTAAAAATCTTGGGATTATTTTTGACCAAAATATGTCTTGGGATCCGCAGATCGGCCAAGTTAGCAGAAAAATGTTTGCATCAGTTGGGAATCTTTTTAGATTGCGTAATTTTCTGCCTATTCCAACTAAAATTACGTTAGCACAATCTCTCCTTCTACCAATACTTGATTACGCTGATTCATGTTATCTGGATCTAAAAGAGGAGCAGTTAAACAAACTTGAGCGGTTACAAAATCTTGCTATTCGGTTCATATTCGGGCTCAGAAAGTATGACCATGTCTCAGAGTTTCGTAAAAAGCTCAAGTGGCTCCCAATCCGTCTTCGCAGGAATACTCATATTCTCCATCTTCTTTTCTGTATACTCTTTGATCCATTTACCCCTCCTTACCTCAAAGAGCGTTTTCAATTTCTAGGACGCTCTCATCCCTGCAATCTCCGCTCAGACCAAAATTTGACACTAAAAATTCCCTCCCACTCTTCTTCCTTCTATGCTAACTCCTTTACAATCACAGCTTCTCGTCTCTGGAATGATTTACCTAGTAATATCAGACGGGCCAAATCATTTTATACTTTTAGGAGACTTTTAAGACGACATTTCCATGCCCTCTGATCATCGTTTATTTATATTTACGTCACTGCCAATGTTATTTTTTAAGTATATACTATGTGTATGTTTGTATGTATGTATGTATGTATGTATGTATGTATGTATGTATGTATGTATGTATGTATGTATGTATATTTGTTTGTATCTGTATGTATATGTATATGTGTATGTATGCGTATGTATGTGTGTATGTTTTTTTTTTTAATGTTTTTATTGTTCACATCCCCAACCCTTGTCCTTTCTATATGTCCTATGCCTTAAGGTTGCCTGGAAGAGATCGCTATTTTAGCGATAAGGTCGCCTCTTGTACGTCTCTTATTTTGTTTGTTTACTTTCTTTGTTGTTTTCTTTATGGGTGTACAATAAAGAATATTATTATTATTATTATTATTATTTCGTCTTCAACATCCTCAATGGACTCTCCATAGATTCTCATATCCTGCATCATCACACCCAGTCTTAACTTCCTTGGTTTTTCCTCCTAACATAGTTCTTAGGCTAGCTTTTAAATTGGCCTTACCATCTCATCAGGGTATCTTCAAATGCTTACATTTTAAACAAGTTATTTATTTTGATTACTTCAGAATATTTTAACAACACTATTTATATTTATTATAATCGTTAGTGATGTCATTTTAGAATTTTAATTTTTTTTTTTAATTTTTCATATAAAGCTGTATACAATATGGTCATGGCCTAATCAAAATAAGTGTGAGAATAAAAATTATACTGCCCTCACAATTAAAATTGACAGCTAATACTTTTAAACTAAGACGTGGTCCACGCAGTCCATCTGGTGTTACAACAAAGGATCTAATCCTGAGAAAATTGCAATCTTTTATCTATATATTTCACTTTGGCTGTACAAGAACTTTACCCTATGCTTCCGTGTTTGGAAAAAAAAAAACAACAATAGACAGATGATCCAGATTCGCACGGGAATTTGGCGCGCTTTTGTTTGACAGGTCACGACCTCGGGGGGCTGATTTTTGTATTGTCTATGACATGGTATTGCAAATTTGACAGTTCTCAGAGACTACGCTCTTTTCTTTCGTTTTTTTTTTTTAATTTCTTCTTCTCGTACTTGGACTTGGGTTGCGTCATACTCAGCCATGTCTGAAATATTATCTTAAAATGCTTAAAAGTTAAACACGCATTTCTTAACACTTACTATATCTCTATCTATCCCGTTATATGCGGGATAAAGCCTGAACCTAAATTGACGATGAATTAAATACGTTGAATTTATAACAATTCAGACAGCATCCTGCATAATTCAAAACAAACCTTATCAATTATTGCAAAAAAAACTGTTATCAGAGTTCATTAAAACAAATGATAAGAGATAAGTAACGGAAAGTGCA
The DNA here is from genome assembly GCA_037178615.1 of Dione vanillae. NCBI lineage: Eukaryota > Metazoa > Arthropoda > Insecta > Lepidoptera > Nymphalidae > Dione > Dione vanillae. The sequence continues at coordinate 166,736 of JAZFAU010000341.1, forward strand.
TAAAACCGTTAGACATTGTTTACGTCATATATATATATATATATATATATATATATATATATATATATATATATATATATATATATATATATATATATATATATATATATATATATATATATATATATATATATATATATATATATATATATATATATATATATATATATATATATATATATATATAAAAAGTTAACTCAAACCGTGGGAAGATATATCTCAATACAAGATAAATATGATGGTTTAATTATTTGCATATATTTAAATGAATTTCGCGATTTCATGGCTTTGAATGAAATGTATAAGATAACCGGTTTATTTTTTTTTTGTGCTTAAAAAAAACAATGGCAAGTAATAAAAGAAATTTAAGAAAAAATTATAATATTTTACGGGACGACATGACGCAGAAAGCAGGGGCGGAGAAATCAGAGACTAAGGAACGGAGTGTCTTAACACTAGGTTCCTGTGGTTCCTGCAGTTCCCTCTGCCTACCCCGCCATGTGCGGGATAAAGCGTGAAGCTGTAAGAATTAATATGTTGTATATACATATATACAGCGTGAAGCTAAAAATATATATATATTTTTCTTTAAAACTTTGTGTCATATGATTCATTATGACGTAATATCAACGGTTTCTTACTCGTGTACCCTCTATTATACATTCGTGTGTTATACAAAAATAGACTTAATTTGCTGGGTTTTAGAGTTCTAAATCATTTAAATTGACTAAATTAATCTAATTTTAGAAGGAATTACGACACGAACCCTTTTGTTTTAACTATGAATGAATGCTTTAGTATTTCTTGGACCTTTATAATAATATTGGTAAAAGAGAGTTGTTTTTTTTAATTAGGTGTATTAGAGGAGAGAAGAGAGATATGTCACTGATTTTCTTTGACAATATGAAAGATATGCTCCAGTTACAGTAAAATTCGGACAAATACGGTTATTTTGGGCTTTTCTCGACTTTTGTTACGTCATAGATATTTCCATTGAATTTTATTTTGGGGTTTTTAGTGTAGAAATAGAGTTAGATCACTATATCTGCTTTATTACACGCATGAAATGAAAAAAGAGAATTTAACACTTAAATTTAGAAAAAAAAACAATAATCATAGCCGAAAATCAAGACACTGTATACATAATTATTTGTTTATAACATATTTTTAAAGGATTCGAACCGGCTACCTTCAAGGAATACTAACTAAAACATCTAAGCGCATATTATATGTTATTTAACCATATATATATCTAAACGACTCACATCTAGAGCTGTAACTAGGTCACTAATGATTGAGACAATGAATTCATTTTGTAATACTAACTAGGCACTTCCCGCCATTTCTCGTGCATTTATTCTATTTAAAAGTACTTTTTGTAGGTTTTTTTTTTAATTTTATATGTCAAGAGGCTGAACTGTCAAATTTGACGTTTCGAATTGTTTTTTTTTTATGTATTTCCAGGGTTATGTGTGCCAGGGTTATTTACAATTAGCTCCTTAGTTATAAGCATTCTTCTGCACAGGGCAGGGTAAAGTGAGTACAGGGTAAATTTAAAACGCTGTGTTTTGGTGTAACTTAACTACGTAGCTTTGCTAATTGTGGCAGAAGAAAAAGTTATATTTTTTTACCTTTTTTGGTGAGTTTTCTCTTTTTTTTAATATATATTTAATACACAAAGACTTGTAAGTAAAAATTAAACGCCACAGTGTTTATCTAAAACATAACGGAAACGAACTCTTAAACAAGTGCCCAAATGGGCCAAGGACTTTGGAGATGATTAGAATTTGTAATCTGTAACGGTTTTTTAAAGCGAATTCTTTATTTTAAATACATGTCTACTTTACGATTGAAAGAGAGAGAGAGAGAAATATAAGTGTCAAAATCCTCCGTTTTCTATTAGTTGCTTATTTTAATATATATTTTTTATTTAGCTTTACCATTTATCATAGCAGGGTAGACAGAGGGAACCGCAGAAACCGCGGGGACCTAGTGTTAAGACACTCTGTCTCTCGCTTTCTGACATTCGCGGTATTGCATGTTGTGTGGCGGAACTCAACGCTGCGCTTTTCCTAGTTCCAAGAGCAAAGAAAATGGAAATGATACATTTATTTTACGTGATTGGGAATCGAACCCACAAACCAGCGCGTTTACAGACACACGCTGCGCATCTTCTCATCATAAAATTTTAAGATCAACTCATTTTCGAGGGCATTATCTATGAAATATACTTTTAAAAATAACAAAAACCTTATCGTATGAAGATCTTCGGGAGTAATTTAAAAAGGTCCGCGCCATTACTAAAATGGCGGCTCGTTTGACAGCTACCAAATGTGCAGATTATAAATAGGAATTGTTTTTAAGTTATTTATTGCTTCTTTTTTTTAATTTGTGTCACTTTCTTTTTAATCTGGAAATATTATATCATTTTTTTGTTTATCTGTACCCAATATATGTAATTAGAAATTATTAATTAGACACTCCGTTCTTCGCTTTCCGTTCATATAAAAGGTTTTATTAAGAAACGTTTTTGTCACGCTCGAGAATCGAACTAGTGATTAACTAAGTAAAATTGGATACGTATAAAAAAGTCATCTTGCCAGAGTGTGGACCTTTTTTGAAGGACATCACTAAAAAAAAGTAAAAGATTTCCAAATTTACCGGTTTTTTTGACAATTCCTTGATAATATAGAGCATATCTTAATTTCCTGTGATTATTTACTTACTACTCTAAAGTCTGCGTTTTTTTAACTTCCAAACGCTTTACAGCGAGTTGGGTCACTAAGATCATAAAAACGGAGAGATGCACCACTAGACCAGCTAATAATCAACGGTTTTCCTAAATTCAATGAACACATTAAATGTACTGTAAATAATTTAAACAGATGTTTTTAAATTCTGTCACATATGAGTGCTCCCGGCCGCCATATGCTCTACGCGGGAGTATACGGGGAGGTAGAAAACATATATAAACATATATATAGCTTCTATATACGTAATGGGTGGCCGTTTTTTTTTAATATTATATTTTCTATATAAAATCCTATATATTATATGCTTTAGAGGACCGTCGTGACGCAGAAGCGTAGCGTCTGCCTGTAAACGTGACGGTGGGTTCGATTCCCATGAGGGGAGGTTGATTTTTCTATTTCAATTTTCTTCGCTCTGGCAACTAGGCAAAGCGCGGCGTTGAGTTTCGCTGAAAAGGCGATACGAGGGAAACGGAGTGTCTTAACACTAGGTTCCTATGGTTCCTGTGGTTCCCTCTGCCTACCCTGCTATGAGCGGGATAAAGCGTGAAGCTAATCAAACAATAACTGTATAATATATAACGCGGGACGGAATGTCTTGACACTCTTTTCTAGATTTCTATATTACCTATATAGGTAGGTATAGTGTTTTCTTAGTAAACTTCATATATAATGTACCTCCTAAGCCTTAGGATTTGGATATTGGATTTTTTTCTATTTTTATATTGTGTTTTATATAGTCTGTGTCTCGTAAATAAAAGGCATGCAAGAAAAAAATAAAAAGTACTAATTTTCTTATAACAATTGAACCCACAACTGTCATAAATAATTATAGATAAAATCTATAATTTACTTATTTATTGAAAATAATAAAATATTTTAAAATAATTGCAACCAGTTCCTTTTGTCAATGTCAATTGCTTTTTAAAAAAAAATGGCAAGCACAGATAACATATGAATTTCGAACGCTATAGGTTTTGTCTTTTTATTTGTCTGTATGACTCAAGTGGCCAGTGAAAGGCGATACAAGGAGGGTCTCGGCAAGTGGAGCTCAGATCCTGTAGTAACTTCCGGCGTTCATTGAAGAAATCTATATGAATGGAGGATGTATATATATATATATATATATATATATATATATATATATATATATATATATATATATATATCCCATATAGTAGATAAGGAAAGATCGTAGTGTTAGGACTCTCCGTTTATTTTGGATATATTGGAACCTAGTGGCGGGAACTATTGGAACCTAGTGTTAAGACACTCCGTTGCTTAGTCCCTGCTTTCTCCGTCCCCGCTTTCCGCTTTTTTTCGAGGCTTTGCGTATTGAGTGGCGGAACTCAACGCCGCGCTTTGCCTAGGTGCCAGAGCGAAGAAAATGGAAATAGAAAAATCCATCTTCCCCGACTGGAAATCGAACCCAGAAACCATCGCGTTACAGGCAGACGTTACGCCTCTGCGCCACGACAGTCCTCATATTGCTAGTTGAGTGAAAGAACTCAATGCTGGAATTTGTTTTTGGAGGAAATTTATGGAATTGTCTTTTACCTTATTGGAATTGAACTTACAACTGTCTCTTTAGCCGTCAAGTTATACCACTGTACCACTAGGGCCTAGTTATATTAGCCTGTTGTTAAATAGATACTCGTATATGTAAAACTTTGAACCAACTTTAGCTTTTAGTACAATAACAATATAGCCAATATTGAAACTAATAATATAGCCTATAGCTTATAGCCTATCTCGATTACAATAGTCTATAGACTATCCAATGCAAAAATTTGTCAATTTAAATTAGAAGAAACTGATGAGAGATCATGTAAAACAAGAAGGGTGAGCATTTTTTTTATAACAAGCGTTTTTTTTTTAATTTTTGTTTGCGTTTTTTAAAAAACAACCGGATACGGAAGCACGTGCTAAGAAAATAATAGATCACCTTGTTAAAGCATCCCATTCACTGTTATTCTCTTCTTTTCAAATTAATAATATAATGATATAGTTTGTAAAAAAAAATATTTGCCAAATCTCTTTAATTAAAAAAAAGTAATTAATGAGATTGTGACATCATTAAGAAATTTGTGCATGGTTTTTTTTTATTTCATCACATTGATATGGAAGAGATATTCAATGACCACAGAGACTGTGAGAAAATGCGATTTGATCTGCGCAAGACTCGAAACCGCAACCTCCGTTGCAATAAGAAAAAAGAACAACTTTACATTGAAATTTCAAAGCATAAGACGAATTTAGAAATTCCAAGTAAACAATTTAAAGTGTTCATTTCCGAACGCAAAGTGTAAACAAAGCGTTACATTTTTATTTTTAGACCAACGCTGCACTCCATACAGCCGAGACCGTTACAAATCGATATTATGCCGGCATATTACTGAGGGTGGTTGCGTGCTTTTGGGGGTTAGATGAATCGATATCTTCTCGATTTTGGTTTGATTTAGTTTTGATTCACTGAATTCTTCTTCTTCACCTAGTTGTATTCTTTTTATATAACAGTTCACAGATGAGATTGGTTTCTGCAAAGAATTGCTAAATTAAAATAATGGTTAATTAAATTAAGGGAGTTGAATTTACAACCGTAGAACTTACATAAGATATTGTACCGCTGCGCTATGAGGTCCTTAATAGGTTGTTTTTTTTTTTTAATGAAGTAACATGTTGTATCTAAGGATCTATACTGACATCTATTTACTATATTTGAATTTAAAAAAAAATCTAATTGACAGTTGTCAACGTTTAAATATTCTGTTAAATAATCTGTGGTTCGATTATATAATAATACTTAATGTGTAACTAGATAATAAAATAAATTTGAACTTGAAATATTTCGCGGAATGTGACTATTTATTATCATCATATCTTATCTGTATCATCTGCCAGTTCCCCCTAGTTCCGATTAAGGTCAATGTTCGCGAAAAAAAAAACGAAAAAGCCGAACGCTTTAACGCCTTCGCCTCAAGCTCAAGACGCAAAGGTGCAATATGCACCAATTATTCGCAGCTGCATTACCCAGCTGCATAGATTTAATTCACTTGTCGTTGCACTATTGTTGGATTAAAAAGAAAATTATAATCTGTATTTAGTTTTTTTTTTTCAAGATGGCAGATGTTGGGGCACGCGCCAAGATTCCTTACCTTTGACCCAAACAATGTTGCAGTGGCAGACAACGGTGCTACCGTTGCCTTCTATTGTTGAGAAGACGTTATTTTTATTTTTTTCATTTTATGATTAGGATTTATACATTTTAGCCGTTGCCCGTTATCGAACTGTCTATACCTACATATAATAAGAGTACTGTCAATATAGTATAAAAATATTTCTACACAAATAAAATATAATTAATAGAAAATAAAATTATTATTTCTTCGGCGTCTCCAACGAGACGGTAGTGAGTTCAATTACCTGTCGGGTATATGAATTATTTTAGCTTCTTAGTTCTAGGTTTGTTTCTCCCACAAAAGGAGTGTCTTAACACTAGATTACTTTTGCTTACCCTGCTCTGCGATATACAGAGAAAAATTTAAATATTTTAAACTATTTATATACATATATACAATTAATTTAAACTAATCAATTATAAACAAGGAATTTCCTTAAATAGCCATTATTTAATTGACACTATTAAATTATCCTTATTTTTGCTGTACATAAATATCTTAAAATGAAATAGGAACTGGAGAACGGAGAATTTCTCCAACTCTCCTATATATGGAGAAATAGTATTAATAAAGAAGCTTCATAGCACGTGCCCATAGAGCATGCTTTTTTTTTAAAACGCAATCACCTGAAAGAAGCCAATTGTACTCCCCCAACCATAGAAATATAGACACGTGTGTTCAAAACGACGAGTAAATAGTTCAAGTTTTTGGGAAAAAAAATGTCAGATGTCATGTATGCGCGTGCGCAACGTAAAGTGCGCTTTTGTTGCAGCAATTGATATGGTTTTGGGTAGTTTTTAAAATTGTAGGAGGATTATTATTGTGAATTTTACTTACAAAATTTCTTGGATTGACCGGAGTGTTAAGACACTAGATTCTCTCAGCTTATCTTTTTAAATGCGGTATATAGTGTGAAATTGTGTTTTCTTAGATCTTGTCTTGTAATTGTTATGTGAATGATTTTTGTTGTGATAGGCGTGTCCAACCTCTCCGTTTACTCAATTAACATCTCTATTAAAGACCTTAAACATTAATATGAAGTTATAATCACTAAAAGTGCTTTATACCTTATTTTAAAAAAATAATGGCGATTGTAAGTTCGCAGTAATCTCTTGAAAACTAAGCATAAAGCGGAAAACGTAGTGTCTGAACACTAAGCTCCTTCTGCGGGTGTATTTTTTTTTTCAATTTAAGCTGTACTATTTTTAGGCAGAATAAACGTATGTCATTATCATTTGTTTAAATAAAACGATATCTCTCGTATAACAGAAAAGCTGGTAAGAGATGTAACCCCTCTACCGTTGTAACGGTTTTTCCATCGATTTTTTCTTCAACCGAGGGTTGATAGCGTGGTGTACTGATTATTTTTAGTTCGATTGCCAGTACTTTCTATATGTTTGCTGCAGGGGTCGCAGTTTCGATGCTTGGTTGAGCCTTTTTGGTAAATAGCTGGGTAGGCTGTTTTATGCCTAGATATTTGGTATATAATTTTGTCCTTATAGATAATAGATTAAATTCGGCGTTAAGCTAAGCTTTCATATAATAATGTCTTAATAAAATTAAATATTGAAATTCCACAGTGTTGAGTTCCGCCAATCAACACTCAGTATTTCAAAAAAAATGTCATTAACGTATCCTATAAACTAGGTTGTCTATCCTGCGGGATATGCGGCATGAATCAGTGTTTTTTTTATTATTAGCCCAATATCCGGTTTTAAATTGACAAATATATATAATATTTCCTCATAGATTATTCCTGAAACATTGTAACCGCATCCTGCGACAGGATGAGCTCGAATTCCTCAATCAACCTTCAAAACACATGTCGGTTAATTTAACGGTTTTAGGTAAATCATATACCACTGGTGTATTTCCGCGGATTACCTACAAGTTTTTACCTAATTTTTTTATTGCACGCAGTTTTACATCTGCCCGTTTTTGTGTACAGTATTCGCTTAGGTTATACTGATTTTTTTTAATATCTTTACGCTATGTCCCGCTCATGGCAGGGTAGGCAGAGGGTACTGTAGGACCCATATGAACCTAGTGTTAAGACACTCCGTTGCTTAGTCCCTGCTTTCTCCGTCCCAGCTTTCCGCATTTTTCGAGGCATTGCGTGTGTGGCGGAACTCAACGCCGCGCTTCGTGTAATAGGTACATGAATCATACTGAAATATTACTTCATTTTCAGGTTTAAGTTCGCATTTAAATGACTTAAGAGCGAGCAGCTGACTGTTTAAATTCGTTTAAGTTACCTATTGCCGCCACTTAACACACAGCAGGGACTAAGCAACGGAGTGTCTTAACACTTGGTTCCTAAGGTTCCTTCGGTTCCCTCTGCCTACCCTGCTATGTGCGGGATAAAGCGTGAAGACATAAAAAAACTGAAATGGATCCCTTTGAATGCAACTCGTATTACTGTTTAATATCTTGTTCATACAAAATTACTTAGAAATAAACGATAAGTGGTTTATTGAAATGTTTATCTCCATTATAACAGTGTTAAAAACAGGATTCGTTTAAAAACCGTTGCAAAAAACTATAAGACGTTCCAAATTCAAACGTCAAAACCGTTCAGAAACTCGCTTTCTTTTTAATGCAACACACACACGTACAAAGGCAAAGGCACAATGATGCACCACTTGATTCAACCGAAAATCACAAAAGCACTGATTTGAATAAATATTTTGTCTGCAACCCTTTTTTAGTTTTAAAGAATTTTTCGCTTTGTCTCCAACGCTGTAAAGGCGTTATTTGGGCGCATCGTGCGGAACGAGCAGGTTTTGTGACGGTTATACAAATCAATTGTGATGCCATTATTTTAATAATCCATTGAGAATCGTAATTAAAGTCAAAAAGTGCAAACTGCTTTTCACACCTCATTTTTAATCTGTACTCAATAAATGACAATAGACTATTGTTTTCTTTATTTAAAATACAGATAAAATATTGATTATATTTATGTGTTTATATTATCTGTGATTGCGAAATTAAAAAAATAAATAAAATATATACGTTAAAGTAATTCCCCCGTTCGGAATACCGTTAACAGTAAAAAAAAACCGCCTTTACAGTCGTGATAAGATTGCAATGAATGCATTGTTAAGACTCTTGGGGAGCGAATTTAGCGTCTTTGGTACAAGAATAAATAGGGAAGAACATTCACTTAACGGTTTCTGAACGATATTGCACATTTAATATCGTTTAGCACTTTTTTATTTAAATTTAATGGATTTGATGAATGATTTGGTGAAAAATCGAGTTTTATATCGAATAGAATTTTAGAAAATCGATTTATTTATATTTTTTTATCGTTTACGGCTATAGTAAAGAGCGTAAAGTGAAAGTAAACAATATTAATCGATAATTATTTATACGATGTTCTTAAAATAACCTCATTGTTATACTGCTATGGTGATTTAATTTCAATTAAACATTAATTGACATTTCCGAGTTCGGTTCTTATTTTTGAAATAACATAGTTACTTATAAACATTAATTAGCTTAGTATTGATATAAATTTTTCCTGCTAAAGTTGTTTGTTAATATTTCAATTAATACGGCACTATTATATAACTGGGAAACGATTGTTAATTATCAAGCTTTGAAACGTATTAAGATATTTTTATGATTTTTAAAGTGTTAATCCACACTAAAGATATAAAAAAGGTAGAAACCTTAAAAAATACATAGAAATTTTGAATGCAGTGGGAATTGAACCTATTTGCAAACTATGCAAGCGTTTTAACCGTTATGCCATGGGTTAGCGGTCAGAGCGTTCAAAATTTTTACGATTTCTTAAGGTACGTATTAAGATATTTTTTTCACCAGTGGTGAAAAGCTTGCAATTACTACATAATCTCAGTTTTTTGCTTAGTTATTAAAGCAATAGTGATTTATAAGAGTAGCGCGGCGTTGAGTTACGCCGCTCAATGCTCAATGTCCTGATAGTTAGAAAGAAGAAGAAAAGACAAGAAGTCTTAACACACGCTTCCTTCCGTTTACCTTATGTGGAATATATTACCTTACCTTTACCTTACTGAGGTACCTTACCTTTACCTTACTGAGGTACGTTACCTTTATGAGGAATATATTAGAAGTTAAAAAAAATTAAAAAGTCAGAGCATTATATTAATATTCCCATCCCCATCCATTACTTACTGTCCGTTGGTAATAACGGAGATACACAGATTTATTCATAAGGATCGACGCCGTGTCTCCAACTGTTTAATATTGATCACTTAACCGATTTCACTATTGTCATGTAACATATAATTTAAATTCCATTGTTAATGAATGATTTAGTTAAATATATTCAAAATTATGTGCACCTTTCAATATTTACATTCATCCTTGTTACAAATTAAATGTAAATTCCTACTATTTTTAATATTTGGTCTAATATTAAATTTAAACAAGCATAACTTTTTGGTTACTATTAATTTGAAATATAACTCAATTGAAATTGTTAAACAAAATAAAAAAATTAACTATAAGCAAAATCTTAAGAATCTAACTAAAATATTAATAAAAAAAAAACAAAAAAAAAGAAAATCATTTCTGAACGCAAATTAAAAATTGCAATTCAATCTGACAGCTCACGTCAAAGCAAACCGCGCGAATTTCTACCGTCACTTTCTTTACAATTTCTAACTGGTATTAAGTTAAAAAAAACTACTAGTTTATAATATTTAAACTAAACCATGTGAATTTTATTTTCACATAACCTCCGACCCACGATGTTGTGGCAAGGTATCGTAAATCCTGTTTGATTTTCAATACTCGATATATAATCGTAATAAAAAGTCCCCTTAAGTAAGCTTTACATTGTTATCTTCAAAATAGACATCGTGGGACTTTCATTTTTTGTTACAAAATCATTTGTTACATTTAATGTAGGGCGTTTTATTTAATTTGTAATTTAGGTTAGTTTTTTATGTATATGTGAGTTCCGATTGATTATGTTTTAATAAAATATGTGTAGTATTTATATATAATAATTTAAAATAAGTATGAAAGAGGTATTTAGAACTAATTTTATGTAACATATATAAGTTATATTTTATTTGAAAATAATATATCAAATAAATTTCTCACTTATTTATATTCATATTCTTGTCTCAATTTATTATTTATTTTTAAAGAAAGAACTTTATTGATTTTCTAAATTATTAAATATATTTAAAATATATTTTTTTATTTTTTATTTAATATTTTAGTAAAATAAAAAGAAAGCCATATTTAATTTAATTTTCTCATTGTTACAGATTAATAACAGAAAACTTCAAAATCAACTCCGGGAACAGTGCAACTAAAAGGAAACAGGAAGAGGCCCTCACAAATAACTATAGAATTAAAATGATACCACACTCTTTAGATTTTAATAGACAATCCCCGCTAAACTCACCAATTGCTACACCGTCAAAACGAAGAGTTTTGGGTGAAATTACCAATTCTCCGTTATTCAGACCAAAAGATTCGCCAACTATTGAAAGATTGAAAAAGACTCCACTGATAGAGAAAAAATCTCCGTTGATTGATCGTAACTCACTATCACCATTGACAAGCCGTGGTAATTTGAAACGGAGTTCAAAAATAACAAGAATATTTGAAGAGAGAACAAAATTCAAAATGTCTAATAAAGAAAATGAATTCATAAGTGAAACTTTTTTGAAACTTGACGTCGAAGAAGACACAAGAGATTGTTCTTTCAATGAGAACTTTTCAATGTCCTCGACAAAAGTTAACAACTGGTCTATATCTAAGGTAAATTTCCTGAATTTGTTTTTTTTATTTTGTGTAAAAAAATTTGAATTCAGGATATTTTCACGGCCAGGCTTTTTCAGGACTTAATTTTTCTTAGTATGGTAGTGTATTTTTCTTCTTTATTTATTATTTTTTATATATATACTTTAAATTTACATAAATAACTTAAAATATCTTAATTTAACTTAAATTAGTGAAAGAAAATATATAATAATAATATAAAAAGTTTAATTACTTATTTACATTTGCCTTTTTTGGGTTTAATTAAAAAAAAAATAATAAAATTCTTTTCATTTATTTCCAGTTGGACTTCACTGACGCCCTCCAGTCAACATCATATGAGAAGAAAACCAAAATGGACATCTTCGTGCCAGAAAAAGAAGAGACTTTAGACACTGAATTCGAAACTCTCCACGATTTGGAAGAAGAATTTGATTCACACAACTTCGATGAATGTACTAAATATGAAATAATTTCTACTGACAGTCCTGATATAATATCAAGTGGGAGACAGAACTCTAGGAAGATTAAGTCGAAGAACTTTATATTTGGTGCTCCCTTGTCTGAGAATGAGGCTTCAACGTCTTTTAATAAGCAAAATCCTATAAGAACCTTGAATTTTGAAGATGAAAGCTTTGAATTTACATCACCAGCGGCAAAAAAGAGTGTCTCGGTGAAAAAGTCACTAAAATTTTCTGGAACACCACCTAAAAATAGTTTAAGGCATGAACGTAGTGACTCTAGCATAGGATCTATGTCACTCTCTCCGTCTTCCACAAAGCTGAGAATATTCCCATCGGAATCAACAACTTCAATGGAAAGTGGTTTCATATCAGAACTCGAAGAACCATTTCTAGATATGGAGGAAATATCGAATTCACCAAAAATGGAGAACTTCAATGAGTTGTTATCGGGACAGATTAAAAATAATTTTGAACCTTTCACATTGAAGAGGCCGTTCCAAAGGAGTTTGAGTTTTAATCCTAAAGCGAAAGTGTCATTATTCTCCATAAATGAAAGCCCGAAGAAGTCAAGCAAGAGGGCAGAGAGGTGTGAAGTGGAGAATATTTCCAGTAAACGGAGAAAGTCCAACTGTCAAAGTCCGTTGAAAATTCAAAAGCCAGTGTTACAAAGAGCTTTCTCCGAGAATAATGCCTCAATAATGTCTGCTTTGGCGAGATGTAAGTGAATAATTATATTTTATTTGTTTATTAAAGTGTGAGTTCAAATCTAATTTTTAATTTTTTTTTAAATCAAATAATAAGAACAAATTTTTATGAAAAATTTATTTATTTATAATATTTTTATGAAAAATCCAAAAGAACTAAACGAAAAATACTAAATAACTTTATTCTCTCTGTTTTCAGCTGCCGGTGATCCAGACTTGATCGGAGACTTCTCTCTACCTTTCGCTTTGCCTCTAACAATTGGAGACCATAGAGATTTAAAGTCCATCTCCTGCGATACACTGGCTGGTCTTCTAAAGGGGGAATATTCTCATTGTATCAGTGATTTTAAGGTAAATTTAAACATAAATAAATAAATAAACACCCTAATTTTGAAACATTGCCTGCGTTATGTGGCGGAACTTAACGCCGCGCTTTGTATTATTGTACTAGAATGAGGGAATTGAAATCAAACATTGTAAAAAAAGTTTAAAAAGCATTTTGGTACTAATATGTATTGGTCTACTAAGTAGACCGCGGTCTTTTCGAGTAGACCGAATTATTTTCTTCAATATTTCTATCATAACAATATTACATAAATTAAAACGCAGCGTTGAGTTACGCAACATATATTTTTTTTAATTTTCTAACCAAATTTTTTCTCTTTTCCAGGTGATAGACTGTAGATATCCCTATGAATATGAAGGCGGCCATATTTTAGGCGCAATTAATATGTATATGCAATCTCAGATATTATCGTTAATAAATGAACCCGTTAAACCCAGAGATGAAGAGAAACGTTCCATCCTGGTCTTTCATTGTGAATTCTCTTTGGAGAGAGGACCTAAATTGTAAGTTGGATCTAATTTTTTTTATATCTTCACGCTTTATCCCGCATAATGCAGGATAGGCAGAGGGAACTGCAGGGACTGTGGGAACCTAGTGTTGAGACACTCCGTTACTTAGTCCCTGCTTTTTCTTATCCTTATATAAGCAGGATACAAGAATTGTGTTGGAAAATATTGATTTTGAACGTATTTTTGAGATTTTTTAATTAATATTTATATTTGTAGTAAGGCAATATTTAAAAAATATATAAATATATACATATATAAATATATATTAAAAAAAACTTTAAAAAAAAAAACATAATTTTTAATTCTTGTAAAATATTTCCGCTTTTCTTTTTTTTTAAATATTTTAGTATCATTTTATTTATAAAAAAATGTTTTTTTCATTCCAGATCGAGATTCCTCCGTTCATCGGACAGGGCGAAACATAAAGAGAGCTATCCCTCTTTAAACTATCCCGAGGTGTATCTCCTTCACCAAGGATATAGAAACTTCTATCAAAACTATCCGGATCTTTGTACACCGACCGGATATACCGCAATGTTGGATCCAAAACACAGAGATTCGCTAAAAAAACACCAAACAAACTCAAACACAAACAAATATAGAAATAGATTATTATAAATGTGCAATTTTCTAACTTAAAAACGATTTTTGACGTGAAAATTTGACGGTCTACTCGAAAGACCGACGGTCTTTTTGGTCTTTTCGCAAAAGAATTGCCTAATAAATGTCGGTGATTGTTATTTTCGATGGAAACAATGCGGTCTTCTCAGTAGACCGTTGGTCTTTTGATCTAGATTTTTTTTTAAATTTGACAGAAGCATTTAATTTTTTTTTATTATTCTTAATTTTATATATTATTGTGTAAATAAACAAATAATGCCATATTATTAGTAAATTTAAGTTTTAAGTACAAAATAGGTTACGAATTATCCCACCTTTAATTTATGACTAAGTTTTTAGGTCTAAGACTAAGGCAATATTTAAAAAAAATATATATATACATATATAAGAGAAAAATTAAAGAAAATTTTAACATTTCATTTTTAATTCGTGTAAATATTTCTGTTTTAGTGTTTTTTTTTTAATTTTATCACTTTTTTTTTTGTTTTTTTTTTGTTCACTTTTCTTTTTATTTGCATAAGCTTTAATCTTAGTGCCGTAACAAAGATAGGGTTAATTTTTTTAAGAAATGGACCGTTTTTTTTTTTAATTTCTAAATAATTATTAGATTTTTGGAATAATTAATAATGTTTTTTTTCTCAATTTTTATTAAAAACGTAATGTTTTTCTAATTATGATAACAATTTATTAAAAAAAATATGTAAATTTTTATATTTTCCAAAACTGTTTTTTTTGTTTCAATTCTTTTCTCTGTAGTATGTAATTAAGTGGCATCTTTCTTTTAATTAAGTTTTTCTTTTTAAATTAAGTCCACAGAGAATATATATATATATATATATATATATATATATATATATATATATATATATATATATATATATATATATATATATATATATATATATATATATATATATATATATATATATATATATATATATATATATATATATATATATATATATATATATTACTAATTTTATATTATATTATGAATGTATCTGCGATTTTTTACTTTTTTTTAATCTTTTCAAGGCATTATTTACCGAAAAAAAAAATTAAAAAAAAAAACAAAGCGATTCTAAATTCAATTTAGCCTTTTTTTTTAAAAAAATGTCTCGAAAAGGTAAATTAAATAACATTTGATTTTTTGATTTTTTAATAAAATAAACTTGTGTAACAAAATAAGTAATGAAATTCTTCATACAAAAAACTACAGTCAATTAAAAAAAAATGTTTCAAAATAATATAACATAAAATAGTGTAAAAATATGTACATAAGTGTCGTTGATTTTTAAATAAGAATAACGAACAAAGACGAAACAGTCCCAAGTTCAATTCCCTGCAGAAGAAATTAAGGAATTTCATTCTAAAAAAAAAGTTAAGTTATAATTATTTAAAAATCAATGCCCATTATAATTACAATTGTAAATAAAAAATTATCGAATATTCATTGTTTAGAAAAAAACGGAGAAATTAGACACTGAATATCTCTCTATAGATGTTTGAAAAAAAAAACGCGGAGAGATCTCTCTTTCTTCGGAAGCAATACTTTATATACGCTTTGATAATGTTTAAATGAGAGAGATTTTATTATATTATTACATTTAGAGAAAAAAGAAATTATGACGTCACAACAATGTTCTTTATTTGAGCTGTTCGAAATTTAAAAAAAAAAGTAAATGTCAATTTTTGAAACTCCACAGATTATTAATAGTAATGTCAGCAGATTATTAATTATTGCTTTTTTTTTTTAAAAATAGCTCGGATAAAGAACTGAGATTTTCCGGTCACAACCGTGAAATAATTTTTTTACGCTTATTAGATATTAATATATTGTAAATAAATAAATAAATAAGTAAGTTAATTCAGATTTATAATAAAATTGTTTTAGTATCTGTATTATGTGTAGTTTGGTTTTTTTTTAATTTTAAGTCACTTTTTTTGAACTGAAGACTTAACTTTGAAGTTTTAAATAAATTTTGATGAAAGTATTTTTGAGAAATGGTGTCATTTTTTTGAAAAAAAAAAAGCTTTTTTTGACATTCGGTTAATTTTTTTTCCAAATTTTTTTTTTAATTTCTTTTAATTATCTTTAAAAATACATGCATTTCTTAAGTAGAGATTCTATCTTAATTTTAATTTGAAATATATATATATATATATATATATATATATATATATATATATATATATATATATATATATATATATATATTATATATATATATATATATATATATATATATATATATATATATATATATATATATATATATATATATATATATATTTATGTAAACATATACTTGTAAATAAATTGTGTTTTATGAAAGATTTCTTCTAAAAAAAACCTAAATTTGTAATTTTTTAACTAATATATTGTTAATAAATAGACTTACTTTAGCTTTTAAGTTGATGAATAAAGTAATTTTAATATTTCAATATATTTTGTTTTTTTTTAATTACTCATTCAGAGGTTATGTTATATAGACTATAGCCTACGATGAGTGGACTATAGTCTATATAATATACATATATACTTATAGCTGTTTGTCTGTATGTATATCTATCTATATATATAAAAAATTAAAAAAAAAAAAAATATTACACAATTTTAAAAATAACATTTTTTTCATAAAAAAATATTTACTTTCATTTTTATACTGGCTTCATTATTACTTATTATAAATTAATAATGTATGGAGAAAAATCTCTTTCAATATGAGGGTAGTATTAGATGACAAAGATTATAAAAACGATGAAATTATGTCATTCAGGCAGTTGTATACAGACAACAGGGCACACATGGCAGGGTGGGCAGAGGGAACTGCAGGAACCATAGGAACCTAGTGTTAAGACACTCCGTTACTTAGTCCGTGCTTACTCCGTCCCCGCTTTCCGCCTTTTACGAGGCATTGCGTGTTGACTGGCGGAAGTTAACGCGCTTTGCCTAGTTGCCAGAGCGAAGAAAATGGAAATGAGAAAATTTATCTTACCCTAATGGGAATCGAAGCCACAAACCTTCGCGTTTATTGACAAAAGCTTTTGCGCCACGACGGTTCTTAAGTTATTTACTCCGTTTAATACAATTGCATAGAATAATTATGAAGACGATTGAAACATTTTTTTTAACTCCCAATTAATTACTTCTAGTTTCTAAAATCTCTTCAGAAATTAAGATAAAATACATAAATATTATAAAATTATGAACAATTGGATAAATAATTATATTTATTTTATTTGCTTTAGTAGCGAAGACAAGCTACGGCGTTAAGTTCCGCCACTCAACATCTAAAGCCTAGAAAGGTGATAAACAGAGAACTTAGTGTCTCAACACTAGGGCTCCTTTAATCTACTTTGTGTATGATAAAGGATAAAGCTTAAATAATAGAAAAAAATAAATTAAAATACGTATTTATTTAATAATTTTTAGGATATATTCATTCATTTACACAACAAATACCATAAATTCAACTCCTAAAGTTTTCTAAAAGCAATATTGTATAACCAACTATTGCTCTTTAAAAACGACAGGCGCAGAATATTTACTTTACACTTATTGACACTTATATATATGTATATATATGACTTGAACAGGTACCACAGCGTTGGGTTACGTAATAAAAAAAAAGGCGGAGAGAATAAAAGGAGATCACTCTTCATTCTTATCATTGTTATCGTCCAATGAACTCATTGATAGCTGTCTTAAGATGTTCTCGAAGATTCTCGGCGCCGTTTTAGTATTTGGAAGAGATATGTCCGTCTGCGTTGGGACGTCCATTTTCTTAGAACTTAACGGTATGATTGTCTCTTTCAAGTCCAAAGTCATTGATTTCTTCTTCATCTCCTTCTCTGGAGGTGATATGGGGTTCAGTTCCTGGAACTTCTCTCCAATCTCTTTGGTTTGACGTTCGATGGCTTTAGTTAGGACGTTGCCGAGTATGTGGGCGCATTTGATTATGTTCTGGGTCTCACGCGGCGTTAAACGCAGCCCCTCGTTTCGGATTATGTTGTTAATGGTTTTTATGTTGTCTGGTGAACGTTTCCTGGAGCCGTCCGTTGAGAATTCTGGAAAAGGTAAAAAATATTTTTTTTTATTATTTTTTTTAGCTTCACGCTTTATCCCGCACATGGCAGGGTAGGCAGAGGAAACTGCAGGGACCATACGAACTTAGTGTTAAGACACTCCGTTCTCTTCTTGCCGCTTTATTATGCATTTTAACTGACGGAAATCTACATTTAAATCTAATGCTTTGCCTAGTTGCCAGAACAAAGAAAATAGAAATGAAAAAATCCATCTTCCTCTCATGAGAATCGAACCTACAGACCGTCGCGTTTAGAGGCAGACACTACGCCACTGCGCTACGACGGTCCTCTTCTTTGCTTATATTGAAGATATTCCACCTATAATTGCGTAGTTAAGCGGGGACGGAGAAAGCAGGGACTAAGCAACGGAATGTCTTGATACTAGGTTCATATGGTTCCTGCAGTTCCCTCTGCCTACCCTCCCTTGTGCGGGATAAAGCGTAAACCTAAAAAAAAAAAACAAAAAATGCGTGCCCGTTAAGAACGAACGAACTTAAGACTTAAGCCAACTCTTGACTATAACAAGTGTATAAGAACTTCTATATCACACATTAGCAATGTTAAGAATATTGTGAACTTTTGAACGGAAAAAAAGAGGCGTGGGTTCGAATCCCGCTGCTTTTGCATATATCTGGATATGTATAGAAATCTATAGGATCCATAAGAACCTAGTGTTAAAAAAATGGTTGCCTGTAAAGTGGGTTTTACGGGCGAAAATTTTACGTGACAACGTCTTCTTCTCGGTAGAATATTTATTGATATGATTAATAATTATAATATAAATTGCACAAATTTTAACTATAGAAAATATATTTTGTTTACTAAAACATTGTACATGTGTCAAGTGATACGCGGCGGACCGATCATAGTTCGGTGACAGTTGACACATCGTTACGTTACCATTTTCATATTTGACTCCGAGCCGCAACCTAATTTAAGACGTTGTCACGTCAAAAAAGAAGAATCTCTTGAGAATAGAGAGCAGAGAGTATTAACACGTGATTCTTTATCCCGCACATGGCAGGGTAGGCAGAGGGAACTGCAGGGACCGTGAGAACCTAGAGACACTCCGTTACTTAGTCTCTGCTTACTCCATCCCCTCTTTCCACCTTTTTCGAGGCATTGAGTGTTGAGTGGCGGAACTCAACGCCGCGCTTTGCCTTAGTTGCCAAAGCGAAGAAAATGGAAATAGAATACCATCTTCTCCAACTGGGGATCGAACCCAGAAACCGTCGCGTTACAGGCAAGCGGTAAAAATAAGAATATCTTACCAAAGTCTGCCAAATCTATATCAGATCTATACGGCGTTGGACACTGGTCGTAGTATCTGCTTATAGGGACTCGCGCCAGAGAGTTGTTGTAGTTCGCCCAGAAGTGACCCCACTCTCCGACTTCTCTGGCCTCCTCCTGGTAAGTGCTGACGCAGAAACTGTTCGAATGAGAATATAATAAGCTATTAAGCTTTACGCTTTGTCCCGCATGTAGCAGGGAACGGAGTGTCTTAACACTAGGTTCTTATGGTTCTTGCAGTTCCTCTGCCTATTCTGCCATGTGCAGGATAAAGCGTGAAGCTATAAAAAATAGTTAATCCATAACAAAAGTATTTTATTTATATATTTTTTTTTATTTCTTTTCTATTCAGCATTCAGCAGAATTTTTTATAGGAACCTAAAGGATTCATAAGAATTTAGTGTTAAGACACTCCGTTCTCCACTTTTCCGTCTTAACGCCGTGCTGTGCCTAGTTACCAGAGCGAAATAAATAAAAATAATTTGTTTCTTATGGGAATCGAACCAGAAAACCGCCACGTTTACAGAACGATACGTGCAACGATGGTCTTTAAAAATCTAATCTATATTAAGATATACATAATGCTTTGATTTTAAATCAGCGTGTTCTTTGGAACATCCTGTACCTTGAATCATCAATCCTTCTACCTTGAATCAGGAATCCTCCTACATTGAATCACGAATCCTTCTACATTAAATCATAAATCCTCCTATTTTTAATAATGAATCCAGTACTTTGAATCATGAATCCTCCTACCTTGAATCCTGAAAATCCTGGCTCCTGGGCGACACGAGGGTGTCCTGCATCATGGCGCTGTCTCCGGACGAGTGTCCCGAACACTCCGGCGACATAGACGAGTAGTCGAACTCAGTAGGGGCTGGTCGGGTTGCGCTGTAGTTATATTGACAAGGGAGTACGTAGTTATTACATTGTTTTTGTTGGCTAATAAGTTTTGTGTTTTATAGGCTATTTATTACGGGATATGGGCTATGGGTTAAAGTTTATGGGCTGTAGGCTCAAGATTATAGGCTATAGGTTAAAGGCTAAAGGCTATAGGCTAAATATTAAAGGCTAAAAGCTAAAGGCTAAAGGCTAAAGACTAAAGGCTAAAGGCTAAAGGCTAAAGGCTAAAGGCTAAAGGCTAAAGGATAAAGGTTAAAGACAAAAGGCTAAAGCTAAAGACTAAAGGCTAAAGTCTCAAATAAAGTAAAGAAATATCAAGAACATATAAACGAAATCAACCCTTAAAGGTCACCTCAAGTTCATCTTTTTTTAAGAAAAGAAGGATGAAGAAGATAACCTGTAACTAGACGAAGAAGTTCTATGAAAGCTGTCCTCGGACACGCTCTCTCTGCTCTTCTTCGACTCAAGCCTAGTTTCCTTCTGGAGGGAGTAGCTTCTTGCTTTCTGACATTTCTTGGGTGTGGAAGTCGCTTGTGGCTGGATTTTGTTCTTTATACCATATTTTGAACTTGTGTCCTCGAAATCGGAAACCTGTGAATGTAATCATTTCTATAATAAATAGAGTTAGACGTGGTGTTTTAATTCTTCTTTTTTTTTAGGTTCACGCTTTATCCCGCACATGGCAGGGTAGGCAGAGGGAACTGCAGGGACCGTGGGAACCTAGTGTTAAGACACTCCGTTGCTGCTTTTACCGTCCCCGCTTTCCGCCGTTTTCGAGGCATTGCGTGTTGAGTGGCGGAACTCAACGCCGCGCTTTGACTAGTTTGCCAGAGCGAAGAAAATGGAAATAGAAAAATCCATATTCCCCGACTGGGAATCGAACCCACAAACCGTCGTGTTTACAAGCAGACGCTCACGATTCTGCGCCACGACGGTCCTCTACGTTAAATGTGTAAATTAAAAATCCAAATATTAACGTATTAATTCAACAACTAAAAGGAAAAGGCATTTAAGTGAGTTTTTTAATAAGCGCCTGAAATAATAATATAGCAATTACACAAATAGAACTTTTGCTCTCAACTTTTAATATCAAGCGATAGTGATATTAATAAAAAAATAAGAAAAAAATACTTATAATAAGGACCGTCGTGGCGCAGAGGCGCAATGTCTGCCTGTAACGCGACGGTTACTGGGTTCGATCCCCAGTCGGGGAAGATGGATTTTTCTATTTCCATTTTCTTCGCTCTGGTAAACTAGGCAAAGTGCGGCGTTGAGTTCCGCCACTTAACATGCAATGCCTCGAAAAAGGCGGAAAGTGGGAACGGAGAGAGCAGGGACTAAGCAACGGAGTGTCTTAAGCGTGAAGCTAAAATAAAAAAATAAAAAATACAACTTACAATAACACAAACATTCCCTTCGCAGTGAAAAATATTTTTAAATTTATATTTTATCTATACTTTATTTTTATTTAATTTTTTTCTTTTTTTTTTCCTTCTTCACGCACTATCCCTCATATATCATAGCAATATAGGCAGAAAATCTCTTACCTGAGACAAATCCAAAGACGTATCGCATTCTAACGAGGTGTTTCTTCTTGAATTTACTTTTCGCGGTGAATCCAAAGTCCTTTTGGTCTTCAATAAAGACTCGGCTGACGGGCGTCTATGATAAGCTCCGGGGAGGGAGTTGGCTCTGTCACCTCTGAAATTATTTATTTATTTATAACTTTTCCACTTAGTGTCTTAACACTAGGTTCCTATGGTTCATTTCATATTTCTCCTATCATCGTCCTATCCTCAACAAAATCGCTCAAATAGGAATTAGTTAAGTTTAAGTTTACATGTACAATGTTTTAGTAAACAAAATATATTTTCTATAGTTAAAATTTGTGCAATTTATATTATAATTATTAATCATATCAATAAATATTCTACCGAGAAAAAGACGTTGTCACGTAAAATCTTCGCCCGTAAAACCGACTTTACAGGCAACCATATTTTTTATTTATTTATAACTTTTCCTCTTAGAATCAATAAGATGATCACATGTGTACGTCAGATAGAGCGAACTGAGGAGTGTCAGAGGAGACCAATTAGATAATAAATATCGAATTGAGCCCCTCTGAGACCTACACACTCCACGACTTAAAACTAAAGTCAGGAGGGTTCCAAGCGCTGGTTCCTGGTTCCTGGTGAGAACAGCCCACAACAAACTCAGCCAGGTTTCCCTAAACCTATTGTGATCACTTCACAAACGTCATTTTAACTTATGAGCAATTCATTAATTCAAGTTTCTATTTTTTTTGTTTTTTTTTATAGCTTCACGCTTTATCCCGCACATGGCAGGGTAGGCAGAGGGAACTGCAGGAACCATAGGAACCTAGTGTTGCTTTCTCCGTCCCCGGGGTTTTCTAATAACAGATTTTACTTCTCCATGTGAGATACGAGCCTGACATAAAATAATAGCAATAATTCAATTATGTGTATATATGTGATTGCTCCAAATTTTTTTTTTCAAGAATTAATTTGTTTAATTTTCTTTTAAAAAAGCTTAATTGTTATTAATTAAAACTCTATATATTTAAATATTTTATAGTTTTTTTAATCAAAAAAATTTTTACTAGTTTCATGATATTTTTAATACTTTTTTTTGGCTTTTTTTTGCATCATAAAGCAATCTGTCATATTTAAGTAATGTTGATATTACGTATATTATTACTCATAAGTATAAACGAAAATAATAAAAGTAATTAAAAAGTTATTAATTTCATAAAAAACAGAGAGCGGGGAGTTAAAACACTGAGTTACTTAAATAACACAACTTCTGTCACTAAAGAAAAAAATCAAAGAAAAAGGCGGAATAATTTCAAAAATAAAAATAAAAATAAAAATATATATAAATAAAATATACAAAAAAAAGATAAAATTAAAAAAGAAACTAAAAAAAAAAAAAAACAAAAAGAGAACTCTCCGGCGGGGAATCGAACCCCGGTCTCCCGCGTGACAGGCGGGGATACTGACCACTATACTACCGAAGACCGTACGAAGGTGCGCGAAATAGTTGTACTTAAAGATTTAATACCAATATTATAAATTTAAAAGTTTGTTAAGTTAGACTTATCTCAGGAACTTCTAGTTCAATTTGAGTTTCTAAAAATATTTATTTAATCTATAGTCCTTTTATAGCCTATAGACTCAAAATAGGCTATAAAACACGTCAATAGCTTTGATTACAGCCCACTGTACTTAGAAATGGTTATACTAATAGTGTGTAGTTAAAAATTTGTTAAGTTAAAAACACTTACCTCAGGAATTGAAGAGATATTTATGTAATGTTTAGCCTATTTATCATAGGCTATAGGCTAAACGTAGGTTATACATCACGTCAATAGCTTGTATTACAGCCCACAGTTATACAAAAGACTTTAATAGTAATATTATAAAGTTAAAACTTTTTTAACTTAGTGTATTTTTCTCGACAACTTTTACTTCAAGAAACATTTATGAATTCTACAGTATTATCATAGCCTATAGACTCAAAATAGGCTATACATTGCATTAATAGCTTTTATTATAGCCCACTGTACATAGAAATGGTTATACTAAAAAAACTTCAATATTAATAGTGTATATATAGTTAAAAGTTTGTTAAGTCAAGAACACTTATCTCACGAACTTCTGGATCGAATTGAAGAGATATTTATATAAGGTTTAGTCTATTTATCATAGGCTATAGGCTAAACGTAGGCTATACATCATGTCAAGAGCTTTTATTACAGCCCACAGTTATAATAAAGACTTTAATAGTAATATTATAAAGTTAAAAGATTTTTAATTTAAATATTTAGTGTATTTTTTTCAGAAACTCTTGGATGGATTTGAAGAATTCGTCTAATATGTAGTCCATTTACCGATAGCCTATAGACTCAAAATAAGCTATTCAAAACAACAATAGCTTCTATTACAGCCTACTAAACTATATATACCTTACCTCTTCAACAACTGCTTTCCAGTCACAACAAAATCTAAGTTTTGAGGTTTAGCCACTTTCTTTGGAGTCGAGGAGCTGGATGCTGGAGCTGTCACGATCTTCTCTTCTTTCTTCACGCTGCCTCTTCTTGAAAAAGGACCGGAGTTCCTTCTAGAAGTAGGTCTTCTCTCCTGCTCTTCTGCCCACTGGTCTTGCATTTTGTACTGGAGAGAGAGATTTTGTTGTATATATATGTATATTTATGTATATATGTGTGGAAAACAAAATTGATTTCTCTAAGCGGGAATCGAACTTTGATCTTAATAGCTATAACGGAGAAATATATTTTAAGCTTTAGTACTCCGTACTTAGCACAAATACAGTCTGAGGATAATCCGGTTCCCTCGCTTCACCTACATTTTGAGTGGCGGAACTCAACGCCGCGGCTCCCCTTATTGTCAGAACGAAGAAAATAATTCTTCGTCCCCTCACGGGAATCGAACAAGCTAACCCTCGCCTTTACCAGACGCTGTGCTTCTCCACCACTATGGTCCTCTATATAGAAGCTAAAATACGCTTCTCTGTTAACGTTATTACGATTAAAGGTCAAAGTTCGATTCCCGTTTGAGGAAATCAATTATGTTTTCCATACACATATATACATAGATATATAAATATATATGTTTTCCATTAAAAAGAACCCACTTACCTCCACAAATCTATTTATTACTCCATTTTCGTTTGTTTCTTTTGAGTCACTACGACATACTGAAAATGCTGTCGATACAAAATGTATACGCTTGGTTAGAGCCGGGTGATGTTATATTGATGGGAGAAGGCGGAAACGTTTTTTTTTTAATTTTTTAAATTTATTGTGGATAATATATAGTGATTTATTTCTCCTCTGTATTGTGAACTTTTGTTATAATATGTATGTATTAGTGATGTAACGAATGTCATGTTTTTTTAAACATTTGCGAATGCAAATGCGAATATTCAGTAATTATTGTAAATTTGACGCCAAGCAAGATAGCAATTAGGATATTATATATTTAAAAACCTGTGTATTGGGTAAAAAAACTTTTTTAGACGGGAGAGAGAATTGATTTCTACATTTTATATATATATATATATATATATATATATATATATATATATATATATATATATATATATATATATATAATATATATATATATATATATATATATATATATATATATATATATATATATATATATATATATATATATATATATATATATATATATATATATATATATATATATATATATATATATATATATATATATATATATATATATATATATATATATATATATATATATATATATATATATATATATATATATATATATATATATATATATATATATATATATATATATATATATAAAAAATTGTTTCATGACACATAATGAAGACTGATAATATGTTTACGAGGTTAAGTTACTGTTTTTTGAATTAAAAACACAAAAAGTAAAGTGATTTAATTATATATAACATATTATCGTCGTCAAATTTTCTTTTCTTATATTCGCAAAACATTCGCAGAATTCTTTGTTAATGCGAATACGAATATTCGTTACATCACTAGTATACATAAATCAAAGATTTTCATTTCAATTTAGTATTATGCTAAGTTTTACATATGTAATATAAAATAAGGAATTAAAAGGTGCCTGAAATCATCTGTTGACCACTGTTTTAAGCACATTTGATGAAGACTTTTTTAAGCCTCATTCCAGGAGTTTTTATACCTGGACACTCCAGAAAATGGTTGTGGCAACTAAATAAATTCCTCACAAGCATTCCTGACCACGACGACTCTGCCACAAGACTGAGAAGAAGAAAAATATATTATACACCGTTGCTTATTCCCCTTGCCATGTGCGGGATAAAGCGTGAAGCTACAAAAAAAATATACACTATACTTCTACATACATATTTGTCTAGGGTTATTATTAATTACCATCACAAAAAAATCATTTTTATAGTGTAAGAAAATTCAATAATTATATGGCGGTAGAAGGGGAAACCTCAGTCGACTTTCGAAATCATAATATCGAAGATACTGGAGGAAGGTCACTTGAAAAGCATGAGGACTCCCCGGAGAGTGTGTATGAAGAGGTTAATGACAGTGGACGAGGCGGGAGAGGTATGCAGGGACCGCAGCGTTTAACTCCGTTCTCTCTGACTACCCCGCTAGGGATAGAGCGTGAAGATATTTATGTATATATGTCATTCAGTTGTTAATATATAAATATAAAGCACAGCGTTGAGTTACGCTACATAAACAATATGTTTAAAGACAATTGTTAGAGACATAGTGTCTTAACACTAGGTTCTTTTGCCTTTTCTATGTTTAAAATTACATTATCTCTCCATACAAGATGGTATTGAAATCAAATCGCTCGCTTGTAAATGTAAGACCACCCTTAAATAAGGGTAAGTGTGCACTCGGGCGTGTTATATAGAACAAAATGCAATGGAGACTTCTATTAAAATTTTGTTTATATTTTTTTAAAATAATTTATAAAAAAATACCGAGGACGGAGAAAGCGGGGACTAAGCAACGGAGTGTCTCAACACTAGGTTCGTACAGTTCCTGCAGTCTCCTCTGCCTACCCTGCCATTTGCGGGATAATGCGTGAAGACATAAAAAATCAATTGAACTTAGGATTTAAATTTACTCTTGAATTTTTATATTTTTAATAGTATGATTTTTTTATTAACTAAATAAGACCATCGTGGCGCAGTTATAGCGTCTACTTGTAAACGCAACGGTTTATGGGTTCGACTCCTTGGTGAGGGATGAATGCGTAACAAGACAAAGCACGGCGTTGAGTTCTGCCACTCAACAAATGATGTGTCAAAATGAGGAAAGTGGAGAACGGAGTGTCTTAACACTAGATTCTCTTTACCTACTCTACTATATGCGAGATATGTGAAAATAAAAAATAATATTATATAGCGTCTGAATGTATACGCGACGGTTTTAGGTTCGATTCCCATGAGGAGAGGGTGTACTATTATTTATTCTCAATATCCCGCATCGATGAGTGTTTTGGTTGTTAAAAAAATATCGATAATAAGTAAAAATATATATATATATATATATCGATAATAAGTAAATATATATATATATATATATATATATATATATATATATATATATATATATATATATATATATATATATATATATATATATATATATATATATATATATATATATATATATATATATATATATATATATATATATATATATATATATATATATATATATATATATATAAAAATATATATATAATTTTTAAAATCGAATTCGAACTAGTAACCATCTGCATCTTCCATTAGTGATCAAATGATAGAGACTGGAAATTTAGCTGTTGTCCCTGAACACTTCCGAAGCCTCTTTCGGCCTCTTTTAGAGTAATAGAGGCCTCTCTAGCCTCTTCTAGTACTATTGAGAAGGCTGGAATTACAACCAGAAAGAGGCCAACTAATAGAAAAGCTTAAAAAAACAATATAAATTACAAAATTGCCCACCCATCCATTTAAAACTGGAGTCAGTGACGTTTTCCATTTTTTTTAGTACAAATTATATAAAATTCAGTTACGTTGTCTTTTAATAAAGAAACATATTATTTTAAGTCAATTATGTAAAGCTTTATATGAAAGTGGGTCACGAGTTCGATTTTATTTTAAGCAGATGACGTAAACAGGATGTAAATACACCTGCTTGTATTGTGAATACTTTCACGCAGTAACCCGCTGTAGCAGGATAGACAGAGAAAAATTAGTGTTGAGACACTCCGTTCTCCGTTTTCTGTCGAAAAGCGAGATTAAACGCCGCATTAGCCTTCCTACTACGATTAATTAAAAAAAAATAATATCTTGGGCACCCGATATTGTATTATTTATTTATAACTAAAGTAAATTCTATTTTTTCATAATAAATAGTGACCCATATGTTAATTTGATATATAAGCTATATTATTACCAAGTTTCATCAAAATTTATTCAGTAGTTTCGCGTGAAGCCGTAACAAGAATACATACATACATACACACACACACATATATATATACATACACACATACATATAATATTAGAAGAGTCCATACAATTTGTATTCTAATAATTAATCAAGCGAAAATTATTGTGTACGCGTCCTTATTAACCTATTTACTTAAAGGTTATGCTAATCTAAATTTTAACCCATTCTAACTCAGTAGTAACCGCGGCGGTTGCAGGTTCGATTCGAAGAAAAAATGAAGTAATTTTAGTTCTTCACTCTGAGAGAAGCAGCGGCGTTGAGTTCTGTCTTAATTATAGAGAATGGAGATGTATGAAGATGCTTAAGACAGTGGACGAGGCGGAAGAGGTATGCAGCGACCGCAGCGTTTAGCTCCGTTCTCTTTGACTACCCCGTTAGCGATATAGCGTGAGGTTATGTATGTATGGATGCATTGGAATGTGTGTGATGATGATGCATACGGGATAAAGCGTGAAATAAAATAGCTTTAAATACGACAAATTGAAGAAAATGTTCTATCCCCTCTCACGGTAATCGAATCCCCGACTGTCTCGTTTACAGATCTGTATATGACAAGATTCATATATGTTAGTCTTACTTTAGTAATATATTATTATAAGATCGAAAGAATTGTTATTTTTTAATGCTCTAATCTCCGGAACTACTCTTGGACACGAATAGTCTATTTATAGTAGGCTATGGACTATAGGCTATGGGATGCAGACAATAGGCTATATTACATCACGTTAATCGTATGCACTGTAATATTTACCTCGACTTGGTCACAAAAGTTTTTTTTTAAAAAACGTTTATATATAGGGGAAGGTTGCTATCATTGGACCACTTAACTTTGAGGCATAATATCTCTTAAAATATCACCTACAAATTAAGACAATTAATGGAATTTGACGCTTTTTTATGTAAATTATTGATATATAAATTATTGGCAATGAAAGTTGAGAGGCTTTAAAGCTATACTAATATAAATTTTCAATGAGAAGTTGCTTTCTTTGGACCACCGTCGCCTTGAATGGACCACTAAGTTGCTACCATTGGACTTAGAAACATTTGTATTAAATGGTCCAATGAAGGTGACTCAAATGAAGCACAAAATAACAATTTTTTTTATTCAAATTTTCCTTATTAAATCCAGTTGTACTGCTCATATATGTGGCTTGTAGTTGACGAAAAGTTATATCTGGATGGCGCTTCTTTGGTTTTATTAAAACGATGTTTAGTATTATTTTTTCTAGCTAATTGGAAGGAAGCTCACTGACATCTTTGGGAGTAATATTAAAAAAAAGAATCCTCCATTTCAATATTGTGATTGCTAAATTCTTTTTTTAAAGCTTCAGGAAGATCTACTTTCGATTCCACTATTTGAATTTCTTCAACAGTTTTTTGATTTTTCTCATCTAATTGACTTTCATTATCTTTTTAATATGGTTCTTTTTATTTTAATATGGCTATTTCTTTTATTTAATCCAATAGTTTTTTAAAAATTCTATAGTGAGTTTCATAAAAATAACCAACACTATTTACTCATTAAACAATAATATTTCCTATTCTTTCCCTCTGCCGACATTCTGGAATATATAAATATAATCCAATTACAACTAAAAGATAGATACCTATCTATCTACATGCAATACCAAAATATTCAATATAAAACTCATTATTTATTAACGTTGATATTAGTTTCTTTGATTGGACCGGTCCAATGATAGCGTCACCATTCAGGTCCATTGATGGCAACTAGGCATATAAACAGAACGAAAGCAATTATTTAAAAACGTGCAGAATTAAGTAAAAAGCTTAGTACTGTATGTAAGCGCAGATAAATTTGCTATTCAGATCTAACATAATCATTAAACATTAATTAAAACAATGTGACTTACACGAGTTTGTTGATGGCTAGGTTATTATATCATGGTCACCACTAACGCAAGTACACACCTCACTACTTACTACGCTTCGCGAGCGCACAGAGGTTTGGTGGGTAGGCAAGGGGTCCGGTACTGTTGCCTAGCAACGTATCAAACTTACTGTGACATGTATAGTTTTTGAAAAAATTGGGTGGTCCAATCAAAAACCCGGTCCAATGATCGCAACCTTCACCTATATGTGTATATGTATATGTATATGTATATGTGTATATGTATATGTATATGTATATATATATATATATATATATATATATATATATATATATATATATATATATATATATATATATATATATATATATATATATATATATATATATATATATATATATATATATATATATATATATATATATATATATATATATATATATATATATATATATATATATATATATATATATATATATATATATATATATATATATATATATTTGTGGGTTCGATTCCCGAAATTAAATGGATTTTTCTATTTCCATATTCTTCTTCCTGGAAACTACACGAAGAGCAGCGTTGAGCTCCGCCACTCAACACGCAACGACTCGGGAAAGGCAGAAAGCTGGGACGGTGAAAGCAGGGAATAAGCAACGGAGTGTCTTAACACTAGGTTCCTTTGGTTCTTGCAGTTCCCTCTGCCTACCCTGCAGTATGCGGGATAGACATAAAGAAAAAAGATTAAGACAAGAGAATATTCTGTAAGTTCCATTTTTCTCTGAGAAACCCTTAAATTATCCCCTTCGGAATCGAACTCGCGACCTTCGTCTTAACATACAGATCCAGCTCCACTGAACCACGATGAACTCTTCATATTTCTTGGTCCCATAAAAAAACAGGTATAATGTCAAAGCAATCAAATAAAATATTTTAAAATGCGGATACATTTTTTTCAAACGAAAATGACTTTTATTACAAATGGAATAAAATTCAATTTCGATAAAACAAAATCTATGATATAAGAAATAATCTGATGACGCAACTCGTTTGGTGTTGGGGTGGCCATGCGATTTGTTGTATGGGTATAATTTTTTTTTGACGTGACAACGTCTTAAATTAGGTTGCGGCTCGGAGTCACATATGAAAAAGGTAACGTAACGATGTGTCAACTGTCACCGAACTATGATCGGTCCGCCGCGCGTATCACTTGACACATGTACAATGTTTTAGTAAACAACATATATTTTCTATAGTTAAAATTTGTGCAATTTATATTATAATTATTATTCATATCAATAAATATTCTACCGAGAAAAAGACGTTGTCACGTAAAATTTTCGCCCGTAAAACCCACTTTACAGGCAACCATTTTTTTTTTTAATTTTTAATTTGACTCTGTTTTATACTTATACAGCCTAATATGATTTTGTTTTTCTTATTATTTATTCTTCATATTTTTTATCTGTTCTCTCAATTTTATATATTTTTTAAATAAACAATTTAGAACTGTACACGTGACGGTTCGTGAGTTCAATTACCTCTCAGGGACGATTTTTTTTTTAAGACTTTCTTCGCTATCCGTATTTTGAGATATTGCGTGTTGAGTTGCGGAACTCAACGCCGCGCTTGTCTACTTGCTAGAGCAAAAAAAATGTAACTTCCCCGAGTGAGAATCGAACCCACAAACCGTCGCGTTATGCAACAACGCTACTTACTTGCAGAGAAAATATTAAGATTAAATAAAAAAAAATGATTTGTCTTTTTTTTTTTTTTCTTTTTAAAAAAATAGGTCCATTTTCCTTTGTATTATCATAATTATTTTATTTATTTAATAATAATCTTATCAAATAGAGTGATTCCCGCGGTTCCTGCGGTTCCCTCTGCCTATCCTGCCATGTGCGGGATAAAGCGTGAAGCTAAAAAAATTGAATCAATAGTACTAAACGTGTTTTTTTTTTAATTATATAATAACCACAACAATTTATTGTTATTATTTTTTAATTTAAATACCCTCGAACAGGTGAAATGGCAGTTACGTATAATTAGTCTTAAACAAGACTAATTTACATTTATATAACTTAATTTTGAAAAACTAAGTTGTAGCTTTAAAACAAAACACCTTCAAAAATTAAAAAAAAAAAAAAAAATGATATTAAAGAACTATACTCTGTAGCTTAAAAAAAAAAAAACAAAAACAAATTACCTTTAAAAAAATAAAAAAAAAAATAAACGATTTTTTTTCTGTCCTCCATATTACGAGACGCGTAGATACAGCCCAGTGAAAGTGGGCGCACCCTACGGCCTTGTACGTGAAAGTTGTTTCTTCAACACGCTGAGGTCACATTCATGTCCGCGTTTAGTGTTGAGAGTTAAATTATATTGCCAGAGCGAAGAAAATGGAAATGGAAAATCCATCTTCCCCTCACGGGAATCGAACCCACGAACCGTCGCGTAAGTGGAGAGAATTGCAGGAATCGCGGAAGCCAAGTGTTAAAACACTCCGTTGCTTAGTCCCTGCTTTCTCCGTCCCCGCTTTCCGCCTTTATCGAGGCATTGCGTGTTGAGTGGCGGAACTCAACGTTGCCTCGTTACCAGAGCGAAGAAAATGGAAATAGAAAAATCCATCTTCCCCTCATGGGAATCGAATCCACGAACCGTCGTTACAGGTAGACGCTAAACCTCTGCGCCATGACAGTTTGCAAACAAAAAAAACAAAATTTATTAGTTTCACGCTTTATCCCGCATATTGCATGTTAGGCAGACGGAACTGCAGGAACCATGGGTCGAGGTTCAATTCCCATAAGGGGGCGTACACAATTGTACAGTAACAATCCTTCGGAAGATTGATTTTTTTATGGCTTCGCGTTTTATCTCGCACACGGCAGGGTAGGCAGAGGGAACTGCAGGAACTATATGAACCTAGTGTTAAGACACTCCGTTGCTTAGTCCCTGTTTTCCCCGTTCCCGCTTTCCGCCTTTTTCGAGGCATTGCGTGTTGAGTGGCGGAACTCAACGCCGCGCCCTATTAAATATTTATAGGTATAAAAATCACCATTTAAAAGCTCTCTAAAAGGTCTTCCCTTGCCTTAAATTATCTTATACAATTTCGTTTTATTTTTAGTGTCAGTGTCCAGAAAAGCTAGGACACTAACACTAGTGTCTTAATTCTCAGACACTACTCTAACCTATACTCTCATAATACATAGAGTGTATCTCTTAGTTACCTCAATTAAACTCAACATCTTCCTAAGACGAGGGAGAAGTGATTTCTCCACAGCATTCATTTTTTTTTCTTCTCCACTCATATTTAGTTTGAATTAAATGGTGTCAATTTAAATATTGATGCGCAAAAGAGGCACAGGTTCAAATCCCGCTGCGTGCAATTTTTTCTTTAAGTATTTCTTCTATCCTTAGTGTAGATTAACCACTTTAAAAACTATAAAAGATAACTTTTAAGTAATAATTGAAGACATGAGTGGATGAAGGGGTTATATTTTGTAAAAACCGATTTTCATGCTGAATGAGGGAGTTATGTATATATTTTATTTAATAAACACTAATTCGTATATCTTTATCTTGTCTTTCCACTTCATATTAGTAGTTCATTATATTAACTACAATTTGACGCAAATAATTATGTTTTATTTAACAATAATATGTCCATTATATCTCCTCATTTCATATTGTATCGTATCCCCTTCATCCACTCATATATTCAATGGTGTATTTGGATGAAGGTTTAAAAGTTTGAGTGCTTGTAAACGCAATGGTTTGTGGGTTCGATTCCCATGAGGGGAAGATGGATTGTTTGGTTTCCATTTTCGCTCTGGCAACTAGGCAAAACGCGGCGTTGAGTTCCGCCACTTAACATGCAATGCCTCGAAAAAGGCGTTAAGCGTGGTACCCTGCCATGTGCGGGATAAAGCGTGAAGCTATAAAAAGATTTAAGGAGTATAAACCTATGGATTTTTAGCTGTCAGAAAATGTGTAAAAGCGGAGAGCATAGTGTTTTGAAATTATATAGACGAAGACATTATTATTGGATGTCATGAAAGAGACTTTTATATATATATATATATATATATATATATATATATATATATATATATATATATATATATATATATATATATATATATATATATATATATATATATATATATATATATATATATATATATATATATATATATATATATATATATATATATATATATATATATATATATATATATATATATATATATATATATATATATAAATTAGGTTAAATTAAGTCACTTGCAGCTCAATGTATGCCGAGTTTTGTTATTTAAATTAATTTAAGCGAAACTCTTAAGCGTTTCTAATTGTTTTAAATACATATAAAATTGTTTTGGTGACCACATCGTTGTGGTATTTGTAAATAGGACCTCGTGGTTCAGTGGGAGAGCGTCTATTTGTAAGCGCGTGGGTCGTAGGTTTAAATCCCATGAGGGGTTAATGAAATACTATCTTTTTTTTATAGCTTCACGCTTTATCCCTTATATTGCAGGGTAGGCAGAGGGAACTGCAAGAACCTTAGGAACCTAGTGTTAAGACACTCCGTTGCTTAGTCCCTGCTTTCTTCATCCCTACTTTCCTTTTTCGAGGCATTGTGTGTTGACTGACGGAACTCAACGCCGCGCTTTGCCAAAGAATTTGCCTTAGAATGTGCCTTTAATTTTTTTAATTGAAAAACACGCTTTTGTTAGAAAATAAACTAAAATTAAGCGTTTTTTTTTAATATCAATGATTTTTTTTTTAAATTACATGAATATCGAACCAACACCTAAGTAAATATACAAAAATGTCATATATTTCTTATATGTATATGTTAAGTATGACACAACGCTAGTTCCGTAGGTATACGTAACAGTACTACAAGATCCGTGAATATGTGAATCATACACGCATGTGTGACTTCTTTGTGAATGGACTAAATGTGTTGCAAGGAGAAAACTAATGACTACAGCTCTATATATATATATATATATATATATATATATATATATATATATATATATATATATATATATATATATATATATATATATATATATATATATATATATATATATATATATATATATATATATATATATATATATATATATATATATATATATATATATATATATATATATATATATATATATATATATATATATATATATATATATATGTATATATATAAATTTTATATATATATATATATATATATATATATATATATATATATATATATATATATATATATATATATATATATATATATATATATATATATATATATATATATATATATATATATATATATATATATATATATATATAAAAATTTATAGAAATTTTTAGAAAACCTAATAAATAAATAAATTTTAATTTTCGACAAACATTCTCAATTTTTTTAATCTCTTTTATAATCAACGATATTGAGACACGTTTGCTTTTTTTATTTTTCGCCATATTTTTTTTAAATTTTTGGACTGACGAAAGCTGTCAAAATAATGAATTATGTCTATGCTTAAAATAAATTTTAACTATAATATATGACAACTGGAAACTGCATTTCAAACGGTGTAAGTGTTTCCGAAAAATGACTTTGGGTTCTTTTAAATTGATTTTTAATATTGATTGATAAATATTTTCAATTTTTGATATTGTGGGGACGAAAAAAGCAGAGACTAAGAAACGGAGTGTCTTAACACTAGGTTCCTATGGTTCCTGCAGTTCCCTCTGCCTACCCTGCTATGTGCGGGATAAAGCGCTTAGCTTCAATAAAAAAATTATATATCTCTCGTATACTGTACGTATAGATAATGGAATGTTTTTTTTTTTTTTTTTTTTTTTTTTTTAGCTTCACGCTTTATCCCGCACATGGCAGGGTAGGCAGAGGGAACTGCAGGGACCATCCGAACCTAGTGTTAAGACACTCCGTTACTTAGTCTCTGCTTACTCCGTCCCCACTTTCCGCCGTTTTCGAGGCATTGCGTGTTGAGTGGCGGAACTCAACGCCGCGCTTTGCCTTAGATGCCAGAGCGAAGAAAATGGAAATAGAAAAATCCATCTTCTCCGACTGGGGATCGAACCCAGTAACCGTCGCGTTACAGGCAGACGTTGCGCCTCTGCGCCACGACGGTCCTCATTTTTTAATGATCAATTAAATCAATTATTGCTCAATAAACAATCAACCTGTGTGATTTTTATTTTAGATTTTTTTAACTTCACGCTTCTTCATGCAGGTACCAGGGTAGGCAGAGTAAACCTACAGTTAAGACACTCCATTCCCTGAGGACCGCTTTTTGAAGCATTGCATAGTGATTGGCGGAACTCAACGCCACGCTTGCCTACTTGTTACCTCCTCGAGTAGGAATCAAATCCACATACCCTCTCGTTACAAGCCCACGTTTCGCTTCTGCACCACGATTTTTTTCTTAAACTAAATTTAATTGATGACCAA
Source organism: Dione vanillae (assembly GCA_037178615.1). Taxonomy (NCBI): domain Eukaryota; kingdom Metazoa; phylum Arthropoda; class Insecta; order Lepidoptera; family Nymphalidae; genus Dione; species Dione vanillae. The sequence continues at coordinate 203,753 of JAZFAU010000341.1, forward strand.
AATGATTTTCCACTGATTTTATTTACATATATATAAATAAGTTAGTGCTCTCATCTAATTACTATATAAGGATATAGGATACAACAGATATTTTCCCGAAAAAAGAAGAAAGGAGAAAAAATAATGCCTCGAAGGAAAGTAATTCCAGAAAGCGGAAAACGAAGTGTCTGAACACTAAATTCGATTGCTATGAACTTGCTACCCTACTACACTACTTGATACAGGGTGAAGCTAAACCAAAATATAAAATACAGCCAAATTACACAAGCGCTAAAATCACAACATTATTAGGTAAATTTACTATCATATAAAAAAATCATACGACCAAAAAAAAACGCGTCATTCTTTCTTTCTTCTAAAGGAAACTCTTAACGACACGACTCCAACAACCCCCAACGACATAACGTACGACAAATCGCATCGTAGCCTATAAAAGTCACAGCGCAGGAGAAACTCAACCTGTCCCATACAAAATATTGACTAAAGCGATGACTTTCTTCAAACATCTTATTACATTATGCAAATAATTCGAATACCAGACACACCTCAAGTGAAATGCTTTACGTAACACCGAGGAGGTCGCCGGTTCGTTGTTTTGAGGCAAATATTCGTTTGTTACGTCATTTGTGCTACTTTCTTTAAGAAAAATATATTTATATATATATATATATATATATATATATATATATATATATATATATATATATATATATATATATATATATATATATATATATATATATATATATATATATATATATATATATATATATATATATATATATATATATATATATATATATATATATATATATATATATATATATATATATATATATTTTGGTAGGACGTGAAGCTCTGAGCATAAGAAGAAGGCTTATAGGATCTTTTTTTATCAGTATTCTCCGGATTCTCCATATTATTTTTTTAAACATATGGGCGCTTTTCTTTATTTTTATTTTCACTACATCTTGTATGAAAACTTTGTATGAAAATAAATAATATCGCGACGGTTTGTGGGTTCGATTCCCGCTCGGGGAAGATAGATTTTTCTATTTCCATTTTCTTCGCTCTGGAAACTAGGCAAAGCGCGGCGTTGAGTTCCGCCACTCAACACGCAATGCCTCGAAAAAGGCGAAAAGTGGGGACGGAGAAAGCAAGGACTAAGCAAGGGAGTGTCTTAACACTAGGTTCCTATAGTTCCTGCAGTTCCCTCTGCCTACCCAGCAATATGCGGGATAAAGCGTGAAGCTAAAAAAAAAGTAAATTAGACATAGATAATAAAACTTTCTAACATCATTAAACATATAATTTTCGATAAATAAATATACTTTCATATTTTTGTTTCACTTTTTTCTTTCTATACCATACATGTGTCACAAATTAAGAGTAATAGTAAAAAAGTACGACAGTTGCGGGTTCGATACTCAGGAGGGTAAAAAAATCATTTTATATTTTTAGCTCCACTATTACAAAACGCGGCGTTGATTTACGCCATTCAACACGTGGTAACGTGAAAAATTGTATAATATATAGAGAACGGAGTATTTCAAAAATAGGTCTATCCTGCTATATACGGGATGAAGCGTGAAGCTTTCCCTCTAACGGGATTGAACCTATAGCCCTTGTACTTACATTCAACAAAGCCTAACCAAGGAACTTTAACAAAGATACTAAACTTTTTTGTCTCTAAAACAAATTCATAATGACGTCATTGTTTTATACGTCATATAAAGGGCCGTCGTGGCGCAGAGGCGTAAGCGTCTGCCTGTAAACGCGACGGAGAGGGTTCGATTCCCACTCGGGGAAGATGGATTTTTCTATTTCCATTTTCTTCGCTCTGGTAAACTAGGTAAAGCGTGGCGTTGAGTTCCTCCACTCAACACGCAATGCCTCGAAACGGGGAACGGAGTGTCTTAACACTAGGTTTAGAAGAGGCCCCAAGAGAGGTTTGCACAAATATTTTTAATAATATTTTTAATTTATCTATATATTAAGTAACAAAATACATATATATACATATATATATACATATATATATATATATATATATATATATATATATATATATATATATATATATATATATATATATATATATATATATATATATATATATATATATATATATATATATATATATATATATATATATATATATATATATATATATATATATATATATATATATATATATATATATATATATATATATATATATATATATATATATATATATATATATATATATATATATATATATATATATATTTATATATATATATATATATATATACACATATTAAATCTGTTACTTCACTGGCGTAACTTAACGCCGCTTATTTTCTATACATTTTCTCAATGGGAGTTGAACGACTATATCAGTTACAACCAACAGGTTTAACAATATATTATATAACAAAGGCGTACAAAAGCACAAAAAAACAATTGCTGGCAAAAAATGGAACTTTTTCAGTTACCGTCATCCTTTCAACGTCGTCATTTCAACTCTATTGCTATTACAATAAAGCATATGTTTCTATATCAAGTAAAATGTGATACAGATAAGAAATTATCCACCCGCTGTTTCTAATTATAGGGTAAATATATAATTTTAAATTTTTATTTATTATTTAACATATATATAATCTATATATATAAAAAATAAATAAATAAATCTCAATCAAAAGTACGAAAAGCCATCTATCTAGTTAGGCAAAATACAAGTTTTTCGCTCATCTATCAAAGAAAAATCAACCTTATTTCGGTTGAATAGAGTATATATTTCCTTATAAAGACAATATGATACAGGTCTTAAATCATACAGCCGGTGTATGGGAAGTTGTAGCCCACTTTCTTCGGATGTTCAGTCTTGGAACATCATTCTCGGGCTTTGGTCTCGTTTGAGAAAAAAAAAAAAGAAAAAAGTAGAAAAGAAAAAGCGCGCGAGAAGTGACATTTTTGACATTTAGTGTCAATTTTTAATTAATTTTGTAATTTTTAAGTTATTTTAGTTGTTTTTTTTTTTAAATATTGTGTTGTGTTTTTTTTTGTAGTGGATTTGTTTTTTTGTGTTTTTGTTTTTAAATTAAAATGGTAAGTTTTTTTTATATAATTTTTAATATTTTTTTTAATTTTTTCATGAGCGTCTTATTTAAGATGTTTGAAGGTGACTTAATTGTAGTTTTTGTTTGTATATCCTGCTATATGCGGGATAGAGCGGGATACAGCGGGATATTATAAAAAAATGTATATTAAGTGAAATTTTTAGTTATTTCCAATAATAAAAATTAAGATAACGTTGTTACTCGTATGTTAATTTTAAAAAATGATATATTATAAAAGCAGAAAGCGGGGACGGAGAAAGCAGGGGAGTCCCTTAAGTTCTTGCAGTCCCTCTGCCCACCCCGCCATTTGCGGGATAAAGCGTGAAGCTAAAAAAATAATATATAACATATATATCTTAATATTTATTGCATATATATATATATATATATATATATATATATATATATATATATATATATATATATATATATATATATATATATATATATATATATATATATATATATATATATATATATATATATATCCAATTAGTGTGTGAACGCACTTATTAAGAGAAAGTGTTTACTTAAATGAAAGTTTTAAAAGCTTTACGATACGAGTGACTGGTGATTCAAATACAAGGCGGTGGGGATGTATTTACAACTGCTTTTCATCTTCTCTTCCTTAGAGACACGTTGCGGCGTTGAGTTACGCTTTTCAATGTAATTGGTTACAAAATATATTAAATGTATGTAGAGTACGGGGTTTAGTTCCGCAATTTATGTCCTAGTGATACACGGACATACGTAGACTTAGTAACAAATCCTGTATTTAGTTTTTACATACAGAACCCTAAAAAAAACAAATTATATTGACTTCCGGTAAAAGCTTTGCCGAAGCAGGAAATGATTTGCAGTTCTTTTTAATGGCTTCACGCTTTATCCCGCATATAACAGGATAGATAAGAGCATAGATATTAAAATATTATTTTTTTCTTATGGGAATCGAACCTGGAACTGTCGTTTATATTTACATGTTAAATAATTTATACTATTTTTTATGTCTTCACGCTTTATCCCGCACATGGGAGGGTAGGCAGAGGAAACTGCAGGAACCATAGGAACCTAGTGTTAAGACACTCCGTTGCTTAGTCCCTGTTTTCTCCGTCCCCGATTTCCGCCTTTTTCGAAGCATTGCGTGTTGAGTGGCGGAACTAAACGCCGCGCTTCGCCTAGTTTTCAGAACGAAGAAAATGAAAATTCGAAAAACGATGAAAATGAAAAAGAAAATCGTTTTTCCCTCAAGGAAATCGAACCCACGAACCGTAGCGATTACTGACACGACGCATCTGCGTTAGGGCGGTCTTCGTTCCAAACAAAATTCAAAATATTATAAATATTAATATTTTCTAAAATAGTGCTGTGTACAAGTGCAAGTGTTTCACAAGGTCCCTGTATCTATCCCGCTGTATGCGGGATCAGCGTGAAGCTACCTTTTAACACTTTAATTATATAAACAACTAAAGTCTTCGAGTGAAATTTGAACCATAAAACTTAATTATTTTATTACGTAATCTATATATTATTGCTTTTAAAATTTAAAATTCTGAAAAGACAAAGCACGGCGTTAAGTTACGCAAATGTGTTTCGAGCTTGAATTCGAGTGAAAACTAAATATGCTTATCTACCATACCTTAATACTGAACTAAACCTAGAATCGTTCTAGGATCGAATCTACACCTACCGTCCTTCTTTTTTATATATTATAAGATGGCAATCGAGCAGAAGGTCCACCTGATGTTAAGTGGACACCCTCGCCCATAGACATCCACAACCTGAGAGGATGTTGATGCGTTGCCAACCAAATACCCAGAACAGCCCCCCTTTATGGGCTTCCGGAACTCTAACTCACCTGACGAAACTGCTGTGTCACGACGGTGTTCTGTGACAGCGTGGTAATTAACCGGTTCGAGTCTGGCCCTTTAGAGCTACTTGGTGTTGGTGTAGCTTGACTATACTTACCTAGAATCGAAGTTCTAACTACCCTCTTTTTAGGGCCAAATCTCCAACTACCGTCCTTTTAAGACGACATCTCCAACTACCCTCCTCCTAGCACCAAATTTCCTCTTTCTGGGATCGAATCCCCACCTATCCTCCCTTACCTACCTACCACAAAACTACCGCAGTCAGTGTTATACGATTTCTAAGCAACTTGTACATTTCACACGTTAATATTGAAATTTTTAATAATATTCAATGTTAGAGAGTTGTGAAAGCTGTAAAGTCATATTGTTTTGAACATTTCTTAGAGAATGTACGAGTTTGAACGAGATTCGGTTGTGAGGATGGGAAAGGTGTGGCGAATCGTAGTACGTATGAAATTTGGTCAAGTTCGAGCCGGGTTTGACGTGTTGAGGGGTTCCGTAGTAATTTAGTGAATTAAATTGTATTGAGCCGATAAATTGTACGCGTTTTTTTTTAATTTATGAAATATACAAGAACTATACATATATTAAAGTGAGCTTTGTCGAATTGCATAAGCGAAAATTTAAACACTTTCTGAGGTTAAAATACACAAACGCACATACTGACTAAAAAATTAAAAAAAAAAACAAACATTACTTTAGGTTTTATTATATTAATACTAGTTTTTAGTTTAAGCTATAGATTAGTTGCATTTTGATATATATATATATATATATATATATATATATATATATATATATATATATATATATATATATATATATATATATATATATATATATATATATATATATATATATATATATATATATATATATATATATATATATATATATATATATATATATATATATATATATATATATATATATATATATATATATAGTATATATATATATATGTATATATATGTAGGTATCATATTTATAGGTATCATATTTCTATGCAAACACACATATAAATAATAAGAAATATCATAAACAAGCGGAACCCTAGTTGCGTGTATACCACTCGCACTTGACCGATATACATACATGCATGATTCTTTAACTCAAAGAAAATATACGGTTCACACTAGGTTCCCATGGTTCCTGCGATTCCCTCTGCCTACCCTGCCGTGTGCGGGATAAAGCGTGAGGACAAAAATGTGGTGTTCAAATCCAGAAGATTTTGGAGTGAATTTGCGTATTTATTTTGTTATCTATTATAACATCGTGACATCATCGTGCACTACATGCACTAAAATTTATACTATAATTATTAAATAGACAGAAAACGGAGGACGGAGTGTCTTAACACTAATTTTGGCAAATTAAAAGAAATAGAGAGAGTCTCGCCTCTCTTGCGCCGGTTCCTCAAGTCTGAGGCATTAACTTTAGTGAACTGGTGGTAAATTAAATATATTATTTGACGTTCAAAAATTGAAATATGTAACTGCTTATTATGAATAAATTATTTGACTCTGACTTTGACTCTGAATCTGATTTTGACTTTGATTTTGACTTTGGCTTTGATTTTGACTTTGACTCTGAATCTGATTTTGACTTTGTCTTTGACTCTGAATCTGATTTTGACTTTGATTTTTACTTTGACTTTGATTTTGATTTTGATTTTGACTTTCCAATAAGTTCCAATAAGCCCCTAAAGTTCCCAATGCCAAACCCGCATAGTGGGGGATAGAACGTGATACATCTAAGCTCTACCACAATACAAGCAAGTGTGACATAACTTCATATAATTTAAATGACATCGAACCTGTGACCTCCTTTCGTAGAAAACTACAATGGACTAAATTAAGCTAATTTTAAAACAATACAACTAAAATTTTAACATCGTTTGTTTTTTGAAGTTACGGAGCGTAAAGCGTCGCTGTCTCCGGCATTAAACAGGATGGGTGTGCAAGTTATACAATTTTGAAGTATACTATAGTTGTAAATTAATGTATTATTGAAAATTTCGCTTTTTCACCTTTCGCCTTTCGATCGCTTCGCTTGTAGTCATAATAAATAAAAAAAAAGCATTATTTTTAGCTTTACGCCTTACGCCCGCGCATGTCAGGGTGGGCAGAGGGAACCGCAGGAACCGTGGGAACTTAGTGTTAAGTCACTCTATTCTCTGCTTTCTCGTATTTTAGAAAGAGAAAGAGAGAGAGAGAGAAAAATTAATTAATAATATTTCTATGAATATGTAGATGAAGTACAGATAACTTAAACACTGTTCTCCACGTTCCTCATTAGAGACACTGCGCTGTATAGCAAAAGTTCTTCTTCTTCTCCATCCTTCTAACTTAAGTCCGCATTTATAATAAAAATTTGAACACTATTTTTGAACCCGTAATAACCTACAAGCAAATCTATACCGTATCATATTAATATTTTTATTAAAGTTGTGCTTCATCTAAATTTCACTTTCGCCAGAATAATGTAATTGTAGTAATAACAACGCACGAGCGTGTCTAATTCGCTTTTACATACATCTTACATATAATATAGTGGAGATGTATGAGAAAGTGGTTTTTTTTTGTCATAACATATATATGTATATGTTTAGAAAACATATATATTGGTTTAGAGATAAGCAAGTCATTGTAGGCAAACTTTTACTATGTTACATTTCTGAAGTGACATGTCATATATATATATATATATATATATATATATATATATATATATATATATATATATATATATATATATATATATATATATATATATATATATATATATATATATATATATATATATATATATATATATATATATATATATATATATATATATATATATATATACATATATATATATACAGGGTGTATCTGACACGGCGGCCGTTATCAAAACTACTTAAAGGGGAAAATATTTCAAGGCTATATACAGAAAACTAGTTAACAATTAACAATAATTTAGTCACAGGATCATTTTTCCCATTTCACGATATTTATACGTGCTGTGTAACGCGTGAGGTGGTTGTCATTAAATACGAATGACGTATAGACCTTGTACTACAAAAATACTATTAAAAGTTGTCAATCTGTCACCTTTCATTCAAAAAATAACCGAAAGAGAAAGAGCTATATCTCCGTCCCGCTCTGACAGTACAGTGTACGCTCGCGTCACACTTCACTTGACACATGGCGTTTTATTTTGGAACAATAATTTAATTATTTATTTTGTTTGAAAAAAATATTTTTTTATTTTTGAAATGTTACTTCTTTTATAATTTTAAGAAATTTATAAAGGCTAGTTAATACTATGCTTTAAATGACGGTCGTGGTTACAGCCACATATACAGGATATATATATGTGTGTAATAAACCGATTCACAACTTACTCTTATATTTTTTACTTCGGCTTAATAGTCACAATGTTGTGCCTTATTATATACGCTCTGTTGATTTCTATAATGAAAAAAAAAAGAATATATATGAATAATTGGTCATTATGAAACCGCAACGTCTAACTGTGGTTTGTGGGTTCGATTCCCCTGAGGAGAGGATGGATTTTTTCATTTCTATTTTCTTCGCTGTGGCAACTTGGCAAAGCAAGGCAAGAAAGCAGGAAACAGAATGTCTTAATATATATATATATATATATATATATATATATATATATATATATATATATATATATATATATATATATATATATATATATATATATATATATATATATATATATATATATATATATATATATATATATATATATATATATATATATATATATATATATATATATATATATATATATATATATATATTTTTTTTTTTTTTTTTTGAGAATTAATTTATTTTTGAGAACCCACCAAGCTAAGAAATTGAAGAAGAAGAGGAAGTGCAATGAAGTATTGCTCAAAAAACGAATAGATGATTTTATTTTTTCAATTTGCCACAGCCTTTCTGTGGCTTAAACATTCTTTGGCGGGTCATCTCAAAAGATTATCAGTATCTCGGTCATTACACTCACGTGTAACACGTTGTAGGGATGTCGATATATATATACATATATATATATATATATATATATATATATATATATATATATATATATATATATATATATATATATATATATATATATATATATATATATATATATATATATATATATATATATATATATATATATATATATATATATATATATATATATATATATATATATATATATATATATATATATATATATATATTTTTTTTTTGAGAATTAATTTATTTTGAGAACCCACCAAGCTAAGAAATTGAAGAAGAAGAGGAAGTGCAATGAAGTATTGCTCAAAAAACGAATAGATGATTTTATTTTTTCAATTTGCCACAGCCTTTCTGTGGCTTAAACATTCTTTGGCGGGTCATCTCAAAAGATTATCAGTATCTCGGTCATTACACTCACGTGTAACACGTTGTAGGGATGTCGATATATATATACATATATATATATATATATATATATATATATATATATATATATATATATATATATATATATATATATATATATATATATATATATATATATATATATATATATATATATATTATATATATATATATATATATATATATATATATATATATATATATATATATATATATATATATATATATATATATATATATATATATATATATATATATATATATATATATATATATATATATATTTTTTTTTGAGAATTAATTTATTTTTGAGAACCCACCAAGCTAAGAAATTGAAGAAGAAGAGGAAGTGCAATGAAGTATTGCTCAAAAAACGAATAGATGATTTTATTTTTTCAATTTGCCACAGCCTTTCTGTGGCTTAAACATTCTTTGGCGGGTCATCTCAAAAGATTATCAGTATCTCGGTCATTACACTCACGTGTAACACGTTGTAGGGATGTCGATATATATATACATATATATATATATATATATATATATATATATATATATATATATATATGTATATATATATATATATATATATATATATATATATATATATATATATATATATATATATATATATATATATATATATATATATATATATATATATATATATATATATATATATGTATATATATATATATATATATATATATATATATATATATATATATATATATATATATATATATATATATATATATATATATATATATATATATATATATATATATATATATATATATATATATATATATATATATATATATATATATATATATATATATATATTGTAAATTGAAGACTCTATATTTAATTAGTCTATGCCGCACAGATTACCTCTCATCGCCAGAGAAAGCAACTGACACACACACACACATACATTACTATACGTATACAAAACGTTAATGTGTTAACTTGACCATTTCTAAAGAGATGTGTTATTTATTCATTAACACTAGAAGTGATACACGAGATTGCAAGTGCAACGGTCGCAGGTTCAATTTGTAATGAGGGGAGGGTTATTATTATTTTTTTGCTTTGGCTGTGAAGTAATCAAATGAAAGGCTGGTGTGAAAGTGGAGAATAGAGTGTCTTGACACTAGGTTCTTGTTTCCTGCTATATGCACTAAGTTTTCCAACATTTGTAGTTTATTAGGGTTCCGTAAAAATAAAAAAACGGAACCCTTATAGAATCACTCGTGTTCCTGTCCGTCCGTCTGTCACAGCCAATTTTCTCTGAATCTACTAGACCGAATCAGGTGACATTTGGCAGGATGGTGTAATGCCCTGACCCGGACACAGATGTGTAACGTAAAAAATATTTTTTTGAAATAAGAGTAATTTTCGGGGGATAAATTAGGTAATTAAAAAAAATTGTGAACATTACTGAGTCATATATCAAATGAAAGGGCTTGTTATCAGGATCTCGAATATATTTTTTTTAATTTTTTAAAATAAATAGTTTCGTAGATATTCATGAAAGAAGCCGAAAATTGACTCCGACTTAGTTTTCCAACATTTACAGTTTTTTTTAATTTAGAGACTGAGTTTTGAAGACTAACAAAGAGCGCAAAGAGAAAGTAGGGTCTTAGCAACGGAGTGTCTTAACACTAGGTTTCTATGGTTCCTGCAGTTCCCTGTGTCTACCCTGCAATATCCGGGATAAAGCGTGAAGCTACAAAAAAAGGGCTTGCAAACGTTTTTCACGCAAATCTAATTGACTAACGTGTAGAATTTCAATCAATTATCAATTGAACTGTTCAAGTTCGAAAATCGGTTATATTTTTCATCAATCTGCCTTTTAGTGATCTTTAAAACGGTACCAATAGTAAAATTCTAGGCCAAATACTCGCCTCTCTAAGTAGTAGTAGTAATGCTTTATCCAAGATGGTTATAGGTTTGATTCCCACTTGGAGGAGCTTTAAGCTATAGCAAGTTTCATTCATCTAGCCTTATATCGTTCTTCTAAGGCTTAAACAGCCGTATATATTTAGTACTATATAGAGAGAGTACATAGAGATCTCTCCCACATTTTAAATGATATACAGTGTGTTTTTTTTAATATATCATAGTGATAAGTCAATATATACATATTAATATACACGCTGTATATAACGATATGCCCCGATATTGAACTTGTTAAACAACTTTCTAGTTAAAAATCAACATTTTCACTTTTTAATACGTAACATATTTACGATATTTTGGTGACTAGGTCACGGATATATATATATATATATATATATATATATATATATATATATATATATATATATATATATATATATATATATATATATATATATATATATATATATATATATATATATATATATATATATATATATATATATATATATATATATATATATATATATATATATATATATATATATATATATATATATATATATATATATATATATATATATATATATATATATATATATATATATATATATATATATATATATATATATATATATATATATATATATATATATATATATATATATATATATATGTTATCAAAGATTTAGGTGTATTATTTGATCATACCCTATCTTTTCGTGATCACATTGACAGCATAATCAAAAGAGCTTCTAAACTATCCGGTTTCATAAATCGCCAAATGAAACTTTTTAATGATCCTCATCTAATCATTACGGTATATAACTCTTTGGTTCGAAGCATCATAGAATATTGCAGCACTGTTTGGAATCCAAGCTATAATATCACTGAACATTTAATATAATAATAATATCACTGAACGTTACAAATGAAAAAAAAAAATTAAGTACCCCTTTTGAAATGTTATGTTTTCCTATTAATTCCTATCGTTTAGTAAGAATATATTCATTTTTTCTTTCAATGACGTCTAATTTTTTCTCCATGAAGATGTGACAAATAATGCTAAACATGAAAATGTTCAAACACAATAGAGAAATCTAATAAAATGTACCGGATATTTCTTTATTAATCAAGTTTATTTTTTATCTTTTTGGTGTAAATAGTACAAAAAAAAATCAATACATACAATTTAAACCCAGAATACCTTTAATTTTAACTTAGTTTTTTGTGTTTTTCTCGTTTTAGACGCCAACAGTAATCGCCTAGCATAGTTATGTCACAACGGCCTTGAAATTGTTCTTCAAGCTTCTTTATATCTTGGTGGAACCTCTCGCCCTGCTCATCACTGACAGCACCAATATTAGATAAAAAAATGAAAAGAGAGAATGAAGAAAGTGAATTTTTAACGACATCCTACAACCCAGCTTTTCATATGCTCTTAACATGTTGTTAACTAGCTGTTCCGCATTTTCGGCCCTATGGTTCCCTAAAAACTCTTTTACAACTGTTTTCAGTGATAACCAAGCATCGAGTTCCTTGTCAATAAGCATTTTGTCAAAGTTGGGATCTCTCATCAATGTGCGTATTTGTGGTCCCACGAATACCCCTCTTTAAGTTTTGCGTCACTTAGCTTTGAAAATATCGTCTTCAAATATAAAAATCCATCTCCCTCCTTGTTCATAGCTTTGACAAAACTTTTCATCAGACCAAGTTTAATGTGGAGTGGTAGTAAAATTATATTTTTAGGGTCTACTAATGGTTCATGTTTCACATTCAAATGGCATTGACGTTTTGTTTCCCTTTAACCAAGATATGAGAGTAGCATAGCGCGAAACACAAAAAAAACTGTTGAATCCATGGTTTGTCTTGTTTATCGTCCAAAATAAAGTAAACTCTCTCACTTATTCATAAACATTTTTTGTTTGTGATTTCACAATGTACTGTCCACAAACGTAACAAAACTTATTTGGTTCTAAACTTAGTTGGAATTTTGCAGTCGCGACGGCCACTTCGTTCAGTATTCATGTTAGATTTTAAAAAAATATGTTTAGATATATTGAGGTTATCGAAAAGAAACGATTTATGAATAAAACAAAACAATAAAAAAGTATAATACATCGAAAACCTGAACTGTTTCTTATACGTCCGAAGAGAGGATAGTTTAAATTATTATTGACCTGTACCTCGAAAACTAGACGTGATGGATACCGCATATATTTGGAACATTTTATCTGTGACTCATTACCAATTCATTACAGCTATCAGTTTAACGGGTACCAAAATCGTGTAACGCAGTGTATTCATTCAATGAGATTGGAATCTGTGCAAAAGCGTTTTCTGTATCATCTGGCATATACGGGTCGTAGGTGTCAGACTTTGGATTCATATGAGTCTCCATTAAGTCTCTGAGTGACCGTCGAAAATTTATTGACATATTATTTATATATAAAGTTATCCATAATTATATTGAGTCACCAGATCTGCTTGAGCGCCTTAAATTTAGTGTACACCGTACCAGTAGCAGGCTACATAACAGAACAACCTTTAGTTTACTCACATGTCGAACGAATATCTTCCAACACGCGCCCTTGTATCGCATTTGTTCAACAATAAATGCCCATTTAATTAAGTGTGATATATTCTGTAGTTCTATAGCCTCTTTTAAAAAACAAATCCTTACATTGTAAATATTTAGCTGAGTGATTTTATTTTTCCTGTTTAATTTTAGTATTGCAGTTGTATTATTATTTTTAGTTATATATTTTTATATAAAAACCTATTTTCGCTTTAGACATTTGAAATTTAGATTGTGCACCACATAATACTTATATATATACGCATGCTGTGTTCATATCTAGAAAGTTTCAATCTATGTTCATGTTTATATTAAGTTTAATATTTTAAGGATTGTAAACAGTTTTATGAACCAATAAAAAATATATATATATATATGTTATTGTTTTTTTCCAGATTCCAAGATGGCGAGTGGTGAGTAAATTTTTTCTAACATAATACAACAAGAAAAGCTTAAACAGCTTTTGGACGGACGGACTCCCCTACTTCCTCTCCTTGGTTTTTTTTTAATTGAACTTGTAGAGCTTTGCCCTAAAGCATTTTCTTTATACTCTATGTATGTATCTTTAATTTTGGACGACGAATTTATATAATGAATTTTAGCTGGCTGGTGTAATGAGGGCCGTCGTGGCGCAGAGGTGTAAGCGTCTGCCTGTAAACGCGACGGTTTAAGGGTTCGATTCCCACTCGGGAAAAGTGGATTTTTCTATTTCCATTTTCTTTGTTCTGGAAACTAAGCAAAGCGCGGCGTTGAGTTCCGCCACTCAACTCCCAATGCCTCGAAAAAGACGGAAAGCGGGGACGGAGAAAATAGAGACTAAGCAACGGTGTGTCTTAACACTAGGTTCCTATGGTTCCTGCAGTTCCCTCTGCCTACCCTGCAATATGCGGGATAAAACGTAAAGCTAAAAAAACTATAGCTTTTAATGATCTTAGATATCAGTTTTAAGTTCACGCTTCATCCCGCATTTAGCGGGATTGGCGGGAAACCCGTGCTAAGAATTTGTATATTTATATATCAAAAATGGCGACCCTCTTCCCTTTTTAAAGAATCCTCATTTAATTGCCAATATACAGTACATCCGTTAAAATGAAAAAAAAAAAACAAGATTTCATAGGAAATTCGCTCTCTTTTATATATATAAGGGAATTGGCATCGAACCCACGACCCGCGGATGCTGGGTCAGGCTAATTGAAATGTTATTCTCACGGTTATTAGTTCAGAGCGTGCGAGTGAAAGTGGCTGACATGTGTGAATGAACTTTGAATGGAGGAATGTGCTTTTTTTTTCTTAAAGGTAGTGTAAGATATCAGTATATTCTGCCTGATTAAAATGTTTTTTTTTTGAAGTATAATTTAGACTAAAAATTTAACTTTTTGTTCACTATTTTCTAATAGTTATTATTATTATTATTATTATTTAGCTTCACGCTTTATCCCGCATATTGCAGGGTAGGCAGAGGGAACTGCAGAAACTCTATGAACCTAGTGTTAAGACACTCCGTTGCTTAGTCCCTGCATTCTCCGTCCCCACTTTCCGCCTTTTTCGAGACATTGCGTGTTGAGTGGCGGAACTCAACGCCGCGCTTTGCCTAGTTTCCAGAGCGAAGAAAATGGAAATAGTCACACCGTCGCGTTTACAGGCAGACGCTTACGCCTCTGCGCCGCGACTGCCTTCATATTATATAGTTATTATTCTCTTATTACATTTTATTTTTTAATTGAAATAGATTAAATATGTGGAATGAATATTTATTTTAATATTATGCCTTCATATTTTATTGAGGGCCGTCGTGGCGCAACGTCTGCCTGTGACGCGACGGTTTCTGGGTTCGATTCCCAGTCGGAGAAGATGGATTTTTCTATATCCATTTTCTTCGCTCTGGAAACTAGACAAAGCACGGCGTTGAGTTCCGCCACTCAACACGTAATACCTCGAAAAAGGCGGAAAGCAGGGACAGAGAAAGCAGGGACTAAACAACGGAGTGTCTTAACACTAGTTACTGCAGTTCCCTCTGCCTACCCTGCCATGTGCGGGATAAAGGCGTGAAGCGACATATTTTATTAAAAAAATAAAAATTACAACACATAATAAAAGGAACTATATAAAACAAAAAAAGAACTCTTTAAGAGCGTAACTTAACGCTGCGCTCTATATGTTATACAAGAAAATAAAAATAATTCAAAGATAACTAAGAACATAAAAAATGTATATATTTTAACTTAACCTTCAGAAAGGAATCGAAGCCGCACCTACCTCTATATTATACAAAAGTTATAGCTCACTTACTAAATTATATCGACTAGGTCGTTCCCATACAGTGATTGTTCTACACATCTTGGCATGAGAAGTTCTCATGACTTTTTATTAAAGCGGAAGTAACGAATTTGATTTTACTTGATATTTGTAATACTAATTTGTGTGACAATCGAGACCGTAGTAGTTTAGTGGCCGCGTCTTTAAACGACGATTGCTGGTTCGATTCCCATTAGGCGGTTGTACACAAATGTACTATACCTGTAAATGTACTATAACAATGTCTCGTTCGACTATGAACCTACCACCAGCAACTTGATTCTCTTGATCAAGATGAAGATTAGGTGAAATATATGGAACGGAGTGTCTTAACACTAGGTTCCCTCTGACTACGCATAGACATATACAGCCTTGGCCAAAAGTATTAAGCACCCTATAAATTACTGCAAAACTACAGGTTTAAAGGAAATAAAACTACTTTTGATGGTTCAAAGTTAAGGAAAAGTATAATACATTAATATTTTGTTGGGCCACCCTTTGATTTCATTACAGCAGCAACTCTGTGGGGCATACTGCGTACCAGTTTCGCACATTCCTTTGGAGAAATTGCATCCCATTCTAGCACCAGCGCGTTTTTAGAACAGTTTTTGGTGTTATTGAATGCTCTTTTATTTTCCTCTTCAAAATACCCCATAAATGTTCAATTGGATTCAGATCCGGGGACTGGGCAGGCCAATCCAATAGGTCAATACAATTGTGAGTAAACCAGCGCATCGTAGTCGATGATTTATGACAAGGAGCATTGTCGTGTTGGAATTTTACCCTATTGAGATTAGTGTCGCCAAAAATACTCGAAAACGAAGGTACTCGAGCAGTTTCCAGCACATCAATGTACTTTTCACTGTTCATACGACCTTCGTAAATGATTATTTTCCCTAAACCATCCGCAGCCATGCAGCCCCAGATCATTACACTGCCTCCACCGTGTTTTATGGTTGGGACTACGCAATCTGGGTGATATTCTTCGCCTTTACGTCGCCTCACGAACGCCACACCTGGCGTTCCAACAACCTGTAAATTACAAAACAAATGCACACATCACAAACCTTTATAACATTTAATTTTAAAGATTAGCACAGCAATGATCGTTGTAATTGTGATATAGACTTCATTTATAAACTAACTTCAAAGTTTGATTCATCAGATCACAGCACTTTGGACCAATTCTCCTCTGTGAAATGTTGGTGTCTCAGAGCCCAATCAAGTCGTTTTCTCTTATAGTATGAAAGCCACGGCTTCCTCCTGGCCTTGCAACCTTTTAAGCCTGCTTCTACAAGCATCCTTCTTGCAATTCGAGCGCTTATCGGGGTTCCAAACTCTTCAATTGAAGCTGTACGAAGCTCGGAAAAAGTTTTTTTCTATCTTTCACAGACTCACGGACAAGTATGCTGTCCATACGGCTAGTCACACCTTTTCGGCCCGTTTTTGGTTTATTTGCGTGAGTGCCAATCTCTCCAAAACGTTTAATAGCACATTGCACTGCGCACCGCCAACATTTTACCAACTCCGCAATTTGTTTTTGAGTCTTTTCTTGCTTATGTAAAAGTTGTATTTTAACACGGTTTTCTAGAGTAATTTCGTTTCCTTCTGGCATATTTAAATAAAACTCTTCTCAATTGAACCATCAAACCATTAATGTATCACGTTTACGCTAACACTTCCACATGCAGACTGGCAAAACACTAAAAAGAAATTTTGACGAAAAATTAATATTTTGTATATATATATATATATATATATATATATATATATATATATATATATATATATATATATATATATATATATATATATATATATATATATATATATATATATATATATATATACTAATAATAATAAAACTAAATCCCTACCCCAGACCCTATAATCAAATATACGAGAAACCTTTTACTTAGATTATTCCTTACATATTTACAGTTGCTGCTGATGCTGGTCATCGCAGCGGTTTCTGCTGAAGAGAGCCCACCAGGTCTCGTCAGTAAGGACACGGAACAGGATCTGGTGGCTGAGGCGACACAATCAGGTAAAAAGAAACTTTAAGAACTAACTTAACTAAAAAAAAAATTTAAGACTTCACCGGTCACAGATATAGTGTTAGGTAGTTTTTAATCGGGGATTTATCAGCAAGTGGTGAAACTCCATTTGTTACGTTCTGCTTCAACGTAGAGATATTACTTGGATGGCGGAACTCAACACCGTGCTTTACATTGTAACCAAAGCAAAAATAAAATAATATTGAATTCTCCCTAAACGGGAATTGAACCTACAATCGTCCCGTTTACAATCGGACGCTGTGCCGACGATTGTGTATGAAGTAATGAATTTAATATCCGTTGTTTCATAAAGAATTTAAATTACTTAAATGGAAAGCGCGGCTTAAGTTTCACAACTCATTGCGCAATGCCTGCAGTTCCCTCTGCCTACCCTGCACTGTGCAGGATAAAGCGTGAAGCTAAAAAAATATATTAAGAAGCTGTAACAAGCATTAGGCTTTAAAAGTATAGCTTAGTAGATCAAAATCAAAACGCTCGGCCGGTTTCCAGGACACATGGTATCAAATCCCACTTTTTTTATTTAGCTTCACGCTTTATCCTGCACATGGCATTGGGTAGGCAGAGGGAATCGCAGGAACTGTGGGAACCTAGTGTCAAGACACTCCGTTGCTTAGTCCCTGCTTTCTCCGTTCCCGCTTTCCGCCTTTTTCGAGGCATTGCGTGTTGAGTGACGGAACTAAACGCCGCGCTTTGCCTAGTTGCCAGAGCGAGGAAAATGAAAATAAAACATTTTGCTTTTTTCAACAAATTTAATATTTTATTTAAAACAATTTCCCTAATTTTCCAGGAGCTCAGGCCCAAAAGCGAGACGCCGGCTTATCTAACTCGTACGGAGAGCCCTTGCCATCTGACGCATACGGCCCCCCACTCAGTATACCCACTGGTAAGCAGAAGTTCATGAAAATTAACGCATACTTAAAGCAAGCATACAACATTCGAACTCAGCGGGAATCGAACCCGCGCCCTCTTGCGGATCGTGCAAACGCTCAGATCGCAAAGCCATGCATTCTTCGTTACGCCCCTTCACATGGCTTAGTGGATAAAGCGTTTAGACGGTTTCCAAGGCGTACAGGTTCAAATTTCGCTGCGTGAATTGGTCGTTAGTTTAAAGTTTTGCTATAGCAGTGTTTTATTTTTGATTATAATTAAAAATTAACTGCTTTAACTTTAAAGAAAATATTTCTTTTTGTTCTACCTCACTACACACTGTACGTGTACTTTGATAACGTTTCTAATATTTTATTTCCAGTACCAGACCAGCAACCGGCACCTGTATACGGAGTGCCCGACGCGTCACTATTCTTAGACACTCCTCCGGGAGCTTATGGACCTCCTTCACCAGTTGTTTTCCCAAATCAAAACTACGAAGGCCCTCCTCCCCCTATAGGGAAGCCAAAACCAATATACGGTCCACCAAAATTTCACTGGCCAGTCCAAGCCCAAACCAGTATATGGTCCACCTAAACCCATTTACGGTCCACCAAAGAAAAATTATGGACCTCCTAAACAGTCTCTTCCAAAGCCAACTTACGGTGTTCCATTCAAAATATCCAAAAACCCACCGAAACCTATTTATGGAGTTCCAAAACCCATTTATGGGCCTCCAAAACCCGTGTATGGACCTCCAAAAATCTCTTATGGTCCACCTTTAATTAATGTTCAACAGTTTAAAGTGCCTGAAATACCAATTTCTTTCCCCCAAAACTTTGGTTCTATCGGGAACATTGGAACTGGTTTTGGTAGTATCAGTACCTCCGGTTCCAACTATGGAACCTTAGAAACCAGTGTGGGAACAAGTATTGGAACTAACTTAGACTTGGGCTTAAACCTACCAGCTCCTATATATGGAACTCCAATATCTAGCTTACCAGTAAATTTGAAACCCAATTTCCCTATACCGTCTGACTCTTATGGACCCCCTGGTTTACCTCTAGGACCTATTGGGCCAAACGACCAAGTTGTAGTCCAAGATTTTGGCAATATCGGCCATTATGGACCATCCTCAACCAGATCCGAACCCACGTCCCCCTCATCCTGGTATCCCCGCACCACCAACACCTCCACATGTCTTATACGATGGTTGGAAACCAATTCCAGGAGTATCAAAACCCTTTAATGATAACATTGAAAATGTTCACACGATCCAAACTATTCAAAATCTAGGCCACAATATTGGTCATATTGAAACATTAGATGAGTATGGACCTCCACCTCCTGTCCAAGAAGTGAATGTAAATTTTGATGGACATTCTCTGCCAGATTTTAACCAACAAAACAATCAACAGTTCTCTGGTGCTCAAATAACGTCTGGTTATTCTTCAGTGCATCAAGATGCGTTAGCCAATATTGATCTCAACGCTATTGTAGGTGGCGATTCGAATCATATTGACCAATCTAAGACGGTATTTGAAGCGCATTACACTGAAAATAGTAACCCACAAGGCGACTTAGCTTTTATAGGTGGTATTGCGGAAAAACCGATAGATTCCTATGGAGCACCTCCTTTAGATTCCTTATCAAATGGACCTTATCCACCTTCGATAAGACAACAAGGAGCTAAAGGATTAATTCCACCTGTAGTTCTGTATGGAATACCACCTGCAAACCAATATGGTGTCCCCAAACCTGTACCATCTAACTTACCAATTCCATATGGAACTGTATCGGGCGGAGGTTTTTCCATTCACACAGGAGGACATTTACCAAGACATCCCATAAAATTCAGAGATTCCGTACCAGAAGGCTTGATTCAACAAATTGGCAAAGTATCACATCATAAAGATACTCATGGTTTAGATCATGTTAAGCAAGGACCTGCGTATTTGCCCCCACCCATTCGAGATGTTAAAGATGCGAACCAATTTTCAGGAAGCCACAGCTCCAGTTTCAATAGCTTATCCTTATCTATTGAGCCTACGAATCTTTACAGCTTACCTCATGCAGGACAGGCATTGAATTTCCAACAGAATCAAAATCAGCCAAGCAATTTATATGGATCGCCTATAGATTCTTATTCTGTTCCACTCTTGACAGTTGGAGATCACACTGCATCTGGATCTAGTAGTAATGCTGTCGCAGCAACACTTGATGGTACAATTTTAGCAAATCTTAGCAACTCAGAAGTGGCGGCCATTTTGAAACATTGTCCCTACCATGAAGCTATATTAAAGGCAGCAAGATCAGGAGAGAAAATACCTTCAGAATTAGCGTCAAGTTACGTCGCCAGTCTAAGTTCTTTGGGTTCTGCTTTCCAAAAGAATCACCAAACTTTAATTTCGCCACAAAATGACTTTAACACACCAGCATCGGGAAGTGAATCTGTGTCTTACAACACTAAAGACTTGTCAACGGCGTCACACACACTAGTGCAGACAATACTACCAAATCAAATAGAAAATGAAAAATCTATCAAATCAAGCTCGCAAAAGGGTAAATCTCTGAGTCCAAAAGATCTGTACAAAGCCAATTCCCTACAATTCGTGTCAGATCAAATCCATCAGACATCGCAAAAAATTAAAAATCTCAGTGAAGAAACTAAACAATTACAACAAAAAATTGTATCAACCAGTCAACAGATTACTAATAATGGTCAACAATTCGTCCAAAATGATATACCACTTAAAGGCAACAAGGCAACATATTCCTTACAAATACAATCAGCCAACGATGGTAAAGGCAAACCTTCGATACCTCACGAGCAATTACTATCTGAGGGACTATTACAAAGTATATTACAAGCAATCGAGCAACCCAATCCAACGAAAAACACAGAAACTTATCAGACCCAGACAAAACAAAGCATTTCATATCAATCGAGCAACCCTCAAGTCAAAATCAGCGAAGTATTCCCAACAAACTTTAGAAATCCAAATGGCCAAATTTATCAAACAAACAATCAAAATCCAATCCAAACCTAACGAAAATCAAAATCTGGACTACCAATCGTTTGATTTAGATGGTTTAGTCCTCCCAGATGGATATGAACCTGTAGACAGAACTAAATCCGATCAAGCAGTCCAAAGTTCGAATCAAGATGCTAAATATGTCAAAAAGGAAGTAAATCATCAGCATCACTCTCACAATTATCGTGGAGATTGTGATTTAAGGGCTGACAACTCAGTCACTCACACAGTAGTGGTGCCTCCACCAAATGTGGAGAAAGTAGAGCCAGTAGAAGAAGTAGAAGATAATGATGTAGCCATTTACTTCGGTCAAAACGAAGAGAAAACGGAGACTGTGACAGAAATTTCCGTAGCAACAAGTATAAGTGAAGATCTTGAACATAAAGCACCAGCGTTTGGCGAAAAAATTAAAAAGACGTGACCGTTCTAGTCTAAGAACCAGTGAATTGACTGATTTCGACTATATCCGGAGTTATGTATTAAGAAATCGGTTAAAAAAAATCACTGGGGCCATCTGAGGCTTTCCTTAGTTTTAGTTCAACGCCATCTACCGAATTTAAAACTCGTCTCAGTTAGATTGATCTATTTATCAATAGATCATTCATAATTGACAGACGCGTTTTAAACATTTATTCTTAAATAGTTTATAAATTATATTAGAATTCTATTTAAATAAATTGTTTTGTAGAATTTTAAAGGCATTTAAAAATATTTTTTTGATTAAAATTATTTTGACACTGTTTTTATTAGATTTAAGTAATGAAAAAAAAATGTAAATAAATTTAAAAAAAAAGAACTACTAAATTTAAATTTTTGACATTTCACGTTTTTTTTTTTAATTTACCGTATTCATAGTTATAAGTCTTTTACTTAACTTATTCTACTTTAGTATTTTCTATTTATTTTTTATTGAGTACTCGTTTTTTGAGCATGTGAAAACGAATAATAAAACAAATAAATAATATGATTGTTTTTTTACCCATTTTCATTTTGATTTTTTTAAATAAACTTAACTTTAATTAGATACATATTTAATATACACACTTGCTTTATTTAAGTGAAATAATATATAATAGTATTATTAAATACAGATTATATTTTTTTCTAATAAATGGTAATTATAATTAATAGTTAATAAAATATAAGGTTCTGTTCTACTCTGTTCCGTTCTACGGTAATGGCATTTCGAGCGTGCCAGTTGAGCACAGTTCACTTCGCCAATGTCACGTTGTATGGAGAATACACGAAGGTAAATGTACGGTTTAAAAAGAAAATAAGCTTTACACAATAATAGAATGTATGTAAAAAAGAGATCCAATAAAAAATCCTTCACCTAAAACAAATTTAATCTGTAAGAATTACAGTATATACTCATAATACATTGAGTTAGTACTAAATTATAATATTTTACATGGGTGTTAGTTTATAATCTAATGAAGTATAATAATACTTAATGTATTTACATAGAAATTTACATACACAAACATGAACATTAAGAGGGCGAGGAACTTTTTTGGGAAGAAGTTAACTTAGGACAAGAGAAAAGGATGTAAGAAAGTGAGCCACCGTCAAGGCCACATTCACACAGTGAATGGCTCCCTGACCCCGATCTTAGCCAAATGCACAGATTGCATGATTAGAATCCTCCGATCAATATGCTTTTAGGTAAAAAACCACGGTCGCTTTGGAATATTAGGTTGAATTAGGGCATAGTACTTACCTTTAACTGATTTTGAATTATCCTAGAAATTATTCCAGGTCTTATAAAGATGGATATCTGCCAGCGCGAGCAGATCCTGGGCAGAGCTATAAAAGTGGTCAAGAGTACCACACTGGATGGCTAATTTGACACAAGAGTCTGCAGATTCGTCCCCACTAATTCCAAAGTGACCAGGAATCCACACGAGAAGTAAAAGGTTAAATGAAGTCAAAAAAGTATATATTGCATAAATTATTGAAATACAAGACATTAATGAAGATAAATGACTTTTTTAATCTATATTGTCTTATTAAAAAGTATAATTTTATTTTTATGCATTTTTTTAACTTCGGCAGAATAATTTATTACCATTACTATAAAACAAAAAAAGCGGTAACTGTCAAACCTGACGCTTAGCTGTCATAGCATAGTATTGATCGAACTTTTTGTAAACAAAAAATGATATAATTTTGTTAAAGTTTAATTTATTTTAAATAGAAAATGGCTAAATATGTTAATGTGAGATTAAAGCTCTGTCAGGGATGTTTAAGTGCTGACAGAAGCCTTCTAGACTTAGATGAATATGAATCTAAGATATTTTACAGTTTTACAAAAATTGTAAGTTTTATTTCAATTTATGTGTTACATAATAACGAATTTGATACTTAAATAACTAATACAAGCTTTTACAATAAGGTAGTGGGTTCAAATCTTGCTGAATGTTGCTTAATTCGTGTTTTAATATAGAAAGACATTGAGTTGTGTAACAGGATTTTGTTTAAAATAATTAATGACAACAACTTGATTTATTTATTTATTTATTCATTTAACAATCTTAAATCTGATATAATGAAGTGTTTCATTTAATTTTCAGGATAGAAAAGAGGACATTTTACAATTGTGTTGGGAATGTAAAGCTATATTAAGAAAATTTATCAAATTCAAACAACAAGTGAAGCATGCACACTTTATTCTAAATTCATATGTAAGACTTTTTAATATTTAAAAATTATATTATAAAATATACAACAAGTTATATTTAGGCTAATATCTATTTAAATATTTGACAATATTATAACATACTTCAGAAATGTATGGAATTATATAATAATATATTGAACTTAATATGTTGATATGATAGTGAAGCTATGTTTGTATGTTACATAATGTCGTGTTAGTGTCAATCTGTGCTCAAGTTGATTACTCAGAGTGTAATCAAATGAATTGAAATTAATTATATGTATATATAAACATAAGACCAAACTACATTAACCTTCTTAATAAGATATCGTGTGAATTTACTTCTGTAAATATTAAAACTTTTTTAACTTTCTAGTTGATTTGTATTATGACTACTTGACATTACTTACAAGATTTTTGAAGTAAATGTCATATATATTATATATGTATAACAATATAAAGTATAGATTGTGTTTTTATGTTAGGAAATTTTTCCGAGTCACTATTTTTTATTTCTAATGTACCTGAAATAGAAGAAATGCACTATACTTTCTATTTATTAATACATCATAGTTTATAAAAAATAGTAAATTCTCTTTAGTGAACTTTATAATATTACATAAATTAAGTTCTAAGCCAGGAGCTCTCAACCAATGGGTTGCATGCTTTACGATACAGAGATTATTTTAAAAAGAAAAATATTACAAAATTATTTTAAAATTAAAAATTACAAGAAATGAAATGTGTATGAAAATAATGTCATAAATCTAGAGAGCATGTTTAAAAGTGTGGTTGAGAAGTTCGACTTTAAATTGTTGTACAAAACTTTTTTAATTAATGTGTATATATCATATATAATAAGTGTTAATTTATATATATATATATATATATATATATATATATATATATATACATATACATATATATATATATATATATATATATATATATATATATATATAATATATATATATATATATATATATATATATTATATATATATATATATATATATATATATATATATATATATATATATATATATATATATATATATATATATATATATATATATATATATATATATATATATATATATATATATATATATATCTTAAACTTGTAAGCATGTATAGAAGTGCAGTGTCTGTAACCTAGCTTGGTGCAGGTTTAATTGTCGCTCACAGCTTTTAAATTATTTTCAATTCCCTGCTCGGAGAAGACATGTTGTTAGAGAGATATATTTTAAGAATTGAATAATTATATCTAAGATCTTCACAAGGTATTTATGGATTAGATTAAAAGGAATTTTATAAAAAAAAAAAGCTAAAAGAACTTTCTAGATGTAGTTCTCTTAGAAAATTGTGTTAGAATTTTTTTTAGAGTATACAGAAAAAAAAAAATGTGCGTGGAAGTTAATTTTTTAATAAAAAAAAGAAGAATTTTATAATTAATTAATTTATATTTATATAATTTGTAAAATAAAATAAAAAAATATATGTGACTTTTATATCAACTGTTGTAAAATAAAATATTTCTCTACAATTTTTCATTTAAAGTCTTTTATTAAGAAATTAAATTCCAACTCGTTTTTTGGTCCCTTGTCAGTGTAATTATATGCTTGTATACAGATATATATATATATATATATATATATATATATATATATATATATATATATATATATATATATATATATATATATATATATATATATATATATATATATATATATATATATATATATATATATATATATATATATAATATATATATATATATATATATATATATATATATATATATATATATATATATATATATATATATATATATATATATATATATATATATATATATATAAATCAATATGACCAAGGGATAGGGAGGGGTTATAAAATGCTTAAAAACATCAATTGATTAAAGAATAATAGGCAGGGCAACACTTTAACTTTTTTTTCAAAGCAAAAGATAAAAATGTACAGTTTAAATTCATATTTTTATAATTTCTTTAAGTATTTTTTCTATCCTCAGTGTGGATTAACACTTGAAAAAAATCATAAAATATTTACAGTCTTTTTAAATTTTCAGTTTTAAATTTTGTACCGATTTTCCTAATGTTGTTTAACTTTTAAATTGATTACAAAAATGTGGCACATTTTTATAGTTAAAAAATACATATTAAGAAAACGTATTTTACATAACTTGACATATTTTGAGAAAAAAACATATAAAAATGGTTTTGAATCTACACCTTTTGGTATTCAATCCAATCTTATACATTAATTACCGACTTTAGGCGAAATTCTTATGTTTTTAATTTATAATATAAGTAGTGCAATAGGAACGTATGGTTTAATACACAAGAGGCGAAGGTTCCAGTCAAATTCTGCCCAAAGAGGCGCGAATTCCAGTCAAATTCTGTTCAAAGAGGCGCGAGTTCCAATTCGATATATGTAATTCGAATTATAACATTTTCTATATATTTTTCTTTTATAATATGTTAAATTACTTACAGAGTCAAAATAAAGTGGTATCATTATCGAATTTAGTCATAAAAAAGTATGAAGACATTACAGAAATTGTTTATAACGAGAGAGCGTCTTCAAATATGGAGATTCCTTTCATTAAAATAGAAGAAGATCATTTTAATGAATTTAATGATGATTTAATTTCTGATGACAATGAGAAACAATTGAAGGTATGTACCTTTTTTTAAAAAGAAAATATAGTGGCTTAGCAATCAAGGCAGAGAGGGCGAGAGTAGTGTTAAGACACTCTGCGTCATATGCATAGTTTGATTTTTTAAGATATTAATTGTTAAGTGGTGGAACTCACGGTGGTGCCACGCTTTGTGTTGTTAACAAAGCATGGAAATAAAAGTAATTTAGTTCCCATTATGGGATTTGAACTAACAATCGTCGCGTTCTCGATTCATAGTCGGAGAAATGATTTTTTAATTTCTCCTCTGTGGAGAGAACGCAGCGTTAAGTTACGATATTAACTTCTTAACATGAAATGCCTTGATTAAAAGCTGGGAAGATAGGTTCTCTCAATCTACACTGTCTTATAGAAATCTTTGATTTAAATATATATTAACACAATTAACAGACGGACATAAAAAATGATATTCACGACGAAAATGAGAAAGAAAAAGTCGATACAAATGAAGATTTTAACGAATCAGATGAAGAACCTCTTATAGTAAGGAAAGAGAGGAAGAAGAGAAGTGGGAAAGAGAGTGAGTTATATGTGTTTTTTTACTATGTGTAAATGGGTGAAGCATTGGTGAAGCATTTGATGTGATGATGAGTTGGTGATGATGGTGATAATGATGATGTTGATGCATACACATATGATTAGTATGTAAAAACATGTGCATAATTTCTGCGTGTAAACGCGACGGTTTGTGGGTTCGATTCTCATGAGGGGAAGATAAACTTAGTGTTAAGACACTCCGTTGCTTAGTCCCAGCTATCCGCCTTATATAATTATGAATTTAATTGATGAATATTTTTATTTATTTATTAGGTAACAAAAAGTATAAGGTAAAAAAACGCGAGTTACCCTCTGGAGTTATATGCAACGACAGAATAAAACAAAAATTAGAAAAATTAAATATGGCCAGTGATAGATTACAACTTGTTATGCTATCTTGGGAAGAGGTCAGTAGATCCTAGGCTATAATATAATATTTCATAATATGTCATATTATTTGGATTATTATTATAATCTTGTCATAATCAAAGGAATTTTGTCAGAATAATAACAATTAAAATAATATGTAAGTATATATATATATATATATATATATATATATATATATATATATATATATATATATATATATATATATATATATATATATATATATATATATATATATATATATATATATATATATATATATATATATATATATATATATATATACATATATATATATATATATATATATATATATATATATATATATATATATATATATATATATATATATATATATATATATATATATATATATATTATAATATTTTTAGTAATAATTTGACTTACTATTTATGAACTTAAACTTTGAACTGACGCCTCTTACAAAATTACAATATTATTATTATTTTAATTAAAAAAAAGAACTTATTAAATAAATTTTGACTAACAATGATTTGTATGTATTTCAAATAATGAAATAAAAAAAATATTATTGTTATTATTATTATTATTAAATAATTAAACAAAATTCTTAAAGTAGTTAAAACAAATTAAAATATATTTATAAAATAATATCTAAACAAAAGTTATGTTAGAAATTAACCTACATATAGTGATTGTACTCTCTCTTCTCTAATTTTCTCCAATAAGGCCAATAAGTTAATATAAAAACTATTTTAGGTGGAAGAGGAGCGTCAAAAAACACTCCAAAGTGAAACTTTCAAACGTCACAGCTATCGTTGCTACGACTGTGCCATAGGGTTCAATCATAAGTGTAAATTGGATAATCATATGAAGAAACATGACAAAGTAAGTCAAGGTCACCTCAAAGTATGACAAAATAAATGTTTAAGTCAATTTTTTGTCATTGTCATAATTTTATTTTGTTATGGCAAGTTTATGTCATAATCAAATATGAATATGTTATATTCTAGACTAATTTAAAAAAATAGTATGGAATTCCTCAACTTCACTGGCTTAAAAAACTAGCTTCTTTTTTTGGCCACAGAAAAAGAATATATGTCAGAATTTAGTGTTTTTTGATCATAAATTAGATATTTTTCTTAAGAAAGCATTACTCTAATTCCAATAATTAATATTTAAATTCATTTTATCACGCTTTATCCCGCACATGGCAGGGTAGGCAAAAGGGAACTGTAGGAACCGTGGGAACCTAGTGTTAAGACACTCCTTTACTGAGTCTCTGCTTTCTCCGTCCCAACGTTCCGCCTTTTTCGAAGGCATTTTTTTAAAAAAATGACATTTTCTCCATTTTCTACATATATATAAAGTCAAACGGCGACGCCGAGTGCACAGTGTGCCACATCAGGTGTCGCGACGCGCACGCGCTCGCCGCTCATAAGAGACGGCATAGAGTCAAGTAAGTGGACCTGTTTATATTTTCTCTCTCTTTTTCTCTCCCTATCGCTATATCTCTCTATTCTTTTTTTAGCTTCACGCTTTATCCCGCACATGGCAGGGTAGGCACGGTGGCAGAGGGAACTGCTGGAACTATACGCATAAATATTAATTGTATATATTCTGTATTAATATTAATATAATCAATATTTATGATAAGAATATATAGTATAAGTTAAAAAAGGGTGCAGACCAAGTTTCTGTCAAACAAAAAGAGATATAATTACACTGTATGTCACATGTCACGTGTCACATGTCAAATGACACCCGCGTGTCAACAGATGGCGCTGCACGTCGTGCCGCGCCACGTGGTCGCGCGCGTCTCTGTGCGCGGACCACGTGGCGCGCCAGCACGGCGGACCTGCGCCCGCGCACGCCTGCCACTGCGGGTTCGTGGCCACGTGAGTGTCTCTATCTGTGTCTGTGTGTGTGTGTGTTTGTGTTTTTGTGCGTATTTTTTTATTGTTATGTAAATTTGTGTCTTAATATAATAATAATTAGGATGAAACTCGCTTGTAAGTTGTTTGACATTTTTTTTTTAAATAAAGGTTAGTAATTTCTGTAAAATAATAAGTAATTGGATAATGTGCTTTTACAGCATTAGGTCTTCTCTTTCTTTATTTAAATTTTTTTTTTTTTTTTTTAGCTTCACGCTTTATCCCGCACATGGCAGGGTAGGCAGAGGGAACTGCAGGAACCATATGAACCTAGTGTTAAGACACTCCGTTACTTAGTCCCTGCTTACTCCGTCCCCACTTTCCGCCGTTTTCGAGGCATTGCGTGTTGAGTGGCGGAACTCAACGCCGCGCTTTGCCTTAGTCACCAGAGCGAAGAAAATGGAAATAGAAAAAATCCATCTTCCCCGACTGGGGATCGAACCCAGAAAACCGTCGCGTTTACAGGCACACGTTGCGCCTCTGCGCCACGACGGTCCTCAAACTGTGTGTGTGTGTATTATTTAAAATGAATAGCATAAAACTTATTATGTATGAACAAAACAAGGTCACAAAATAAAGGTTCAAAATAAAGTTTATTTTTACCTTTTCATTCTAATAGGCTATTAGGATACCATCATTGTTAAAAGGAATATCTAAAGACGTACATAAACTTGTAAACATATAGATTAATTAATAATAAACAACATTATTTGTAACTTCCATCAGAACACTAGCAAAATTGAGGAATCACGAAAAAAACCATGCGGAGAGACCGAAGTGTGAACAGTGTGGAAAGAGTTTTAGAGATAAGACTTCGTTGAAGACGCACTTATTGTAAGTATATATATACATATACATATACATATACATATACATATACATATACATATACATATACATATACATATACATATACATATACATATACATATACATATACATATACATATACATATACATATACATATACATATACATATACATATACATATACATATACATATACATATACATATATATTGTAATTTTTTAAACTTCACGCATCACGCATGTGCGGGACATGGCAGGGTAGACAGAGGAAACTGCAGAATCCGTAGAACTAATGTTAAGATACTCCGTTCCTTGCTTTCTGCCTCTCAAGTTTTGCTTTGAGTGGCGAAACTCAACGCCACGCTCGTCTAGTTGCTACAGAGAAGAAAATGGAAATAAAATAATATATTTTCCCCTAATGGTAATCGAACCCACAAATCGTCGCTCTTATAGGCAGACGCTACGCCTCTGCGCCACGGCGGTTCTCAAGGCGTAGTTGTAATAATTTATTGCTACAAATAGGAACAAAACCATGACCATCGTATTAATTATTTTAAATAATTAAAAAAAGATAAATATTCATTTTTATTAAAAAATATATATAAAACGTATATAAAATCGAATATGCACCTCTTGGTATTTTTTTTAACATTAACTTTATAAGTACAGATTAATAAAAACTTTCAACGTAGACTAATAAAAGAACATATACCTCTAGATGTCACATCCAAGAGGTGCGGGTTCAAATCCCACTATATCTTGAAATAAATAGTTTTTGGTCCTTCGAGCCAAATTTATATTTATTTTATTTTCTTCTATAGTATACACAATGGCGAAAAAGAATTTGAATGTCCTCGTTGCAATAAAAAGTTTCTATTTAAAAAAGCGATGGAAGTGCATCTCGTGACGCACGACGCGTCCGCACAGTTGTACTGTCACGTTGTAAGTAAATTATTTGTATTATTTTCAATGTGTAAAGAAAGAGTACTTAAATAATGGAAGAAAACATAAAAAAATTCCGATTCAAACCCGCGCCTCTTGGAAACCGTTCAAGCGCTCTAACTGCTAAGCCATGTGTTGCCTCGTCACACTGTATATCAATTATTTGTATGAGACCTAACCGTTAAAATAGCGATTTCTTCCAGGCACGTAGAACGGAGAGTTGGGAATAAAAATAATTAAAAAATAGCAATAATAATAAAGATATATATTGACTGTAAATATATTTAATAATTTATAACACATTCGAATAGGGATTTTTTTATACTTCTATAATCATGTGTTTTTTTTTTATTTTTTTTTTCAGTGCGACAAAAATTTCAAAAACAAAATGTCGTTTAATCAACATTTAAAATATAATTTGAAGCACATCGACCCGGCGAGGCTCAAGTAAGTATTTGGCGGTGTTTAACGCCGCACTATATAAGGAATACAACTGATTATTCTCCATAATCATTTGTATTTTTTGGCCTCGTACAAAAAAACTTATCTATATGAGAATTTACTGTTTTTTTTACCATAAATTCGATATTTTTGCTAATAAAATATCATTTTTAATATATAAAGAGTATTAAACGGTGTTCAACGCCACAATATTACGTAGAGTGAAGAAAAAAGACAGTTGTATTTTTTTTTTATTTCGCAAACCTAGTGTTAATACACTAAAGTATAAGTTATAAAATTTAGCAAAGGTCTGTGGCATGATGCTTTTTTTTGGCATTTTTAACCCCTTCCTCCCCTTTGATATATCGTGATGCTTAGAACTATATCTACTTTCGCCCCCTTTCCCCTTTACTACAAGGGGAAGTAGGGGACTTCCCCTTTTTGATATTTCAAAGTTTTTTTTTTGATCTACCCTCCTTTTTCTGTAGTCGTTTTGTATGAAATAAACTACACATATATAGTAAGTTTATTATACATTTTTTTTATAAAATTTTCAAATGCCTTATAAATATGAGTAATATAATAAATTCAAAATATTCCTCTTCTTCTTCTTCTTCTCTATATTTATGGTGTTCCGAGCGTACCAGTTGAGCACAATTCACTTCACCAATGTCACGTTGAATGGAGAACACACAATGGAGAATGAACGGTAAAAAGGAGATAGCATTACATAAAAGAGGAAGGCACGTTTAAAAGAGATACAGTGTCAGTGTTTGAAATATTCTTTATTAAAATAGACCTTTGCAATATACTATTTTTTTTTCTTTTTATAGCTTCACGCT
Source organism: Dione vanillae (assembly GCA_037178615.1). Lineage (NCBI taxonomy): Eukaryota > Metazoa > Arthropoda > Insecta > Lepidoptera > Nymphalidae > Dione > Dione vanillae. Next base: position 237,177 of record JAZFAU010000341.1, read on the forward strand.
TTATCCCGCATCTTTCAGGGTTCGCAGAGGGAACTGCAGTAATCATATGAACCTAATGTCAAGACACTCCGTTGCTTAGTCCCTGCTTTCTCCGTCGCCGCTTTTAATACTAATAAGGCTACAAATAGCTTAAAAGGTAGTTCTGTTAAGAACAGCCTCTCAGAGACAAAACAGTTTCTCTATTAAATATATAAAAATTGTATATATAGATATATACAATAAGATTTTCTAAATGTATATCAAAATCTAGTATTTTAAAGTCAAAGTCAAAACAATTTTATTCAAAATAAGAAGTACAAGCTTCATTTTTTGAACGTCAAATAATTTAATTTACCACCGGTTCGCTAAAGTTATTGCCTCAGACCTGACAAGAACCGGTGCAAGAAACTCAGCGGGACTTAATTTGCTTTTTTAAAGTATTTTTTTTGCCGAAAAAATATATTAAAAAAGTCACATCAGGACCGTCGTGGCACAGAGGCACAACGTCTGCCTGTAACGCGACGGTTTCTGGGTTCGATCCCCACTCGGGGAAGATGGGTTTTTCTATTTCCGTTTTCTTCGCTCTGGCAACTAGGCAAGTTACGCGTTAAGTTCCTACACTCAACACGCAATGTCTCGAAAATCGGCGGAAAGCGGAGACGGAGAAAGCAGGGTCTAAGAATATCTTAACACTAGGTTCCTATGGTTCCTGCAGTTCCCTCTGCCTACCCTGCCATGTGCGGGATAAAGCGTGAAGCTAAAAAAAAGTTATTTGGAGAGATAATTCCTCAGATATGCCTGTCAGTTGTGTGATAAGAAGTTCGTCAACGGAACTCGTCTGGAAGAACATAATCTCGCTGTACATTTGAAGTTGACTCCCATCTCTTGTACTCTACCTGGATGTAACTTTGTAAGTATTCATAATTTATATACATTTTTTTTTTAATAATAAGTGTAAAAAGCATTAATATAGAAGTTCTTATGATTTTAGGTTAAATTTGTCCACCGTAGAAAAAATATATACAAATATTTTTATATTGTTTTTTCTATTTTCTATGGTCACTTAATATATTTATTACCATTATATTCCATAATAAAGCAAAAAGATTTCAAGAATACTTGTAAAAATTAAAACATAACCAACTTGGAACTTACGCCTCTTTATAAAAAAACTTGTACAAATAAAACACAGCAAGTTTGGAACTTACGCCTCTTGGAACACGAAAGCGTTCCCAACTATAACATAGCAAGCAATTACAAAAAAACCATAGCCCCACTGACAATGTGTCAGCGGGATTCGAACCCGCACCTCTTGAAATGTTCCATGAGGTGCGGGTTCGAATCCCGCTATATCGTCTAATCCCGCAGTCGTGCTCGTCCCGCACGGTGCTCCGCACGCACCGCCGCATGCAGCACCGCGCCGCGCGACTCCTGCGCAACCACGTGTGCGACGTGTGCGGGAAGACGTATACTGTGAGTGTACACACACATACATACACACACACACAAGTACGCACTTTTATACTTAGGATGTATAGAAATGTATATATAAGAAGTAATTGTAGGGTTTTAGTTATTTTTAACTTAAATGAATTTTAACTTTGAAGTACTAGGCAAAAGCTACTACTAGGCTAAAGAAACAAACTGTCGTGCCGCAGAGGCGCAACGTCTGCCTGTAACGCGACGGTTTCTGGGTTCGATTTGGGAATCGAATCGGGGAAGATGGATTCTTCTATTTCCATTTTCTTCCGCCACTCAACACGCAATGCCTCGAAAAAGGCGGAATGCGGGGACGGAGAAAGCAGGGACTAAGCAACGGAGTGTCTTAACACTAGGTTCCCACGGTCCATGCAGTTCCCTCTGCCTACCCTGCCATGCGGGATAAAGCATGACGCTAAACGTTTATCATAACAGGAAAGAAAGATTTATCAAAAATATTTTTTACTGCATTCTAAATATATATAATTCACTCCCCTTTCTGGGGAATCGAACTAACAACCCTCGCATCTACATTCAGACCACACCACAAATTATAAATGGAAAATCAATAATTTTTTTTTTTAAAAAATAGACAAAGAAATGTTTAGAAGGCCACATAAGAACGCATACTGGGGAGAGGCCGTTTCGCTGCAGTAAGTGTCCGGCAGCTTTTGGATATGAAGCCGTGCTCTATAATCATAACAAGCTGGTACATCTTAAGACTAAGGTGAGTGGAGAGAGAGAGAGAGAATGAGAGTTTGTATAGAGTGTGACAGAGATAGATAGAGTTGGAGAAGAAACGAAAGTGGGTGTTTGGCAAATTTAACAAATGTATTTCTGTTTTAATTTAAATTTTTAGATTTTTAAACTATATTTTGTTTTTTTTTTAACGATTTACGCCAGAATTTTTTATCTGTTCTCTATTTTTTATATGTTTTTTTTTTTTTTAGCTTCACGCTTTATCCCGCACATGGCAGGGTAGGCAGAGGGAACTGCAGGAACCATAAGAACCTAGTGTTAAGACACTCCGTTACTTAGTCCCTGCTTACTCCGTCCCCACTCCGTCACACTTTATATGTTCTTTTTTTTAATTATTTTTATCTGTGACCAATGTCCTGGATATGAAGCTGTTACTCTAAAACTTTAATAAGAACGTTAGGTAAGTGTTTCTTTAATTGTTTAATTTAAATGATATTTTCTTCTTTCAGCCTAATCGTCGAAATGCTGATTAGATGTAGGCCACACACAGCCTTGTCTTTGATAAGTTTAAGAATTAATGCTCATGAATAAAAGAAATATTTTTTTATCTGTTGTATTTTTGTCCTTTTTCTGTTTAATGTATGGTATTTGATAATTATTAAAAATAATAAAATTGTTTTTTGGTGGCATTTCTAAAATATATTCATTTATATAATACTTTAGAGATATTAAAATATTTTTTTTTTAATATCTATGAGATAGTAAAAATAAATATGATTGGCTTAAGAAACATTTAAGGTAATCGTTGCATTATACATTTAAAACTTAAAATTAGGCATATAAATTTTTCGAGGCATTGCGTGTTGAGTGGCGTAATTCAACGTCACTCTTCGTCTAATTGCCAGTATAGATAATGGAAATATGCAACCTACAAACTGTCGCGTTTACAGGTATACGCCTTTGCGCTACAGCGTTCCCTGATGTATTGGATATATATTATGTTGTATGAAGCGTGAATCTAAGAAAATACAACATTGCAGTATATTTTAAAGAATTTTACTGAAAAATGTGAAACAGTTTTTAAAATTAAAAATATACAAAATATTTTAGCTTTACTATTAGTTCAATTTGACTAAGCAAAATGTTTCCAGCAAAATTAACAAAAAGCAAGATGCGTTATATGTATAATTATATTACCGAACGGACGTCAAAAGTCATTTGACATTGACAGCTGTCAGCACAAAAAATAACCTCAAAGTCAAACCAAAACAAACATGAACCTCGCCATATTAATAAAAAATACAAAAACAATAATATTTTCCCAAATTAAACGTAATTTTGCAAATGAATATACGCCAAAAGCCTTGAGAAGTTTAAAACCTAAGTCGACACGTAAAAACGTACAGTTCTATGTAGACTCCTGTAGAGTTAGGGCTGTAGCTGGTAATGGAGGAGACGGCTGTGTGTCTTTTCTGAGTGCGTGGTGTAAAGATCAAGCAGGGCCTAATGGCGGGGATGGGGGACATGGTGGTCATATTATTTTTCAGGTAAACCTTTAATTTGACTAATAGAAAAGAGTACGTGTTCTTTCATTTACGGCGTTCCAATCGTGCGAGTTGAGCACAATTCAATCAATAATCGTCGCCAATGTCACGTTTAATGGAGAAAGAAATAATATCTTATTTATTATGTAAGATATAGAAATATATGAATTTTGTTAGAATAGATAACTGTATCAAATGAAATTATTTACTATTATAAATCCCTAGAAGAGCAAACAAGCTGTGTTTCATTAAAAATATTATAATCTTACTTATAAATTACATAAACAATTTTTTTTAACAGCATTATTTTTTACGCTTTATCCCGCACATGGCAGGGTAGGCAGAGGTAACTGCAGGGACTGAGGGAACCTAGTGTTAAGACACTCCGTTGCTTAGTCCCTGCTTTCTCCGTCCCTGCTTTCTGCCTTTTTCGAGGCATTGCGTGTTGAGTGGCAGAACTCAACGCTGCACTTTGCCTAATTTACCAGAGCAGAGAAAATGAAATTAGAAAAATCCATCTTCCCCGACTGGGGTTCAAACCCGTAAACCGTTGCGTTACAGGCAGACATTGCCCCTCTGCGTCACAATGGTCCTCGTCCTCTTAAAAAAAAATAGTTTTTGTTCAGTCAGTAGATTTAATTAACAAAAATTAGCCGCTCAATAATGATTTTTTTAAATGTTTTGAAAATCATATAAGAGTATTTTCACATTAAAACTCAAATCATTTTCTCTTTGCTTTATTCTATAGGTATGATAAAACATGAAAATGAAGTAAAAAGGATATTAAATTTGCAATGAAGAAATGAAGACATGAGTGACTGAAGGGGTTATGTAACATTTCTTATAATAACCAATTTTTATGCTGAATGAGGGAGTTATGTATATATTTTATTTAATTAATATGTTTATCTTATTTTTCCACTTCAAATTAGTAGTTCATTATATTAACTACAATTTGACGCAAATAGTTATGTACATATTTAACAATAAAATGTCCATTCTCCACATTTAAAAATTGTATCATATCCCCATCATCCGCTCATGTCTTCAAATATTTAATAATGTTATTGTTAATCTTTGTCATTAAAGTTATAGTGTTTTTTTTAGGAAAGATAGCATATAAAAATTTGAAGGCATTAGAATTCTATTATGTTTTCGTAGGTTTATTTGAGTAATTGGCTTGAGCGGTATAATGGAGTTACTCTTGATGTAATAAATATATATATTGTCAAATATGTATGTGTTTAACTTTCTCTCTTAAGACCTTCTTCACACTGGCATTTTTATAAATTGTTAAGATTCTATGCTTAAGAATTTATAACAATGCCAGCTTGAAGGTCTTAAACATTCATATAAAAACATTTTTGTTTTCAGGCAACACACAGCAAGAAAAGCTTAAACCACTGTCACTCAGTGATCCTAGCAAAGCATGGGGAGAGAGGCAGCAACAAGGACTGTAATGGGAAGAATGCGGAACATACTATTATTGAAGTGCCTTTAGGTATTAGACATATATACATACACACACACACACATATATATATATATATATATATATATATATATATATATATATATATATATATATATATATATATATATATATATATATATATATATTAATTGCTAATTAAGCAAATTAGTGACGACCTTATTTTGAAATGTCAGTGATTCCTTTCTAATTTAGGCGCAATTTCGGGTTCAATTCCTATTCGGGGATGATGAATGTTTAATTTCCAAAGGAACATATGAACCTAGTGTTAAGACACTCTGTTGCTTCGTCTCTGCTTTCTCTGTCTCCACTTTCCTTCTTTTTTGAGGCATTGCGTGTTGAGTGGCGGAACTCAACGCCGCGCTTTGCCTAATTTCTATAGCAAAAGAAAATGGAAATAGGAAATTCAAATAAATTTATTAATTTAATCTACTTAGGTACTATAATTAGAGACTCCACTGGTCGTGTGGTGGGGGACCTTCAAGACGAGGGTACCATGTTCGTGGCCGCGAGGGGGGGCGCCGGGGGGAGGGGGAACAGGTTCTTTATGACGTCTACGGAACAGGTAGGTGTTTAGAATTAAGCAAGTTAATTTTATAAAAGTGTTCTTTTTTAAGTTTTACTTGTATTGGATTATATTTTAAAGTCACAGTATGTATGGCCACAAATTTCTCTTTTGTAATTTAAATGTGATTATTTGTCGCGGATTCGATTCTCATTAAGCTAGATAAAGCGTGACTTTATCCCGTATAGCAGGGTAGGCAGAGAGAACTGCAGGAACCATAGGAACCTAGTGTTAAGATTCTCCGTTCTCCGCTTTCGGCTATTTCGCGGCATTGCATATTGAATGGCGGAACTCAACGTCGAGCTTTCCCTAGTTGCCAGAGCGAAAAATATGGAAATGGAAAATCCATCCTCCCCTTATGGGAATCGAACCTACAAACCCTCGCGTTTACAGACAGACACTACGCCTCTACGCCACGAGGGTAGTCAATATTCTCATTAAGGGGTAATGCTTTTATTAGCTTCACGCTTAATCCCGCACAAGGCAGGGTAGGCAGAGGGAACTGCAGGAACCATACGAACCTAGTGTTAAGACACTCCGTTGCTTAGTCCCTGCTTTTTTTTGTCCCCGCTTTTCGCCTTTTTCGAGGCATTGCGTGTTGAGTGGCGGAACTCAACGCCGCGCTTTGCCTAATTGCCAGAGCGAAGAAAATGGAAACAGAAAAATCCATCTTCCTCGAGTGGGAATCGAACCCAGAAACCGTCGCGTTTACAGGCAGAAGCTTACGCTTGTGCACCACAACGGTCCTCAAGGGATAATGAATTACTTTTATTTATATAATATATATAACAAAGCACGGCGTTGAGTTCCGCCACTCGACACGCAATGTATCAAATGCTGGAAGGCAAGATAGTCTTAACACTAGGTTCACATTGCTGTTTATTTCCAGCTTCTAGTTCTACTTTATCCCGCATAAAGAAGAATAGTACCTAACGTATGCAGGATAGAACGTGAAGCGGGAAAACATATATAACTATTGTAAATTTTATTTTTTTTTTTGAACACGCAGATATTTTTCGATTTTGCTTTTCTTTTTTCAATTTTTTTTCATATTAAAAACTGCAGAGTGTTTTGACACTTCACTCTCCGCGTACACGGTTGTATACGAAAAAGATTTTCTTTCCATCAGACCTTCATTAAGGGTTTCTCTTCATCAGGCCCCAATGATAGCCGAGTACGGAGCAGAAGGAGAGTCCAATCACTACACATTAGAAGTACGGTCGATGGCTCATCTAGGTCTCATAGGGCTACCTAATGCAGGGAAGAGCACCCTACTTAGAGCAGTAACTAGGGCCAGACCCACGGTAGCGCCCTATCCGTTCACAACTCTCCGCCCGCACATAGGTTAGTGGTGATTTCTCCGTTATTCTTCTAATGTGGTTTTTTTATAGGATTTTGAGGGTTTTACATACCATGGAAAAGGCTTGAAGCGAAGAGTTTTGTTTGAAAATGTGTTTTTTTTAAATTTCTAGCGATGTAGTAGACAAGACTGACCGCGGCGTTGAGATCCGTCATTCAACTACTACAGCTATTTTTTTAAATTTTTATAACTCCGTCCACGTGTTAAGTGGTTACAACTAATGGCAACACTCTCTTTGGAATACATAGTGACACTAAATTGATAACAAATATTTTGTTAAATCTTTCTTATGTCCCTGTCTTATCTTCCAAGACTTTCATATCTTCCTATCTTTCAAATCTTCCTGACTTCCTATGATCTATGTCTTCCTATATTCCAAGTAATCATATCTTTCATATCTTCCTATCTTCCAACCCTTCCCGACTTCCTATCGTCTATGTCTTCCTAACTTCCATGTCTTCCAATCTTCTATGTCTTGCTATTCCCATGTTTTCTTACTTTCCACGTGTTCCTATCTTCCATGTCTTCCAAACTTCCAAACCTAGAAATTATCACAGCATATTTTTTTTAATTTCTTCTAAAACGTTCCCCCATCCAGGAATGGTTCCGTACGACGACTACGAACAAGTGGCCATAGCGGACCTACCGGGTTTGATTCCCGGCTCACACAAGAACTATGGACTTGGTGAGTTTTGGCTTATTTTTAAAAAAAAATGGTAGACATTATTTAGTAAAATGGGGAACGGAGTGTCAAAAACTAGCGTAGCGTCTGCCTGTAATCGCGACGGTTTATGGGTTCGATTCCCGTGAAGGGTAGTTTAATTTTTCTGTTATGCTATTTTCTTTGCTCTGGCAACCAGGCAAAGCGCAGCGTTGAGTTTCGCCACTCAATACGCAATGCCATGAAAAAGGCAGAAAGCGGGGAAAGCAGGGACTAAGCAACGGAGTGTCTTAACACTAGGTTCCTACGGTTCCTGCAGTTCCCTCTGCCTACCCTGCCATGTGCGGGATAAAGCGTGAAGACAAAAAAAATACCTAAAGAAAATATATAATTTTTTTAACAACAACATTTTAAGAATTTCGACGCGACGTGATGAAGAACGCATGGCTCAGTGGTGAGAGCGCTTGCACGGTCCGCAAGAGGATGTGGGTTCGAGTCCCGCTGCGTTCAAATTTTTATATATTTTCTTTAAGTATTTTTCTATCTTCAGTGTGGATTAACTTTTTAAAAATCATAGAAATAAATATTAACCCGTCTGTCTGTTGACACAATTGTAGCGGGTTCGATTCCCATTTGAAAAATGTTCATTCATCATCGCTCTCATTATAAAAGAGAGAGCGTGGCGTTGAGTTACGCCATACAAATAAAGCATAGATTCTCTCTCTCCGTTTTCCAGGCATACAATTCTTACAGCACGTGGAGAGATGTAGAGGTTTAATTTTTTTATTAGACGGTACTGACTCACCTCTATCTCAATACGAGATATTGACTTACGAATTGTGTAAATACAGCGAGAGCTTGTCGAAGAAACCTCGTTGTGTTGTTGTGAATAAAATAGACTTAAAAGAGGGTAGAGAGAGTCTCCAAAAGGTGGAGAGAGAGTTGGAAGGTTCCCAAAGTATGGAGGTGGTCGGGGTGTCCGCGAAAACTGGACTCAATTTAAGTGAACTTTTGAGGGTAGTCAGAAAAATGTATGATAATGATGATAAATGAAGTTGTTGTGAATTGTTTCCTTGTTTTATTTTTGTTGGTAATCTTCTTTTTATATACAGGGTGTATCTGACATGGCGGCCGTTATCAAAACTACTTATAGGGGAAAATATTTCAAGGCTATATACAAAAAACTAGTTAACAATTATCAATAGTTTAGTCACAGGATCGTTTTTCCCATTTCCCGATATTTAAACGTGATGTGTAACGCGTGAGGTAGTCATCGTTAAATACAAATGACGTAAACATCTCGCACTACAACAATACTATTGAACGTTGTCAATCTGTTACCTTTCATTCAAATAATAACCAAAAGAGAAAGAGCTATATCTCCGTCCCGCTCTAACAGTACAGTGTACGCTCGCGTCACACTTCACTTGACTAATGGCGTTTTATTTTGGAACAATAATTTAATTATTTATTTTGTTTGAAAAAAATATTTTTTTTTAATTTTGAAACTTTTACTTGTTTTATAATTTTACCAAGTCTATAAAGGCTAGTTAATACAATGCTTTAAATGAAGGTTGCGGTAACATCCACAGCCTGTATAAGTTAAGAGATTTTCCCAAAAAGCGGGGACGGAGAAAGCAGGGACTAAGCAACGGAGTGTCTTAAAACGAGGCTCCTACGGTTCCTGCGGTTCCCTCTGCCATGTGCGGGATAAAGCGTGAAGACATAAAAAAAATGAGAAAGGCTATATAGTATGCTTAGTAAAAAATATGATTACAAATTGCTTTGTCTTGGAGAAATAGAAAGCTACATTATGTTCTACAATTAAAATATAGATTATTAATTGTAATATAGATTATTAAATGTACTGCGACAAAAACATAAAACGCTTGATTACATTGTCTTTGCTTAAAGAAAGTATAGACCTGGATAAATATCCTAATTTGGATCTGGATACCTTCACGGGAACTTAAAGAAAACGGTTAAGACACACAGACGGACAAAAGTGGTCCTATAAGGATTCCGTCTACTTTCTTTGGAATACAGAACCGTAATTATTCATTTCCCTAGTGGGATTCGAACCCACAACCCCTGTTTAGTTAACGACAATTGATATTAAACTTTGCCATTTAATTCATTAGAAGTCAGATTAGTCATTATAGTTATCTGTTTACGAACTTATCTTGTTTTCATTAATCCATTCTTTATCATGTCTTCATTCACCTGCTTAAGTCTGTTATAATAATATTACTTATTATATTATTAATACATTTTGTTTAGCTTCACGCTTTATCCCGCATATTGCAGGGTAGGCAGAGGGAATCGCAGGAGTTGTGGAAACCTAGTGTTAAGATACTCCGTTCTCCACTTTCCGCCTATACAGTCTAATGGGAATTGAACCCACAAACCGTCGCGTTTACAAGCAGACACTACACCTCTGCGTTACAACGGTCCTTGTTTTATTCTTTGAGTCTACTTTTTGGTATATCAAATATGCTCTATACATATTACCAAGACCAAATCATGGTTGATTAGCAAATTTTTTTATTAAATTAGAAAATATTTTAATTTTTTTACTATACAACCCATGGTTTTATCTCAACTCCCAATGTAGACTAAAACTGTCGAAACCCTAGAATCGTTTGAAGTCATTAACGATGATATTCTGCAATCGCATCACCAATTTAGGCCTACCTATATAGGTTATATGTAGCAGGGGCGGAGAAAGCAAGGACGAAGCATCGGAGTGTTTTAACACTAGGTTCCTATGCTTCCTGCAGTTCTCTCTGTCTACCCTGCCATGTGCGGGATAAAGCGTGAAGCTATAAAAAACTATTAACTATTTTAAATAATTATGACGTAGAAGGATGTAGTAGCAAAAATGATATGTACAACTTACTCTGCTATGTAAAATCATACTCGTGTCGTCTAGTAGAGAACGAATTCGTCTGCCGTCACATTTTAAAGTATTCTTTAATGAATACTTTAAAATGTGACGGCAGCGGGATTTGAACCTGTGTCCCTTGGAAATCGTTCATGTTGTTAGGCAAGAGAAGTCTATATATTCTTAGACGTTTCTAAAGCTTCTGACACTAATTTTTCACCCTTTTTGTATAATAAATTGGAAATTTTAAATGTCGAAAGAATCGCTTTTTATATCTTTAAGAGTTATCCATCTGGCAGTACTAAAATAGTTGTAATTAATAGTAACTTAAGTAATAGAAGAAACCTATCATACGGAGTACCTCAAGGCAGTGTATAGGGACCTATTCTATTTTTAATATATATATAAATGAATTTTGCAATCTAACAATCGCTAAGCTCTCTAACGAATTGGTTATCTTATAAAATCAAAATCCATCTATTCATGTAGGTATCACAGCTACACTTATGCACGTCTAATTTTTATCTACTGCCATTTCGGAAAGGTGCTTTGTAATAGAGGAAAAGAAATGGCGAAAAACATTCTTTAGTACATCTTTTAAATAAAATACCAAGAAATAAAATAACAAAGAAAGCAGGGACTAACCAACGGAGTGTCTTAACACTAGGTTCATATGGTTCCTGCAGTTGCCTCTGCCTACCCTGCTATGTGTGGGATAAAGCGTGAAGCTAAAAAAAATAAAATCCTAGCTATCTATGACTTTCCTTATACAATATCTTTTCTATATATCTATACAGCTAAGTCATTACATTCATTGTAGTAACAAAGTTTTTTTTAGCATAGGAACCTAGTGTTAAGACACTCCGTTGGTTAGTCCCTGCTTTCTCTGTTCCCGCTTTCTGCCTTTTTCGAGGCATTGCGTATTGAGTGGCGGAACTCAACGCCGCGCTTTGCCTAGTCTCCAGAGCGAAGAAAATGGAAATAGAAAAATTCATCTTCTCCGACTGGGGATCGAACCCAGAAACCGTTGCGTTACAGGCAGACGTTGCGCCTCTGCGCCACGACGGTTTTAACAAAGTAACATAGTTTATTACACTCTTGTACACTCATACAAACAATCAATAAAAGACCAAGTAGTAGTAGTCTTGATGAAGATTTTATTTATCATTATTTAATATTTATTGTAACAACAACCAATAATCTCTACTGATAATTCATTTCTAAGTATCACGATAAATGAATTCCTGATACATATATACATATATAGTACACCCTACTTTACCTACTATGTAGAATTAGTGATGGATGGTGTCATCTAAATCTTATTGTAAACGCGAACGAGAATGACATATTTACTCGCTCTGGTTATAAGGTAAAGCACGGTGTTGAGTTCCATCACTCAACTTGTAAGAGAATTCTTGTAAGAAAAGCTGGTTTTTGGCTAAGTAAATATTTATTTAAACTTTTGAAACTCTTACGAGTCTCACGTGTTTGATGTCATAATAAAGAACTTTATTATATAGTCCACTAAATTTTATTATTAGTTCCTGGGTGGGAAGTTTTCCCTACCACTTAGGCGGTGCTGTGTCTATCACTAATAACTAAAAAAATCCAGCAAGGATGTAAGTGTGGAGTGTGGATGAAGAAGAATGTTCTCAGATAGTTTGAGCATGTCGAGAGAGTGAGCGATGAAAGCATGGTAAAAATGATATATGAAGCAAAAGTGAATGCTAAGAGTGGTATTAGAGAGACCTCGAATGACTTTGGAAGACAATATCTTAGAGTAGGGCATGGTCACTTAATAAAAACATTAGTTCAACATGATACAAGTAAAAACGAATATTCAATGATTAAAGAAGTGGAAGAAATAGAATCTGAAATAGAGTTAGCAACAGTCAAGAGATTGCAGATGGAAAAATTTAAAGATACTATAATCACAAAACAGATTAGCAGATGGCACAATAAACCGCTTTACAGACAATTTGCAAACACAGTTTTAGGGCAATAAAATATAGATATAATTCAATCATTTAGGTGGATTAAAAAGCAACAGATCTCTCCATCAATAGAAGCATCCATGTTTGTGATTCAGGACAGACCTGTTAATACGCGAGTTCTTAAAAACTTAGTAGACAGCAAGTGGTGAAAACTGTGAGCAGTCAAAGACCAAACTACGTCTAATAACTGACAGCGAAAAATTGGTAGAGATCTATTATGTCAAACGGCATAATATTCATGTCCAATACATCTACTTTTGTCTTGTTGTTGACGTCAATGAACTTTAGTGGGAAGAGATTCTCGCCCAACACAATAAAATTTAAACGAAACAGGTAAAATAATATGGAAAATTTCAATTTAGACAGATGTCACAAATGCATTATGCACCGGACATTATATACACAAATAAAACATCAAATATCACATACCTCACTAACATAATTTTTTTTATCGTGAAGAAATCCTGTTACGGATACCCGAACGAGTGGGGACTCGAAGCGGGTTATTTGGGACTCGCGGATCGGCAAATATAGGCCAGCCTACATAATCTCTAAAATTTAATGGTGCTCCTCGAACGCCTTTGGCCGTGTGACACGGGAACCAGAAAGTCTTTCGTGAATCACGGCTGTGGGAGCCTAACAGGGATTGCGTAACAATGATGCAGACATATCAACATTCATATTTATTTAATTAGTACAATCTCAAACGTGATTAATTGTTTTTTTTTATTAATCCCGCTCGATAGTCATTATTTATAATCACTTTTATCACTTACTGGTTCTGTACAAATAAAAAGTGAGCAAAATCTACTGATATTTTTAATGAAATTATTTATCAAGAATTAAAGGTAAACGAGGTAGGGAGAGACCTCGGTTAACTTTTAAGAACAGTGTTGATGATACTTAATTCCTTATGTGTAGAAAATAGTTCAGATAATGTTACCCCCCTTCCTAAGGTGAATCTCCTGAAGAGGTCATGTATGAAGAGGTCGGTGCCAGTACAAGAGGCAATAGAGGGCGTGGGTTATATGTGTGTATTTCCTAGGTATGTTATATTGATGGTCAAGATTAATAACAAAGATATAAATATATTAATATTTACGATGGGTATAAAAGCTGCTTGATGTACAAACTAATTGGTAAATAGTCTGAAAAATATGAAAAAACAAAATTTTCAATAACTTTTATCAGAAAATCATTTATAATTAACTTGAATCACCTAATATCTAAGGAATCCGAAAATATAATCAATGTTCTCGTGACATGTTCGGATTAAGATAACACATTATGGATGATTTCAATATTTAAAAGCAAGCACGGGTATCTAAGCCAGGTGTTGCCATCACTTCTTATCAAAATGAAACTGTTCCTGTTAATCGCCGGCCTGACGCTGGTCTCTGCCAGAGGTATCTACGAACCCATCAACACCAACTATCATGAAACTATTGGTATACCTCTCTATGAACGCCTGAAACAGGCTGAGGCCGCTCAAGACTTCGACGGTGCCAGGATCATTGGTGGACAGCAATCGGCTCTTGGTGCTTTTCCTTATCAGGTAGTAGTTTTTCCATTTTTTTCAAATAAAAAAGGTACGCAGAGTGGTTTTTTCAGTGTCTCAAGACCTCTGTTTCACAGATTTCATTTTAAGATAGTGACGGACGTGTTATGTGGTGGAACTGAACGGCGCGATTTGTCTTGTTAATGTGTCTATAATTTTTTTTAACTTTACCAGGATACTATGATAATTTTCGTGAATGTGATATATTTTTACATTTTGTTTTGTTGTAGTATATAATCCTAATAATTATCATTGATATACATTAAACTTACAACGTTTTTATTTCCATTCATACAATATTATATCCCACTGCAGGCTGGTCTGATTGTTACATTAAGAGCCGGAGGGTTCTCCCTATGTGGAGCATCAATGATAAGCAACAATCGTTTTCTCACTGCCGCTCACTGCTGGCGTGATGATAACAATCAAGGAAGAGACGTCACTGTAGTCGTGGGCTCTGTCAACCTCTTCTCTGGAGGAGTCCGTGTCAATACTAACAACGTTCAGGTTCATGGCAGTTATAACCCAAGAAATTTGAACAACGATGTTGCTATCATCTCTACATCCTGGATTTCTTATAACAGTAAGTTTGATTACCAATTTGTATGTATGTACATAATCACTGATTTCTCGCTCTGGTAACGTTGAGTTAAACGACGCAACACGCGTGTTCTGACATGTCTCAAAATTGTGCGAAAATTAGGGAACTTAATATTAGTTTCTCTCCCCCTACTGTAAGTGGGCATCAAGCTTTATTTCACTTGCATAAGACTTTTAAAATCTTCGTACACACTAAGCCTTGAAATCCTATATGCTCTTTAAATAATAAAATGACGCACAACAAAACAGGAATTAATTTTTGGTATATAATCTTTTGTACAGTTACAATCTGACATGGTAGTCTTAAATTCTTAATTATTGTAATATTGATATGTAGAGAACATAATATATAGACGATAAAATGATCCAAAACAGGACAAGAAAATAGTTTTAAGGATTAAAAATTTGTACAGCTGCAATTATTACATTTTAGACAACATCCGCAATGTCCTTCTGCCTACCGGTTTCTTCGCAAGTTTGACGTACGCCGGACAACGTGCAATCGCTTCAGGATACGGAAGAACTATAGAACGTAAGCAAATTTAATAGTCATTTCAATTATTTTACCGCTTTATATATGAGTTAAAGCCTTTTATTAGTTTGTTGATTTAAAAAAAAAACAAAAAATCGATCTACCAGGTCCAGCTACTGATAACAACTCAAGACTTCGTCATGTGTCACTTGTGGTAATAGAGAACTGGGAGTGCATCAATGTCTACGGACCCAGCAATATACTCGGTTCCACTTTGTGTACCAGCGGTATTGGTAACGTGGGCATCTGTGATGGGGATTCTGGTGGCCCTCTTGTTACCTCCTTCAGCGGTAACCTTTACTTGGTGAGTTCCTCTATCTAGTTATTGTCGCTTTCTTTGAAATTTGTTTCTGCCGACTTTAAATATTAAAGAAATATTATCTGCAACCACATAAGATCTTTAAATGATTAATGAAAAGTAAAAATAAAAGAAGACCTAAAACAGAGCCTTGTGGAATACCTTTGGGAAAATTCAGAAGATTCTACATTATTATAATAACTTTATTATTTATTAATAATCCAAATCTTCTTGCAGATTGGTGTCAGCTCTTTCTCCGCCGGGGCAGGTTGTACCCGCAGCATGCCTTCAGGTTTCGCCCGAGTCTCCTCTTTTGTCAGCTGGATACAAGCCCGCATGTAGTTCGAATAAATAAAATAACTGTAAAGTCCTATTTTTTAATAAATAAATAAATTAAATGTATATGAAGTACTTATGATAATATCCTTAGATTTTTTAAGCTTACTTAAATCACTATTCACTTATCAGTGGCCTCTAACATCTATGACAGATGATTGAAACTGCAGCCGTGTCAATTCATTTGCTTTTGGCACTTGCGCTGGTGGCTAACAAGGCCTATACGGGAGCGACAGCGCCGGTCGCAAAGTCTACAAACGAATTGTGTTCCCGGTGACGTTGGAAGTTGTGCTATTCGTTGGTGACGTAGGTCGCGCTATTGGGAGAGCCGATCGAACTAGGTATTATCATGCGCAACTATCTCATCTGATAATATTTTCCTCCATTTATCACGGTCACCAGAAACTTTATCGCAGATGTTCGGGTCAATATTAAACGATACCATGTCACGTTTAACGCTATCTTTAAATCTTAGTAGTGGCCGCCCAACCGGTCGTGTGGCGTTCGCAATTTGTCCAATGAGAGTTTGTCTTGGCAAACGATTAGGCTCCATACGTTGCACATGCCCCAGCCGGCGCAATCTTCTTTGCTTAAGAAGTGCGGTAATGCTTGGCATGCTCGCGATACTAAGCACCTTCTCGTTTGTAACTCGATCCTTCCCAGAAACATCCAGTATACGCCGGAGACAGCGCATATGAAAGTTATTTAACTTTCGCTCCTGCTTGACATACGATGTCCAGGTCTCCGCGCCGTATAAGAGTATGGATAAGATGCAGGTCTG
The DNA here is from genome assembly GCA_037178615.1 of Dione vanillae. NCBI lineage: Eukaryota > Metazoa > Arthropoda > Insecta > Lepidoptera > Nymphalidae > Dione > Dione vanillae. The sequence goes on from JAZFAU010000341.1 coordinate 253,942, forward strand.
ATAAATAATCATCTTAGTTTTCGTAGTGAGATATTTGTTGTGCCATACTCTCGCGCTTAGCTTCCCGAACATCGTAGAGGCTTTGCCGATGCGGCTGTTTATTTCAGCAACAAGGCAAAGGTTGTTCGAGATATTGTACAAAACTAAAAAATATCTTTCCACTCTCTGTCCGTAGATATGATTAGATCTTAAAAATTTAGCAACGGATTTTGATGCGGTTTCTTTAATTGGTAAAATTCTTGAAAATGAATGTTATATAAGGTCAATATATATTAGAAGAGTACTGTTATTTATAAATTTTCTAATGTGATTTATTTAACATTTAAAATCTCTAAAGGAGACGTTCTAAGTATTCGTATAAGAAGATTAGTAGATTTTGTTATCTTTTTTGTTAGATAAAAATATCGGACAAACACGGTTCCGTTCAAATCTTTTAAAAATAAGGTCAAAGTGCAGTATTTAAAAATAATTGATTATGAATATTAGAATTAGTGTAAATAAAGAAATGACATGTCTTAAATTTAATAAAACTTATGGAAATAATGGAAAGAAGGAATAATTTTTTCGTTCTTTTCGCGTAGGTAACGAAACAAATAGCGGCGTTGAGTACTCAAGATGCAATATCTCGAAACTCAGAAAGCGGAAGGCGGAGAGTTAAAACACTCGCTTTCCTCTATATTACAGGGTACAACGACGTGAAGCTATAAAAATAATATATTACTATAACACAGCGTATGCATTTACGGCAGACGCTGTGTTTCTGCGCCATGACGGTTCTCTAAACAACAGTTGCTTCTTTGAAATACGTTAACATTTAATTATCTGTTAAAATAGCTGTGCGTCGACTTCTATCAAAATTACAGAACTGACCTTACCAAGCGGTGTCAGTCAATTTTCTACTATCGTGCATCTATCCCACTTGTAAGATATGGTCCATCACAAAGCGTAGTGTAGAGCACCACAGCTAAACACGTAATGTACTTAATTAGAAAAGCGAAACACCAAGTATCTGGGTCTTATCTGAGTTCTCAGTGCCTACACAATTTAAAAAATAATGCTATAAACTGATTACACTATAGGTATACTACTAGGTACATTTCAAGATAATATTCTTTTAATTTATTTTGATTTTGATTGAATTATATTTCTCAACATTATAAAAACACAAAAATATATATCTTAATAAAAACGTTTAAGAAAGAGTATGGGACCAAAACAAGTTCCTTGAAGTATACCTAAAGTGTTTTTTACTAATTATGACGTGAAAGTTTTTTAATACTAACATTTGAGTGTAAGTGTCAAGCTAGGTTTTATCGTTTTATCAAATTACCATTCTTATTTATAAATATATTTTTGATATCTTTAAAGCATTTTATATTTAGTGAAATATTGTCAAAAGCTTTAGTAGAAACAGTATAGACATACATATATACAATGTAAAATTCATTAGTTATATAAATAGGTTTTTTATTATCATGTTGATTTATTATCATTTTATAACAATTGTACTATATTTAATAAATATACTGTATTAATTTTTTTAATCGGTATACATGAATAGTGCATAATAACATGAATTTTTGTAACACAATTAACAAAGTACCGCCGGGATTTTAGGCAACGACGGCGATCCTTTAATTTGCTATTCGTTTATAATTGTTTCTTTGTAATATTAAACTAAAAACGACTGAGTGCTTAGAAGCGAGCTCCCGTCGCCGACTTGACGTGTTTTGTGGACGACACGTTTGTCACTGCCCGGGGGAGCACGCACGAGGGGATCAAGGTTAATAGTCACGGCTACGGTGTCACAGGTGGTGAACCGTATGTTATATCTGAACCTGAATGTAGTTCTAAACAGTGGGAGACTATGGTGCATGAAACACCATAGTCTCGCACCTGAAGTACGTCGGTGTAAGGATCACACATCGTGTTCAACGGGTTCCGGATAGCTGTCGAGTCCACTATGAAGTATCAAAAGCCGACGAGAATTCAGGCCTTACTTCCGGCAGCTGGCACCCAAGCTGATGGATGCAGCGGTCGCGTTTTCAGCTTTGGTCATATCCCCGCCCTGAGTTCTAAAGGCGACAGTATTCGCTTCATAACATAGATGGCACGAGGAAGAGCGGGTAACAGGGCTCGACTCCGGCGCAGTGGCGGATTGCGCTTTGCCGAGGGAAGTTCCATCAGCTTTTGATGGCGCTCGGCTCGGGAGTACATAACGCAACCATTGACATTTTTGATAATAAATTGTATAGTTTCAGAAATCAGTTACTAATGTATTTCAATAATAAATAATTATTTTTTATTGTAATTTTTAGTACAGATTTATATTTGCAATCTTGATAAAGACTAAACTTATATTCAGTTTTTAAATTTTATTGTGTAATTTATTGATTTTAATTTCTCATTGTTAATTTAATATTTTTATTTTTCTCAGACATTTTAATTTTAATTTATTATTGCTCAATTGATAATTTTCCTTTATTATTATTTTAACACAAATAATTTAATGCAACTTAATTTTTTTGTTTATAATTTTTTTTATACTTATAATTAATTTAATGTTAATTTTTTTTATATATATCGTTGCTAACTATTATTTTCTGATGGTATTATGTAACAACACCTGTAAAAAAGTAGTCACTAAGAAATATTGTTACAACATTTTATTCCTTGTAATTGTTAGTGTTCTGCTTGTTGGTGTTCATATAAATAAATAAATAAATAAATAAATAAATAAATAAATAAATAAATAAACACACGCTTCTGGTAAGCGTGGGAGAAACAGCGCTATGTCTTCACAAATATTATGAGAGGCGATCGGTGGCTGCCGGTCGTGTGTCGTGGGACACGATGATGATTTGCGTGGATGTGATGTTGCAGAAGAAAACTGCTGAATGGTCTCTCTTTTTCTGCCGCAGAATGCGCACTGGGCGCAGTTAAAGGGCGGGCAACGCCCTAAGGGACTAGTCAGCCACAAGTATTACTTAAAGTTAACTTTTTATACTGACACTGCAAATAATCGTATTCTGTACCTAATACATTCTTCTGCCTGGCGTTAATCCCGGTCTCTTTTGACAGGGTCTGCCTTTATATTTAGTGTACTCCACTTTGAAATCCTCTTCATCCAGATAACCTATTGTTCTGTACCTTATGTACGAATTAATAACTAGAACATGCTTTTTACTTTATTTATTTCCATAGGAAAGAAAACCTGGTAGTTATCGTGTTTACTGAGGCCAATCTAAACTATGATCACTTAATTGGTCATTCTAATGACAAGCATAATCTATTAATTTTAATATCCAAGGAATATCAGACTTTTCGCCCCAATTTCGCTTCTTACACTGTGCAAGCGCTCTGATCTAGTGATTAGATCAGATAGATTTATTTCCCTACAGGGATGCTAAAAGCGCCGATTTGTTTTCTTTAAGTATTTTTACCATCCCTATTGTGAATTAACATAAAAATTAAAAAAAAAATGGCTTTATAATAAATCATTTACTTATTATAAAGTCATTTTTTATAATCTCTACTCAAAAATACTTATCTAGACAGTGGTTCCACTACAGAACTTTAGGAAGAATTTAGAGAAACAATTATAATTACACACTTTATTTATTTTCTTCAGAACTTAGAGACACAAAACTTACTTGAACACACTACTTTGGTACATCATAACTACTTCTTCTTCTCCACCTTTTTATTTATGGCGTTTCGAGCGTTCACTTCGCCAACGTCACATGTACGGTCGAATGTACGGTCCATCATAACTAACGATATTCATTTAGTAAGCCGACATAACTTTTGTCAACTATTTTTCATCTATCCTATAGTAATATAAAAGTGAATAAATTAGAACTAGCACTTTTGTAACGACATAATTAAAGAGAAGAAGAAGAAGTAAATTAGAACTTACAATAATTGGTTTCTTATTGTATGAATTTAAAATTTGAAATAAAAAATATATATTTTATTATTATATCGGCATGTAATTTATGTACTTCCTCCATTTGTTCTCCATAGATACAAATCGTTTTTTTTTTATTTTGATTGATTGAAACTAGGTCTTTGTAGTTCTACTATATATATCAAAATTGTTTTTGATATATATAGTAGATCTATATACAAAAACGATATAAATTGTTATTGACGATGATATGACATGGTGTCGAAGCACGACAGTCGTCGGTAAGCTCTTCGACTATCACTACGGATAAAGTTGACTCTCATATGTTCGATGGTGAGCCATTAAGGGAAAAATATCAGGAGTCCATAGTCACTCGTACAAGTCTTAGCATTCCTAATACTAAACAATCGACATGGAAAGTACACGACATTACATTGACTTTCAAGGTGACCCACCAACTTTAGAGGATATAAATAAATAGATTAAAAAGAAACAGCATTCCTAATACTAAACAATCGACATGGAAAGTACACGACGATCAATTAGCGGTCCTGTTAGAGCATCGGGGCTCGAAACAGGAGTTAGACATGCAAGTAGAAAGTTTTCAATAAACTATTTACGACTATTTTAATGATCTAATCCACTTCCAAATTATTACGCTCATAAAAACCAAGAAAACGCGTTTAAATCGAAAATGAGGAGGAAAAAAAGAGAACGAAAAAAGAATCTTCGTGCGGCCAAAGCTTTAGGCGATAATTATCTTAGTCATCAATTGTCTAGGGCCCTACGGTCAACCCTGAAATTAATTCAGGGAATATCTTTACATATCGCGGAAAATCATAATAATTTTAACCGCGCTAAACAGGAGGTTGCTTTCTATAAAAATCCCTTTAAGTACTGAAAAAACATTTTTAATGGAGATAGTGGTAGGCTTCTCTTGACCAATGAGGCAACTTATGACCATTATAGAAGCACATACGAAGTGCCTAATATAGAAAGGTTATATAAGAAGCCAAATAAACAACGACTTGAGATTCCTTACATTGACTTTCAAGGTGACCCACCAACTTTAGGGGAAATAAATAAATAGATTAAAAAGAAACTATTTAAGTCAGCTCCAGGTCCTGATGGTATCCCCTATATAATGTACAAAAAATGTTCATCAGTTCATAAATATCTCCACAATTTATATGATAAAATCTGCTCAAGAAAGCAAATACCTACGTCTTTTGTAGAAGCAGTTTTTTTCTCATTCCCTAAAAAGACCGGGTAACAGATCCAAAGGGTACTAGGCCGATTGCTCTTACCAATACTTTATGTAAAATCTTTTTCTCAATACTTCAGACGAAAATGATCCATTTCATGATTAGCAATAGGTACTTCAGGCCGAATTACCAGAAACGGTTTCTGCCCGGAATTTCTGGATGCCTGGAGCATAATAGTTTGTTAACTGCTAGCTTAAAAGACGCCAGAACGTGTGAGAGGCAAGTTAGGGTATGTTGGATAGATTTAAAAAAAGGCGTTTGGATCAGTACAATACGATCTATTAATGTTCGCTTTAATGTAGTATAATTTTCCTATGACAGTATGCAACATAATCGCGGCATACTATTCAAAATTAAAATTCGTTATTACCTCAAAAGACGGCCACTCAAAACCTTTAGGCTATAATGTAGGTCTTTTTCAGGATTGTTGTTTATCCCCAATAGTATTTAATATCGTTATTAATATTTTACTAGATATTCTAATTAAACACGAGACAAAATGAGGTTATCGATTTAAATTCAATAAAATGTACACGGAATCCATCTTGCTTTTGCGGACGATCTCGCAATACTCACTAGGATCCCAAAGCTACGCCAGCTGCTATTGGATGAAGTAGACGAGTTTTGTACGTGGAAAAAAGGAATGAGGACAAAACCTAGTAAGTGTCACACAAAATATACCTCATACGATCCGGGACTAAAAATTGGCGGTGAAAGCATTGCTGTAGTTTCCGAAGTGGAACCTTTTAAATTTCTCGGTAAGAAAATAGATTACAAAGGCCGAACTCCTTCTTTAGATGTACTAGTAGACAGCTTTATGACGGATCTTGAAATGGTAGACCATCAACCTATAATGTCAAAAAAGCTTGGATTTACGACAATTTTCTAACATCACGTCTGAATTGGTCTTTCCTCGTATATGATGTTAATAAAACCCTCTTGGCAAAGTTAGATGCAAGCGTCATAAAGATGCTGAAATTTTGACTTTGCCTGGCGCATTCGGCGGACACCTCAACCTTATTTAGAGACAAAAATAATTTTGGCTTGAGATTAAAGAAACCATCGGAGCTCTATAAACATCTAAGAGTCGCCAAAACACATATTCTGGGAAAATCACGAGATGAGATTGTTACCTCACTTTCAAGAGACAGAAGTGTCCCAGAGCTCGAGCCAAGACTTAAATTCCATAAGCAATTTATGATAGGAGCATAATTTAGTAAAGTAGGGTTAGGATCAAAGAGGAAAGTCCAAGACACAGACATAATAAAATCTTTTATTCGGCAAGACGAGAACGATAAGTATAAGGTGCACGCAATGGGCTTAGAAATGCAAAATAAGTGGCTAACTATAGGTATTAGTCAAATGTTTGTTTACCGGGCTATTGATAGGTACAATGATACCTCCTCTGTTTGTGACAGAAAAAGATCTGGCCGTCCACGTACCGTTCGTGTGAAAAAGGTGATTAAAGCAGTTAGGGAAAGAATTCGAAGAAATCCTGTCCGTAAGCAAAAGATTTTATCTCGGGAGATGAAGATAGCTCCTAGAACCATGTCGCGTATATTAAAAGATGACTTAGGACTTGCAGCCTATAAGAGACGTACTGGTCACTTCTTAACTGATAATTTAAAGAAGAATAGGGTGGTAAAATCCAAACAACTACTTAAGCGGTACGCAAAGGGAGGTCACAAAAAAAAGTTTGTTTACGGATGAGAAATTTTTACAATTGAGCAGTATTTAATAAACAAAATGACCGAAAGCGGGGACGGAGTAAGCAGGGACTAAGTAACGGAGTGTCTTAACACTAGGTTCGTATAGTTCCTGCAGTTCCCTCTGCCTACCCTGTCATGTGCGGGATAAAGCGTGAAGCTAAAAAAAAAAAAAAAAAAAAAAAAAAATGACCGTATTTATGCTGGAAGCTCTAAAGAAGCTTCGCAATTAGTAAACAGAGTACAACGTGGGCATTATCCCACTTCAGTGATGGTTTGGTGGGGTGTTAGCTATGAAGGGTGACTGAGCCATATTTTTGTGAAAAAGGTATTAAAACGTCGGCACAAGTTTATCAAAATACCATTCTTGAGACGGTAGTTAAGTCTTTAACTAACACCATGTTCAATAACAAAGAATGGTGCTTTCAACAAGACTCGGCACCGGGTCATAGAGCTCGATCCATCCAATCTTGGTTGAAAACTAACGTTCCGGACTTATCAGCACTGAAAACTGGCCGTCGTCAAGTCTGACCTAAATCCATTGGATTATGATTTATGGTCAGTTTTAGAGAGTAAGGCTTGCTCTAAACGCCATGATAATTTGGAGTCCCTAAAACGATCCATTCGGTTGGCAGTGAGGAGATTCAGTATCCCTTTAGCTTTAAAATGGCGCACCCTAATTCACGACTGGTCTCCAGCACTACTAAAATTCTACCTAAATGCGTTCCAAATGACTCTTCCAGATCAAAGTAATTTAGTAAGATGGGGTAAAGCTACCGATAAATCTTGCTACATCTGTAAAGTAGCAGTGGGGACAGCTAAACATATGCTGGTGGGATGTAGATTACACTTGGATAGTGGTCAATACTCGCGGCGCCATGACAAAGTATTAGAAGTAATATTAACATGATTATCCAATACATGCACTCCTCAGCAATGGTCTGAATCGAACATTATCTTGATATATAAAAAAGGAGACCCAAAAGACATATCTAACTACCGACCTATAAGCTTGCTACCAACTCTATACAAATTATTATCCGCAATAGTAGAGAAAAGAATTAGTCAAGCACTCGATTGTAAGCAACCCATAGAGCAAGCGGGTTTTAGGAAAGGCTATAGCACTACGGACCATATCCACACATTGGAGCAAATTATAGAGAAATACCAAGAATTCCAAAGACCACTCTATCTGGCTTTCATTGACTACCAAAAAGCTTTCGACACAATATCACACTCAGCGATTTGGAAAACTCTACATACTCAGAATGTCAATCAAAGGTATATAACTTTATTAAAACATCTCTATGAGAAAAGTCGGAGCAGAGTGAAATTGGAAAACGTAGGTCCGCCTATAAAAATAAAAAGAGGAATCAGGCAGGGCGACCCCTTGTCTCCCCGTCTTTTCATAGCCGTACTAGAGACAGTAATAGGAAATCTGAAGTGGCGAACTTTAGGAATAAATATAAAAGGACAATATCTCTCACACTTAAGATTCGCCGACGACCTAAGCCGATCATAAAGAACTACAATACATGATATCCACTCTGCATAAAGGTAGCATAGATGTTGGCCTAGAAATAAACTCAACAAAAACTAAAGTAATGACAAATACCACCCAAAAACTTATAAAGCTTGAAGACATCCAACTAGAATACGTGAATAACTATATATATCTAGGTAAACAAATTTCATTCAGCGCTCGCAACAATGAATAAGAAATAGAGAGGAGAGTAACAAAAACGTGGAACAAATTTTGGAGCTACAAAGAAGTACTAAGAGGTAACTTTCCTATGAAATTAAAGAAAAAAGTTATGAATTCATGTATTTTATCATCCTTGACATACGCCTGCCAAACGTGGAAGTACACCTATAAGATAAAAAAACAAAATCAAGACAATCCAAAGGAGTATGAAAGGAGTATGATGAAAATAAACAAAGTACAAAAAATACCACACAAAATTATCCGCGAGAAGACAGACATTACCGATGCCCTTAGTCATGCACAGAAATTAAAATGGCGATAGGCAGGTCACGTAGCCAGAATGACTGATGATCGGTGGACTATACGGACTACGCTATGGCCAGGACCGGCCGGCTATAGGAAAAGGGGCAGACCACATACGAGATGGGTAGATGACATCATACATACAGCAGGTCGGGATTGGCTAACATTAGCGGGCGACAGAAACGTATGGTAATCTCTGGAGGAGGCCTTCACCTGAAGAGGAGTTCTTGCTCAATAACATAACACAATACATAAAGTTTTATAAATATACATAACATACATTGCACTTAACACATTATATACCTATACCTAAACTAAAAATATGTACATACTTATATTATAATAAAAATATAATATCTGTATACATAAACATTATAATAAAGTAAAATAAGTAAATAATAAAGAAATAATAACACCAACTTATACTTTATCACTACACTAACTACAAAACTGTAAATAAAAGAAATGTAAAGAACATTATGTAAATTTTTAAATAGCTTTTAAATGTCTTTACTAGCAATGTATTCAACATTATTGTAATGGGCAAGAAATAAAAGGCTTTTTTATTTTTTTTTTTTTATTTTATTATTCAGGCAATTATAGCGTCTCAAACAAGTCTGAGATTAGATGAAGTCGCTGAGTTAGCGGACAAAATCATCGAGGTAACGCCATTTTCTAATCAGGTTTCTAGTACCGTATCGTAGGAATCCTACAAATTATTTCCTTATAGCAGCGAATGGATCAATAATACGCACTTACGGTTCACAAAAGTTTGGACCTTGGACTGAGGCGTGATTTCGTCTGGAATTTTGTAGTGGCTGAAGTCGACAAACCTATTATAGGTGTCGATTTCATTTCTCATTATAACCTCTTAGTTGATTACAGACACAAGCGCATGCTCGACGGTGTCACTTCTCTTACGTATCCAGCAGAGCTGATAACCTGCCAACACCATAGCGTCAAGGCCCTATCGGGAGATAGCGAGTACCACACTCTTTTATCGAAGTTCCCCACATTGACCAGACCACGCGGCATTGATCGGGATCTACTGTGCATTATATTCGAACAACATCTGGACTACCTGTGTTTGTAAACCTCGGTTAGCGCCTGCACGCCTGAAGATCGCCAAGGAGCAATTCGAGGAGATGTTATGTGATGGTACTGCGGTCAGACTCACCGTGGGCATCTGCATTACACCTTGCACCAAAACAGGACGGTTGGAGATCCTGCGGCGATTACCAGGCATTAAACGCCCAGACTATACCAGACAGGTACCCAATTCGCCATATTGAGGATTCTTCGAATAGGCTTGCAGGTTGTAACGTTTTCTCTAAACTGGACCTAGTAAAGGCTTATAACCAAATACAGGTTTATAAAGAAGATGTCCAGAAGACAGCAATTACGACTCCTTTCGGACTTTTCGAATTCCCCTTTTCGTCCTTTTGACTAAGGAATGCTGCACAAACTTTCCAGCTTTTTTTGGACGACGTACTACGTAGTTTGGATTTTTGTTATTCCTACATCTATGATATTCTGGTTTACTCTCATTCTCATTCTGAACACCAAGAACTATTGATATAAGTATTGAAATAATAAATAAGTATTACTTATAACCACCATATTGTCAGAGCACAATATTGTGGTGCAAAATGTCATGTACATTCCTAACCTCACAACTAATCTTTTCTCAGTTAGTGAGCTGATTAGAAACGGGAACAGAGTGGCTTTCGGAGAAAATATATGTAAAATATATAACAGGCATAATATACTTGTTGCCAAAGCACACTTGGTAAATGGAGTGTATAGGTTGGACATCAAACCAGAATGTTTATTGGCCGATGCAACAATGCTAGAAAACAGTTTGTTATGGCATAGAAGGTTGGGCCATATAAACAGTAAAGATCTGAACAGCATGAAAAATGGCGCTGTAGAAGGAATTACCTACCCTGATAAAGCTGAAATTGATAAATCCCAGTGTATCACATGTTGTGAAGGGAAGTTAACCAGATTGCCTTTCTCACACAGAGGTTCCAGGAGTGACAGTGTGTTGGAGGTAGTACATGCGAATATTTGTGGTCCCATGGAGACAGTATCAATTGGAAAAAGTCAAGGTATTTTCTTCTATTTATAGACGATTACAGCAGAATGTCATTTGTATATTTTCTGAAGTCTAAGAATGAAGTGATAACAAAATTTAAAGAGTTTAAAGTTATGGCCGAAAAGCAAACAGGAAAGTTTATTAAGGTACTGAGAATTTAACAGACAACGGCGGAGAATTTTGTTCGTCAGAATTTGAAAGTTTTTTGAATAAAGCTGGGATTGTGCATCATTTTTTGATGCACACATTCGCATTTTTGAGAGCCCTGCAATGGTTCATATTCCTAAAATAAAGAGAACCAAGTGGGACAAGAAGGCAGACAAGCACATTCTTCTTGGATATGCAGAGAATACCAAGGGATACAGACTATACAACTTGGTAACAAAAAGCATTACCACCAGCAGAGATGTTGTTATCATGGAGTCTTGTCAAAACTCAGACATGGTACAAGCCGTGGTGGAGGAGAAAGAAGTAACAGCTAGTGAAGAAGAAGGGAAACAAGATCAGAGTTTAATTGACCATACAGACTATACGTACGAGCCAAGTGAGCAGGATACTTCATGCACTACAAGTTCTGACGAATTCTATGATTCAATGTTAGAAAAGACAAATGTTGAACCAGTTGAAAACTTAAGTAGAGAAAATCGTGTGAGAAGACCACCAGAACGGTATGGTTACAGTCATGTATGCGTGACAAATGTTAATTACGAAGGAAACTTAACCTATGATGATATTTTGAATGGAGATGAACGTGAACAGTGGTGTAAGGCAATGGAAGACGAGTTGCAGTCATTCATAGACAATAAAGCTTGAAAACTAGTGGACAGACCTACTGATGTGCGTGTTGTGCAGTGTAAGTGGGTATATAAGAAAAAGTTAAATAGTGATAACACAGTGAGGTATAGGGCTAGATTAGTCGCCAAAGTTAAGGTTAAGCCCTGTTCTAAAATATTCTACTCTGAAATTGTTATTTGCTATTAGTGTTAAGTTAGATTTAAATATCACTCATTTAGATGTGACAACAGCCTTTCTAAATGGAAATCTTGAGGAAACTGTGTATATGCAATTGCCTAAGTTCTTAAAATGTGAAAATGTATGTTAAGTTTTAAAATTGAATAAGGCTATTTACGGATTGAAACAATCTGCACGTGCATGGTACAAGAAAGTTGATAATTGCTTACAGGAGTTAAAATATAAAAACTCTGTCCATGAACCATGTTTATTTGTAAAATCATCAGGAACTATAAAAATTTTTGTTGCTTTATTTGTCGATGATTTTTTCATTTTTTCAAATTGTAATGATGAGGTTATTCACCTGAAAAGCGAGCTAAGTACCAGATTTAAGTTGAAAGATTTAGGTAGATTAAGGCAACGTTTGAGTATGAATGTTACAATACAATAGAATATAAGTTTAATATGGAAAATTGTAAAACTGTGGAAACTCCTAGGGAGGTAAATTTAAAGCTAGAAAAAGGTAACAATATAATTAGTAAATATCCTTATCAACAACTCATAGGTAGCCTAATGTATATTTCAGTTCTTAGAAGCCAGATATATCATATTGTGTAAGTTACTGAAGTCAGTTCAATAATTTTAATAATGAAATCCACTGGAAACATGCAAAGAGAGTTTTAAGATACTTGACTTCTACAAAGTCTTATGGCTTGATGTATATAGCAGATTGGGCCTCAAATATTGTGGATAAGAGGTTCTATACAGGATACTATTTTGAATATTAAGGGTGTGTTGTTTCTCATGAGTGTCGAAAACAGCAAACAGTGGCACTATCCAGCACTGAAGCCGAGTATATGGCCATCAGTGAGGCTAGTAAAGAAGCAATCTTCTTAAAAAAACTTTTATCTGAACTTATTAATAGAGAAAATGTGCCAGTGCTTTTGTATAATGACAATCAAAGTGCACAAAAGTTAACAAAAAACTCTTTGTATCATAGAAGAACCAAACATATAGATGTTAAGTTTCACTATATTAGAGAGGCTGTAGAAAATAACCTTACTAAGATTGCATACTTAAATACTTCACAAATGCCAGCTGATATATTTACAAAAAGTTTATGTAAAATAAAACATAATAATTTAATGCAAAAAATGAGTGTAGTAAAATTGTATTAGAATAAACATAATATGTTATTGTTTTTGATTATTTCAGTAAGAGGTGATATTGAAATAAGTATTGAAATAATAAATAAGTGTTACTTGTAGCGCCATCTAGTCTTTTGTATGTGTACTACATGTCAATAGTTTTTAAAATATTAAACAGTCTGAAATAGCTACGCAGTGTGTTTTAATAAGAACATCTTAAACAACTCTTTGAGCGCCTTAGTGAGTATGGTCATTTATTAAACGCACAGAAATGCGTATTCGGGATAGATGAGGTTGTTTTTCTTGGTTACACTATTTCTTCAGATGGTACCCGCCCTCTGGATGACAGAATATCTGCAATAAAAGAGTACCCTCCTCCCGCTACTGCTAAAAGCCTCAGACGATTTCTGGGAATGATAAATTTCTACCGAAGATTTTTACTTAATGCAGAGGATCAAATACCACTCCATGCTATGCTCTCAGGTCCAAAAGTCAAGGGTTCAACGGCCCTGACCTGGACACCAGAACTGTTGCATTGAAAAGTTTTTGAAAAGTGTAAAATGAACCTTTCTAATGTAAGTTTGTTAGCACACCCAATTCCAGATGCACCGCTTGCTCTCGTCACCGATGCTTCGAATATAGCCATTGGCGCAGTTTTGCAACTACTAGTTGGACGTCATTGGCAGCCTCTTGGTTTCTTTTCACATTGGCAATTTATGAAAGTGTAAAACACTTCAGGAATATAGTCGAAGGTCATCATTTTGTAATATTTACGGACCATAAGTCAATAACATTTGCTTTCCTACAAAAAGACCGAAAATGCTCTCTACGTCAATTTAACTATTTGGACTATATTGCGCAGTTTACAACAGATATCTGGCATATCTCAGGTAAGGATAACCTGACTGCCGATACCTTGTCACGTATGGAAAGCCTCTCAAGTCCGCCGAATCCCATGTCACAAGGTGACGCAGAGTTAACACAACTTCTCAACGATAATACATCGCTAAAGTTGCAAGAAGTCCCCATTCCAGGTACGAATTTATTACTGTTCTGTGATGTGTCCCACCAGAAACACCGTCCTTATGTTTCAAAGGCATTCCGCCGAGATATTTTTCTCAGTATGCATGGACTTAGTCATCCTGGTGTCAAAGCTAACCACAAAAAATATTACTGAAAGGTTTGTTTAGCTTTCTGTACGGAAAGACTGCCGTACCTGGGTTCAAATTTGTGAAAAGTGTCAACGTTTAAAGATACAAAGACATACATCATCACCACTAGGAACCTTTAAGCTGACTGGTTCCAGATTTTCACATTTCACATAGACTTGATTGGACCATTTCCACCATCATCGGATTTTAAATATTGCCTTACAGCCATTGACTGATTTACCCGTTGGCCGGAGTTCGTGCTTCTGTACAACATAACTGCAGAAACAGTCGCAAAAGCTTTTTACAATACGTGGATTTCTAGATTCGGTTGCCTTCAGGTTGTAACCACGGACCAAGGGCGACAATTCAACTCTCAATTGTTTAAGTCTTTAACAGATTTGTGCCACATCCAGCTGAAGCATACAACTGCATACCGTTCAGCAGCTAATGGTATGATAGAGCGACTGCATCGCACGCTGAAGGCATCAATTATGGTTCATGAAACTACGAGCTGGACAGATGTACTGCTAGGAATAAGATCGGCATGCAAGGAGGACCTTCAGTGCACGCCTGCAGAAATGGTATATGGTGAGCCTCTAAGAATGCCTGGTGAGTTCTTTCACTCAATTTCTAAAGATATTAATCAGTCATCAGATTTTATTATTCAACTTAGAAAACATATTTTGAAAATTAAATCAGTGCCCGCATCGAGGCATGGCGCTAGAAACATTTTTATACATAAAGAACTAAAAAATTCTGAGTATATTTTTCCAAGGAAGGATACATTAAGAGGCGCCTTAGAAGCACCATACACAGACCCTTTAAAAGTTTTGGAAAGGACTGACAAAAGAATATAACTAATAACAGTACATACTGCTAGAGGACCGGTCACGGGTCAATTGCTTTACCAATTTCGCCGCGATTGCTAATTTTGTTATTTTTATTCTTTATACATTTTTCTTCACTTTTCCTGTTTGCCTTACCATCCGCACGGACCTTTGTAAATTGGAATTTTTGTAATACGCAATAAAAATCTTTATATAGTTTGCCGTATTTTATTTAAACAGAAAATCGACGTAGCAAGCTATGTTTTATTTACAGTTGTTTCTATAGTGTATTCCGGTATCAATATTTTTTTTTCTTTTGAGTGGCCCTGTCACCACCCAAAATAATTTATACTTTTATTTACCTGACGAGCCCCTCAAAGTCATAGAATGTCCGATAAAACCCTGCAGGCGCAACCTCGTTGCTGAATTAATGGAACCCACCTCACAACTCACAACAGAAGAGATTGCATCCCCCATACACTCACAATCGGTATTAGTACCACAGCAATTCTTAAGTTCCGTTACCGTCCCCTCCTGACGTGCCAAACCGATATCGAAGCACTTTAGCCAAACGCCAAAAAAGCCGAAGGCAAATAAAACCGAAGCCATTGTTACTCCGTTAATTCAGATATACGCGAGTAGAACCGCCGAGGCCAAGGCATGTTTACAAAAGACCAAACACCATCTAGACAACTCGAGTAATCTGAAGACTGACATTAAGGCTGAGTTTACATGTGTAATCAAACGGCTAACTAGTTGGTTAAAGAGGCTGACACGGAAGGGAGTCTAGACAGATAAGGCACCGGCAATAGAAGAGACAGAGCCACAAGCTGAGAATGGTAGGGTAAAATTGTCCAAGGAAAAGGAGCTTATAAAGAGCTTGGACAAGCACAAAGGCCTTATAAAAAAGAACGAAGAGAAAATGAAAAAACTACGCAAAGCACTAGAAAGACAGCAGACCTTTACTGATAGGACAACCTACGCGAGTGTCGTAGCTAGAGATACCAAAAGGCTCAGCTTTCAGCCAACTGCATTACACTCCGTTGTGGTCTCCTCGATGTCTGCGATACAACGTAGGATGTGCTCTACCAAATAAGGGGAGTTGTCAATGCCAAACGGAAGGTTTAAAATTGAATGGGTGAGAAAGGCAAAAGACCAGAAAGTAATATAAGGTTGTGAATCAGAAAATGAGCGCGAGAAAATAAAAAAAAGATTAAAAAGAGCAGGAGATCGCCTAATTGCTGTTGAAATTAAAAACAAAAATCCGCTTCTGATCCTCAGGGACGTTTTCGGGTATAACTCGGATGAGGATATCGTGGGCGCCCTGAGGAAGCAGAATCAAAATCTCTTTAACAGCATCCCCGACATAGAGTTTTGGGCAGAAATCAGTTCGAGTTCCGGAGAAAGGCCAGGAATCCACAGACGGCTCACGTCATTTTAAGGGTGTCCTCCAAAGTGTGGAACCGTGCGACGGGGGCGGGGGCCCTGCATATGGACCTACAAAAGGTCAGAAAAGAGGATTTTTCTCCACTCGTGCAGTGCTTTCTTTGCCTTGGCTACAGGAACGGCAGGAGGTTCTGCAAAAAGGTTGCCCTAAGTGCAGCCACTGCGGGGGGTCTCACATGAGAACCGAATGCGAGAGCTGGCTCACTAAAGCTTCACTGTTTTACTGCAACCATGTGGGCGCCAATCTTGAAGCTTCTTTAGTAACCACGCAGTACCCAGAACTTACTACTAACCACATCGGGGTGGTGGTCTAACCTGCACGCTGGGAGATAACCTGGGAGGGCTGGGAGACCTTTTACTCCGATAACGAGCCAAATATGGATGGAACTGACCACTGTCAGGTTAGGGAGCTTACGAACGAACTGAATATTCGGACACAAATGAAACATTAGATCATTCATTCTCACGAGGTCCTCGCAACTGTGCGCAGCTTAAATCTTAACTTTTTTGTTGGAAATTGGAATGGAATTGGCTGAGGATAACCTACCTAATGGGGGTTCCCCGCAGTGTTGACTTCCACGTAGTGTAATCGAAACTTTCTCATTGTATGTCTGATTTCGATATTGTTGGTACAGCAATGTCCAAACAGATGAGAGACTTCTTCTTTCTTCCAAAAGGCCCCTTCTCAGGGCCAACCCATGTCCCACGATGCTTCGGCATCGGGGATCGCACTGCATCTGTGGCAAGTTTGGTAAGAGGGAGACGACTTAGGGTCGGGCTATTCCGACGTGGAGTTCGTAAGGAGTGGCTCGAACGGCAGTTGCAGGCGAAGGTGGATCGCCTCCAGAAGGAGGTGTCCGGGCAGCACGCGCGTGTCGCCGAGCTCACGGCTTGACCGGAGGCGTCCACAGAGGGTCCTGCTGCGGTGCCTCTCCCATCCAACCTTAAGGATAACGTTCAGGTTGTTACTGAGGAGACCTTCAACAGAACCTATTTCGCGGCCATTCAAGACCAGCTTCTGCCGGACAAGCGGCTACGTCCTCCGCTCGCAGCGGACAAGGGGACGACTACCGCACCGGGTCCCCCAGCGTCCACAGCCCTCGGGGAGAAACCCAAGGGCAAAGACAAGGGCATTGGGAAAAAGGCCTCTGCAGGCGCCTCGACTACCCAGACGGCAGCTGAGGTTGTCGAGAGAGAAGACCCACTTCTGCCCTCCACCACCCTTTCCAATGCACCTTGGACAAAGGTCGCATCGAGGAAGCGAAAGGGACAGAAGTCGGCCCCCAATCCCCCCGCAGCCAAGCCTAAGGGTAGCAAGCCTGCGGCGAACAAAGGAAAAAGCTCGCTCCCTCTAACACCGCTGCTGTCGTGGTCACGCTGACCACAGAGGCAGCGGAACGCGGGAAGACGTACGAGTCCGTACTGCGGCGGGCCCGTACAAGTGTAGACCCAGCGCAACTCGGGGCTGGTAGAGTCACAAACGGGGGCTCGTATTTACGAGTTCTCCGGGTCTCAGGGCGGCACCAAGGCGGACTTCTTTATGATGAAGCTCAAAGTGGCTGTCGTCGGCACCAGTGGCTGTCAGCGGTCAAGGTGACGAGGCCAGTTAAATGTGTGCCTCTCGAAGTGACCGACATCGACGACTCGGTCACTCAAGAGGAGGTGGTGGCCGCGAAAGCAGCGGCGGGGGGCTGTGCCATCACAGCCATCAAGGGCCGGCCCATTAGGCACGGCCGTGAAGGCATGGGCACTATGCAGCTGGAGAGCCCAGTCGTAGCAGCCAAGGCGGTTCTGGCCAAGGGTCGGCTCTCGGTCGGGCTTAGCTCGGGTAGGTTCCGGGCATTTAAGGACAGGCCGATGCGCTGCTTCAAGTGCTTCGGCATTGGCCACACCCGGGCTCTCTGTCCCTCCACTGCCGAGCGCACGAAACTTTTTCCGTTGCGGAAAGGAGGGACATAAGTCGGCCACCTGTGAGGCTACGACTCCGCGCTGCGCAGTATGCGCTGCAAGTGGTCGTCCGGCTGACCACGTGATGACGGGCAGGAAGTGCTGCCCGCCACCTAAGAAGGGAAAAGTGCAGGCGCGGCCTGCCACTGCCGCCGCAGTTGAGACACCAGTTTCAGTGTCGGTCACCGAAGGGAATGAACACTGAATGAACGGAACCCATCGGATTCTCCAGGCGAACACCAACTATTGCAAAGCCGCCCAGGATCTCCTGGCCCAAACGCTTGCAGAGTGGTTGGTGGACGTGGCGGTTGTTGCCGAGCCATATTCCATCCCTAGCAGCTGGCTGGGAGACGACAACGGCTCGGTAGCACTGGTAACGCGGTCTTCCACAGACTCCCCTCCCCTCTCGCTCTTAGAAAGAGGACCGGGATACATGGCCGCCGTGAGGTGACGTGGCCCTCATTGGGGTGTACATCTCTCCAAACCCTCGCCATGGTGGTCGGCAGAGTGGTGCAGCGCAGAGTGCTGGTGATGGGCGATTTTAACGCCATTTCGGTGGTGTGGGGTAACCCAACCACCGATGCCCGAAATCGCGAGCTCAAGACGTAGTTAGTGCCGTCCGGTCTGTCCCTCCTCAACAGAGGTACAGTCGACACGTGCATGCGGCGAGAGGTCCATAGTAGACCTCGCCTTTGCTTCTCCTTCTTTGGCGGCCCGTGTCGTGGACATACGGGTGGAGCTGGTGGAGACGCTCTCGGACCACTGATACGTGCGGTGCGGTGGGCGCGGCCTCCACACTGGGCTCCCGGGGCGGCCGCGCGGGTCGGTCATTTTCCGCGGTGGGCCTCACCCACCTAGACCGGGAGGCTGCCAGGAGGCGGCCTTCGTGCATGACTGGCTGTCGCCACCTGTTGACGTCCGGGATATGGACGTCACAGCTGTCCGTTTGAGGGACTTCTTGACCAAGGTGTGCAACTCTAGGATGCCTTGGTCTCGCCGTCCTCCTCCCAGCCGCGCTGTGGTGGTCAGAGGAGTTGGGGGATCTCCGGGCAGCCTGTGTGGCCACCAGGAGGGCCTACACAAGGAGCCGGTGGCGGCGTCGTCGCGACCTCGACAACGAGGGCCCTACATAGAGGCTACCCCGACGACGCGAATGGCCGAAGCTGAGGGTAGCGCGAGGGGGGAAATCTTGGTGGGTCTCAACGTTGACCCGTTTGGGAGGCCGTACAAGGCGGCACGCAACAAGTTGCGTCCTTGCGGCCAGTTGCTGAGACCCTTGAGCCGGCGCCTCCTGGATGGGGTGGTCCAGTCCCTGTTTCCGCGCAGGGACAACTTCACCCCACCAGTAATGAGCGCCCCTCGGGTAGCGGCTCCACCGGCCGAGTAGGTCCCCCCGGTGACGGAGGATGGGGTGGAAATGGCAGCCCTCTACCTCCGGGCCAAGAAGACGGCTCCAGGTCCGGACGGCGTCCCCGCAAAAGTTGTGGCCATCGCCGCCTCCCAGATGGGAGGGAGGCTTCGGGACCTCTTCAGCGCGTGTCTGACGTGCGAGGGATACCCGAAGCCATGGAAGGAGGGCCAATTGTGCCTTCTTCGGAAGGATGGACGGCCGGCGGACTCCCTCTCAGCATACCGACCCATAATTTTACTCGATGAGGTCGGAAAAATGTTCGAGAGTTGCTTCGAATCGTACCTGCACCGTATCGGGAGGGTAGAGCATGCAACCACTGCGGGGCCGCGGTGGACATGGCGGGGCAAACCTTGTAGGGGTGCTGTGATGTATGTATATTATATCGCGCTGTAGGCCCGAGTGGCCAGTCATTAAACGAGCTTCGGACTAGAGGGTTGTTTGTGTAATAAATACCAGGAACGGCAGATCTTTTATGGTAAATTAATTTAATTTATCAAATTGAATAAAGTAGAAGAGAATAAGTGCGCATTAGTGTTAACGCACCTATCAGATGACACATACCGTCTGGCGAGTAACCTGATCCATCCTAAGGAATTGGACAATGAAATGAAAATGATGCAACAATCACGCAACAAAAAAGTATAGAAGAATGGGCGGTGCGTCTCAGAAGGCTCGCCGTTTATTGTGAATTCGATGCAGGATTATTAGAGACACTTCTACGTGATAGATTTATCTTAGGTTTGAGAGCAGGACCTGAACGGGACCGACTTTTTGAGCAGGATTCTAAGACATTAACGTTTTGTAAGGCGGTGGAAATAGCTCAACAGGCGGCAAGTGCTCGTGCAGCACGATCCTACGTCACGAACGAAGGTGCAAGCGGCTTTGATAGAATAATCAAGGACGAGCCAGTTTATAAAGTTCATGAACGGCGTAATACTCCGGCGGCATCGGTGAACAGAGAGTCTGGTGATTGTGTACAGTATTCAGTGTGCGCCTGAGGGAGGTAGTGACCATGATTGTAAGGAGTGTGATCTCTTTAATATGAGGTACGTTGATTCCGATCCTATTAGAATTATCGTGGAATTAAACAATATTAAGTTAAATATGGAACTAGATACCGGTTCAGGTACAAGTGTTATATCAAAAGATTTGTATCTTAAACATTTCAAGAATTATAAGCTAAGTAAAACTGATATAAAAATGTGTCTGTACAATGGTCACAAAATCACACCTATTGGATATTTTATTTGCAAGATTTCATACTTAAATACGAAAAAAGACATTAAAATTTATGTTATTCAAAATGGCGGACCGCCATTACTAGGGCGTGATTTTATGACAAGGTTTAATATTATTTTGCTAGATCGAATATAAACAACATTAATACAGAGTCTCATTGTAATGAGGAGGTGCAGTTATTATTAAATGATTTTCCAGACCTTTGGAAAGACGAGTTAGGGTGTTTTAAAGAATTTGAAGTAGATTTACACCTTAAAGAAAACACTAAACCTATTTTTTTAAACTACGTTCGATTCCATTCGCGCCAAAAAATAAAGTTGAAGACGAATTGAATAGACTGCTTAAATTAGGTATTTTCGTTCCCGTCAATTATTCAGAATTCGCAACATCCATAGTAACGGTTTTAAAAGAAAACGGCACCGTAAAGATTGCTGGAGATTTTTCTTGTACCCTAAATAAAGTTTTAAAAATAGATAAATATCCGTTGCCACGCATAGAAGAAGTTTTTGCAAAAATCGGAGGAGGTTTACACTATTCTAAGTTAGATTTAAGTAACGTTTATAATCAATTAAAATTATCTAACTCGTCACAGGCTCTCACTACAATAAACACTCAGAAAGGTTTATTTAAATACACTCGGCTAGTTTACGGGCTTGCTAATGCGCCAGCCATTTTTCAGCGGGCTATGGAGACATTATTAGCAGGTATTGATGGCGTAACGTGCTGGTTAGATGATGTTTGCTGTACGGCCCCCACGCGAGAACTACATTTATCTCGACTCAGGGAAATCTTGCAAGATTGCAAAATGCGGGCTTGAGATTACATAAAAGTAAATGTGCTTTTTTTTCAGGATAGCATAACATATCTAGGGTGACAAGAATGGGTTACGTACGTGCCCCAACAAAGTAGAAGCGATATTAAAAGGAAATTAAAAGATTTCTTGGGGTCTTTAACTATTATCGTAATTTCGTCCCGAACGCTTCTTCCTTGCTAAGTCCTTTGCACGAATTGCTCCGTTCAGGTGTTAATTGGTTCTGGGGGAAAAACAAGAAAACTCATTCAAAAGAGTTAAAAATGAGTTGGCATCAGAGCGCGTTCTAGCACATTTTAATCCCGCTGTGCCGCTAGTTTTAACTGTAGATGCAGGGCCAACAGGTTTAGGGGCTGTTTTAGCCCATATTGATGAAAAAGAGCGCGAACGGCCGATTGCATTCGCATCTAGGTCATTACAATCTAGTGAAAAAGTTTATAGCCAAATTCAAAAGGAAGCGACTGCAATTATATTCGGCGTTAAACATTTCCATCAGTACCTACATATATGGGAGACAGAACCCGTTTATACTAAGGACGGATCATAGACCCCTTCTCATTATTTTTGGCAATAAAAACGGAATTTCTGTAACAGCTGCACTTAGGTTGCAAAGATATACGATTATATTATCAGCATATAATTATGTAGTTCAATACATATCAGCTAAAAATAATCTTATAGCCGATTATTTCTCCAGGGCGCCGCTAATGCATTCAAAATATAATAATTCAAACAATGTCGAGGAACAAAACATTCCCTTCTTGTTTCTCGACGCTTATACGAAACCGGTTTCATTCGAAGATATGAAGCGAGCGACGGCGGACGACAAGGTACTGGCGACTGTCGTTAAATATATGACTCACGGCTGGCCGCGTAAAATTACATGCAAATCAATATTGCCCTATTTTTATTGTAAAACTGATTTAGAAGTTAATAATAGATGTTTATTTCGCGGCCATAGGGTTGTCATTCCGGCAGTGTATAGGGAAAGGATGCTTAAGGAATTACATTCGAGTCATTTTGGTATTATAAAAACAAGTCCGGCAACCTGAAGGGCACTTTCACGAAAGCCATGAAGGAGGCGGCTGGAGCCATTAACACGGCTGTTGAGACCCTGGCCAGCCGGACAACCAACGAGGACGTTGTGCAATTGCAGACTGTCAACTCCCGCTTAACTCATGAGCTGACAGAACTCAGAAAGGAGGTGGCACAAATGAGGATCGACCTCGAACGCTCCAGAGAGGCAACGAATCCTTCGCCCAAGCCTCATAAGGAGAAGGAGGAGGAACTGTCGCGCTCAGTAATGTTGCAAGTGGACAAGTTACTGAACACGCGATTCGCGGCGCTAGAGGACAGGCTCCTCCCAGCCAAACCAGTCCGCCCTCCTTTGGTGGCAGACAAGAAGCGCCTTTAGTAGCGCCTGCTAACCCAGCGCCTAAACAGAGGCAAACGAAAAAGGGAAAGACGGTTAAAGCAAAGAAAGCCCAACAGCCTGCGCCAGTAGAGCCACGTCCACTGCCTGCTGCCCCAGACAACCTGACCGAGGGGTGGAACGTTGTGGTGCGTAAGGGCAACAAGAAAACTGCGGCAAAGTCGGCAAAGCAGACCGTGCCAAAAGCAATAAAGGAGAAGTCAGTTAAGCTGCGATGTCCTTAATCAAATTAAGCAGGAGGTTAATTTGGAAAACCTCGGCATTAAGGACATGCGACTCAGGGTCGCCTCTACTGGTGCCAGGGTTCTGGAACTACCTGGTGGCCAAAGCGGAGACCAGGCGGATGCCCTGGCTCAGTGCCTACATGAGGTACTGGACGCCAATGAGGTTCGAGTTGCGAGACCGATGAAGTGTGCGGAGTTACGCGTCAGCGGTCTAGACGACTCTGCCACTTCCGAGGAGGTGGCGCAGACCGTTGATCGAGTGGGCGACTGCGATGTCGGATCTGTAAAAGTGGGAGAGATCCGACAAGACCGCAATGGCCTTGGCGTAGCGTAGGTCCGCTGCCCTGTAATGGCAGCGAAGAAGGTCAGCGGCACGCGACTAAGGGGCTTTGTTTCCGCGCGAGTGCAGCTGCTGCAACCTTGGGCACTGCGCTGTCTCCGCTGCCACGAAGTGGGGCACGTGGCAGCAAAATGTGGGAGTGAGGTAGACCACAGCTCCCAATGTTTCAGGTGTGGGCGACCTGGACACAGGCAAGCAACGTGCTCTGATCAGCCACGCTGTCCGGCGTGTGAGGTAGCGCAGAGACCTACCCAACACCTGTCAGGCAGCGCTGCTTGCGCGAAGATCTGCACTCAATTTAAGCGCAGGCGCGGGGGAAAAGGGGCGGCTAAGGCTAATAGACAGGCTCCTCCTGAAACCCAAAATAAGGGTGTGGAGGTTCAGCCAGTGCACACCCAGTAATGAGTGTGCAAATATTACAGGCGAATATCAACCACTGCGCCAGAGCCCAAGACTTATTGGTCCAAAGCTTGGTGCAGTGGTCAATACACGTCGCGGTTGTTGCGGAGCCTTACAGCGTTCCCGCCAGGGACAACTAGGTAGTCGACAACACCGGGGTGGTAGCGCTCATCACCCAGGTTGCTGCGGGCTCCCCGCCTTTCTCACGAGTCGAGAAGGGTGCGGGATGTGTTGCGGCACTTGTCGGCGACCTAGCCATCGTCGGTGTCTACTTTTCCCTCAATCGAACTCTAGCGGAGTTCGAGGAGTATCTCATCCGACTGGGGGAAATAGTAGAACTGTTGGTAAATGAGAACCCAACCTTAATAATTGTTACATTTTTTATCTGTGCCACTTCGCGCCCTTTTTTATGCTTGTAACTGAGTCTAAAGATAATATACGTTTCATTTTTTATAGGTATCGTTTTTATTATTTATTTCCACCTGAATATCAACATGGTAGCAGAACGTGGTTGATTGCTATTTGTGGAAATAAAAGACGATTTATGGAGCTGTGTCATCGGTACTAATATAGATAAAAATAAAGAAACCAAGGCAAAATCTAAGCTGATTTTATTATTGGATCCTATCATTTATGTACATGTTCAGAATGCAACTACTTATAAAGAAGTCTGGGAATGTTTAGAATAGGCGTTTGATGATAGCGGTTTGTACAGAAGAGTAGCCTTGTTGAGAGACCTGATAACAACTACATTGGAATCTTCTCGAAGCGTAGATGTCTATGTGAATAAAATAATGTCGACCGCCCACAAGTTCAGGAATATTAAGTTTGACATTGATGATGAATGGCTCGGCACTCTGATGTTAGCCGGCCTCCCTGAAGCTTATAAGCCACGATCATGGGCTTGGAGAACTCTGGCCTTAAAATCAGTAGAAGAAGATCATTCAACGGAATCAATATGATGTAACAAAGGCCCACAAAGGACCACGATGTTATAACTGTAACAAACACATTTAGCTAAAAATTGTCGTGCTTCAAGAAAGAAAACTCAAGAAAATACAGATAGCAGTAGAAGTTTTATTGCAGCTTTTTCTGCAACAACTCGAGCAATGAATCCAGATGAATGGTATATAGACTCAGGTGCCTCGATGCACATGACGAATAATTGTGACTGGATGTATGATGTGACAAGTCCACCAATACCTACCATAACGGTTGCTAGTAAAACACCATTACCTGTGGAAAAGTGAATTTATTGCTAAATGGTAATAAAGAAAGTAAAATTCAGGTAAGACAAGTTTTATACATACCTAAACTTGCTGCGAACCTCCTATCAGTCAGTGCTATGGTGAAAAATGGCTGTAATGTAAATTTTAGAGATGGAAGCTGTGATGTTTACGATAAAAATGACAAACTCCTGTGTACAGCTACTCAAGTAAACAATTTATATTTATTAAATACACAGAGAGGTATTTTCTAACCTGTCCTACCCAGATAATTTAAATAATATTGTCCTGTGGCACAGGCGCATGGGACACCTGAATTTCTCAGATCTTAATAAGCTGCCGGAGTGTGTTGAGGGAGTACAGTCATTCTCACACAACGTAAAAGGACCTATTACTTGTACTACCTGTCTCTCGGGGAAGCAGTCCAGATTGCCATTTAACAACATTGGTTCAAAATCAAACATCCCACTGCAGCTGGTCTACACTGATTTATATGGACCGATGGAGCAACAATCTTTGGGAGGTATGAAATATTTTATCACTTTTATAGATGATTATACCAGAAGAGTTCATGTCTATTTTCTGAAAAATAAATTGAATGTTGTAGAAGTTTTCAAAGATTACAAAAACTTCTTAAACAAGCATGGGATTGAGCATCAAACGAGTGCCCCATATTCACCCCAGCAGAATGGTGTAGTGGTGTAACAATATAAGTCCTTAGTTATAAGTGATTTAAGTAGTAATAAACAGCCATTTGCAAGCGATGGACGTCTTTTATTAAACACGAGCCGATCTAATCCCTACATGGCGACCCTGCCACGCCGCGTGTCGCGTTTCGCGTGCGCGTCATGTATAAGTACAATTTACTAATATAAAAATAAAGTACAATGTGTAACTCTAAAGTGGAAAAAGAAGACATTTTTATTAATCAAAATGGTGAAAAAAATACTGCAACAGTGGAAGAACTAAAATTACACCTATCAACAATGAGTGTTCTTCTAATTATTATATGCACGTTTTTTTTTTTTGGGTAAACGGGCGGTAGCAGTGAAACTAATAACATCTGTTTGAAACAGCTGATTTATTAAATTCAATAACAAGTATATTATTAAGTGTTTTTTGTAAACTTATGTATATATAATTAACATAACCCACCAGCAAGAAGACTCCTATATAATTTCACTGATTCACTTTGGATTTCTTGAGATTCGAAAACATGGAATCAATCAAAGAGTCAATGACTGCACTAACTGAGTTATTTACCACCAAAATGAGTGAATTCCAACAAGATTTACACAAGACAGCATCTCCAGTCTCAACATCATCATTAACATCTGAATTTAACCAATTTAAAAGCCTTATTCTCGCCCTGCTGAACACCTTGCAACGTCAAGTCGAATTCCTTGCAACTGAGATAGACAGGCAAGAAATGAGAAGGAGACGGAAATTTCTTTTGTTTCACGGGGTAGCAGAGCAGAAGTCAGAGGATTTAAAAACAAGCATCACTGGACTGATAGGTAAACATTTAGTATTACCTAATTTTACTTCCTCATGTATCAAGACCTCATATCGACTAGGTAGATCTTCTGATAAACCTAGGCCTATTGTGGTTAAATTTTCTGATGTTTCAACACGAGACACTATTTGGTTTGCAAAGGGTAAACTCAAGGGCAGTGGGATCACTCAATCTGAGTTCCTCACTAAAGATCGTCATGAAGCTTTTCTCGAGGCGAGACAGCGATTTGGAGTTGACAAGTGTTGGTCTCGCAATGGATGGATCCACATCATAGGCCCCGATGGAACCCGGCATCGCATTGAAACCAAGTCTGAGGTTATTTCTCTTTCCATTGCAAATTGTAAGTCTCCTGTAGTTCAAAACATTGTAAAACCACCTGGGAAAGTCATGGTGCCTCGTGCCAAAAGAATGGTGAAGAAGTAACTCATTATTTTAATTCTATTTATTTATTTTTTGTTACCCTTCTTAATTAATTTATGTTCCTTGGTTTTTATTTATTAAGTACAATTTTATCACATTTGTTTTTGCTTTTGTTACCACAATTTTTCATTTTTAATAGCACTTTTAATAAGTAAGTCACTAAATCACTACTAAAGTCTAATTACTTCCTGTGTTGAGTATTGGCTATTTATTTTACTTTTGTTGTCACAGTTTTTATTGCTAATAAGTAATTGTCACGAAGTCACTATTATTCATTCTACCTCTTTTTTGAGCATTAGTTATAGCTAAAACATTAATTTCAAATAAGTATTTTACTTTTGTTATCACAACTTTTATTGCTAACAGCACTAATTGGCAATATGTAATTGTCACTTTGTTACTTTGTTATTCTTTATATTTCAGTTAAGTCTTTATATTTCAATTTTGAGTTGCAGATATAGCTAAAACATTCATTTCACTATTATTATTTATTTATATTCCTTATTATTACTATTATTTATTTATATTCCCACTTGTCAAAATTCATAACGTCAATGACGATCTTGTGTTTTTATAATACAGATTATATATATCCGTTCGGATACACTTTTAATACTTATGATGTGCTGCTTATTATTATTTAATAATCGTTTTAGAGATTATATATATCCGTTCGGATACACTTTTAATACTTATGATGTGCTGCTTATTATTATTTAATAATCGTTTTATTTAATTTTTTTTTTAGTCATCTTTTAATAATTAATTGTACTTAATTTTCTAAGTTGTTATCATGATTGTTTTGTTTGTTTTTTTTGTTTTATTTTTTTGTAAGTGATTTTAGTTCGTTTCTTTTGATTACTTTCTTGCAACTGGTGGATATGGTCATATATTTTATTATTGTAGTAGTTACGTCTTTTTTTTTTATTATTATTTTGTTATATTTTTTATATTATTATTGTTTTTTTTTTATATTATTCATATATATATTTGATATTTATTTATATACTTCATTTTCATTATAATTAATATTTTTAACTTATTTATTTTTATACATACTTTATATAGTAATTTCATATAGTATTCTTCGCATAATATAATGGCTCTCTACAATAACAGTGACAATTCCTTTCTTTCCTTATCATCTTCGTCCGAAGGCATTGACAGCAATGAAAGTTTCCATAGCATTCCATCGCTTAATGAAAATCTTAATTCATACTTCTCGGATGTTCCGAAAATCTTTAACGTAGTCCATATAAACGCTCAGAGTATTCCAGCTCATTATCCTGATTTGTTGTCATCTTTTACTTCTAAGAACATACACGCTATTTTGATTTCTGAAACATGGCTTAAACCATGCTTGCAGTCGACCTCATATGGGTTACCAGGATTTCAATTGATTAGAAATGATTGCGTGGGACGAGTTGGTGGTGGTGTAGCGATTTATCTGCGTGCCCATATTCCCTTTTCACTTGTGAATGCTTCACATTCAATGAATATTGCACATGCTGAACATTTATTCATCGAAGTTATACTTAACCACACTAAACTTGTACTTGGAGTTATGTACAGTCCTAATCTTAATGTTGATTATTTTGAGTCATTTGAAATCCTGGTGGATCAACTTATACCCTCTTATGAGCATACTGTAATCATGGGTGACTTTAATACGTGTCTTCTCAAAAGAGACTATCGAGCGTCCCGTCTGCAAAGTTTAGTAAGTTCTGCAAATTTAAATTTATTGCCCTTAGCGCCTACTCATCATTTTCCAAATTGTAATCCTTCCCTTCTAGATTTAATTATAGTATCTTCCAATGAGCATGCAGCTAAGCATGGTCAATGTCCTGCACTTGCGTTCTCTTATCATGATCTGATTTATTTATCCTACAAAGTAAGACCCCCCAAAGCTAAATCAAGAATTCTTCTCCTACGCAATTTTGGAGGTATGGATTTGGAACGCTTACGTGAGGATGCCAGGAAAATTGACTGGTCCATTATTGATGATGCAAATTCAGTTGATGAGCAAGTAAACATTTTTAACTCCTTTTTAATTAAGCTATATGATACTCATGCTCCAGTACGACCGGTCAGGATGAGACATTTACCTGCACCATGGTTAACGGCGGATATTAAAAAACTACAAACTAAGAAAAATAACGCTAAATCTAAATATATCTCTGATTCTAGTGATGTTAATCAAGAAAAATATGTGAGAGCACGAAATCGTTGCAACAGGGCTTGTAGAGACAGTCAACGACGCCATATCTATAAATCATTACTTGATGAAGATGATCCAGCCAAAGTTTGGAAATTTCTAAAATCCTTTGGAGTTGGTAAATCGAAGCATGTTGTTGATTCCAAAAATTTAAATTTCAATTCTCTTAACCAGCATTTCACATTTTCTAGTACAATTGATAGTACAAATAAACTACAGACTTTAAATTATCTTTCTACATCATCGACTCCTGAGGTCCCTCCTTTTAAGTTTAATCAATTTACTGTCAGTGATGTTAAGAGAAATATTATGGCAGTTAAGTCGGATGCAGTTGGTGCTGACTGCATTAGTCGTAAAATGATCATCCCTTTATTAGACCTATTGTCTCCTGTAATCACAACTATCCTAAATCGTTCCATAGTCCTAGGTGATTTCCCGTCTATCTGGAAAGATGCCCAAATCATTCCCCTGCCAAAAAAATCTAATCCTTCTTCCTTTTCTGATTATCGTCCTATTTCCATTCTTCCATTACTGTCAAAAGTGCTTGAACGTCTTGTTCTAAAACAATTAAGCACATTCCTATTCAAACATAATTTTTTAAATCCTTTACAATCTGGGTTTCGACATGGTCATAGTACGACTACTGCTTTAGTCAAAATCACTGATGACATCCGTCAGGGTATGGAGAGTCAGAAGGTTACGGTGTTGACATTGTTAGACTTCAGTAACGCTTTCAACACTGTTGATTTCGACATACTTCTTGCCATACTTAGTTCTTTTAACATATCTCCTGAAGTGATTGATTGGTTTCGTTCTTACTTGTACGGACGCCGACAGCGCATTCGAATAGAGGACTCATATTCCGATTGGTCGCTTATTAGTGCGGGCGTCCCTCAAGGTGGCGTGTTGTCTCCTCTTTTATTTTCAATTTTTATCAATTCAATCTGTCAAAAAATCTCTTCTCTCTACCACCTGTATGCCGACAATTTGTAAATTTACTCACAAAGTTCTCTCACTGAACTACCTAATACTACAAAAAAAAATTAATAAGGACCTTGAAACCATTTCAATTTTGAGTACATACTTTGGGCTAGTGATAAATCCTTTAAAAACTCAATCTATTGTAATCGGTAGCCCTAAGTTGTTGGCGAAAATTGATAAAACGCAAATGGCGCCTTTAGTAATAAATGGGACTTGTATTCCTTTTACCGAATCGGTGAGAAATTTAGGAGTTATTTTAGATCAACATCTGTCGTGGGAACTACAAGTAGGACAGGTAAGTAGAAAGATTTATGCTGCATCGTCGTGTCTGCGTAGGCTCCGTAATTTCCTACCATTACCCACCAAAATTGTGTTGGCAAACTCACTCCTATTACCCATTCTTGATTATGCTGACATTTGTTATCTTGACATTAAAGAGGAGCTATTGAATAAACTTGAGCGGCTTCAAAATCTTTGTATTAGGTTCATATTCGGTGTACGTAAATATGACCACATTTCCGAATTTCGAAATAAGCTTAAGTGGCTCCCTATTCGCCTTCGCAGGAATACTCACATACTTCATCTTCTCTATTCAGTGCTGTTTAATCGTTCTACTCCTTACTTGAAGAAACAATTTAAGTTCCTTCATGACACCCACTCACGTTCCTTACGCTCCAACAATAACCTTTTACTTGAAATTCCCCTTCAGTCTTCCTCTTTTTATTCTAATTCCTTCACTATCAAAGCTGCTAGACTATGGAACTCTTTACCTCTTAGGATCAGGCGTGCTAAGAGTCTACACATCTTTAAGAAGAAACTTAAAGAATACTATTTAAACCAGTAGTGTTGTTTGTTTTTTTCTTTCTTTTATATGAAATTAATATTTTTGTTTTGTTTTGTACACCTAAATAGCTAAATTTATAGTATGTATTATTTTCAATTTATGTAGATGTATATGTGTATATGTATGTATATGTGTATGTATGTATGTATGTGTATATATGTGTATATGTATGTGTATTTATTTATGTATGTTTATAATCGTATATTTATTATATATATTTTATTAATATATATTCCATATATCTTTCAGTATATGCACCACCCATTCTTATACTACTCCTACATCCAAAGGTTGCCTGGAAGAGATCGCTTCAAGCGATAAGGTCGCCTTGTTGTGCTTTTATTATTTTCTGTTTGTTTTTACTCCTTATTATATATTTTTAGTTATGTGCAATAAAGAATATTATTATTATTATTATTATTATTACTCGTCGGTGCAGTCTTTATTTTATGTAAACTTTATAAAAAATGCCACCAATCATGAATGAGAGAGCAGATTAGTAGTCACGTTTTGCGTCGTTCCATGACTGGGTCGAAGATTCGTCGAGGTACTGCGAGGGTGAGTTCCTGCGAAGAATGTAGTCATTGAGTGAATTCAGAAAGAGTTGAAATAACGAGGAAGTAAAATGTGCAGTTTATAATAAAATAAGGTGCAGGCAAAAGTAACATAAAAAGACAATGGTGTGTATGGTGAAAATATTTTAAGGGACAGTAAAATTAATCATATATACATTTTTTTTCTCTTGACGTATTCATAAAATAATTTATAACATTATATGTTTGTCTAATAGTTATATTATGTATGACGATTTATTAAATTTATATAATGAGCTTTCGAAAATAAAAACATATTTAGTTAAGATTGGACCTAGCAGAAGAAAAGGAGAAATTATATTAAGAAAATTAAGTGACGCTGACGATTTAGTAACTAGTTTTAATTCTATTTTAGAAAATTTAGATGCTTTATCAGTAAAATTTAAAAAAGAGGAATGTGGAAGATTTAAAACATTGCGCGACAATTTTTTTGATTTATATAATAATATTGTAAGCTTATGTGATATCGCTTCTTCAGAAAAATCTTCCAAAATGGATAAAGTTGACCTAAAAACGGCCACATCCCTCTTACCAATCATGAACGGAGACGAAGACGTCACCAAACAACTAATTGACGCGATAGAGTTGAATGATTCTATGATTGATAGGTCAACGGAAAGTCTATAAATTAATTTTGTTTTAAAAACGAGGTTATCACAGAGCGCTAAGGTACTTTTGTCGCCATCATACTCAGATGTATCTTCTCTTGTAAATGATATGTGTAAACACTTGTTAAGTAAAAAATCGAGTATCGCGCTTTTCACACAATTAAACAAAATACAACAACATCATCACTCTATTAGCGAATATGGTAAAAAGATAGAAGAGTTATTTGTTGACTTAACGATATCGCAAACCGACAGGAACATTGATGCACACAGTATCCTCAAACCAATAAATGAAAAATTAGCGATAAAACGTTTCACCTACGGATTGCGAAATCGAAATTTAAGTATATTGATTGCAGCGCAAAACTTTTCCTGCTTAAAAGATGCTATTAGAGCAGCCGAGGATGAGGAGGTATCTTCAACGTACGCCAATACTTCCGAAAATTCTATGTATTTTGGTCAGCGAGGAAAGCATAGAGGTACGTTTAGAAATGTAAGACAGCAAGGTCGTGGAACACCGAGGGGGACCAGACGTACATGGAATCAGTCGAACCAGCTGCATACGCCTGGTTCTAACTATCTAGGTAATTATCGAAGTAATTATCGAAATCAAGGCTCCCAGAATAGGTTTTCGAAACCTCGAGGTAAGTTAAATTTTAGAAATAGCCGATTTCAACGAAATGTTTATTTTGCTGACGGCGCGAATAATTCAAACCATCAAAATATAGAGACGGCAAAATAAAGATAATTTTAGTTCCGAACAGTTTTTTCGTTCCTAATACGATTTGTGCCCTTGAACAAAGTAATTCAATAGAATTAGCAATTGGAGACCACTATTGTTCTTGGTTAATAGATACCGGTGCCACTTTGTCCGTCGTGAAATATCAAACAGTCTCACGCTCAAGAATTCCAATAAATTATAAAAACATTCCCATAAACGGTATAGACGGTCAAATGCAATCCGAGGGATATGTTTATATTACATTGTCTTTCAGTGGAAATCACTTCGTTCACAAATTCTATGTACTTAGAGGGTTACCATGCAATACCGATAGAATTATAGGACAAGATTTTCTTAGAAAATATAATTGCGTTATAGATTATGA
Organism: Dione vanillae; assembly: GCA_037178615.1. Classification (NCBI taxonomy): domain Eukaryota; kingdom Metazoa; phylum Arthropoda; class Insecta; order Lepidoptera; family Nymphalidae; genus Dione; species Dione vanillae. The sequence goes on from JAZFAU010000341.1 coordinate 287,764, forward strand.
AAACAACAACAACTGAGGGGCCTGCCGTAGGGCGGGCAGTCATCGGCGGGGGCCTCGACGCTATGGACTCCCAGGCCCTCTCCACGCAGGTGAGGTTGGAGTGCCGCTAGGTATTTTTAGTGGGAATACCGCGTAAGCCTTTACCAGGGAGTCCCACATACCCCTCTCCCGTCCCCCGACGGGAAGGGGATGCGTAATGGCATTTTTTCCCAGCGACAAAAAAAAATAAAAAAAAAGGATAACCTACCTCATAGGTTAGGTAAGTGATCAGCAGCTATTTCTGGGACCGAAGATTGGCGGTGCGGAATATTACAAGAACACGATCAAAAGTTGAGTCCAGGGCTCAATAGATTGTCCAACTCTACGGAACTTACTTCTAGACCCCTTACTGCAAGAGCTAGATCGAAAGCGGGCTCATTATCAGGCGCTTGCGGATGACGTTTTCCTGGTATTTGATGGTGACTCGGGGCTGAAGTTGTCTTACACTCCGACTCCAGGTCATAGTAACGCAAATCTTCACTGGGCACGGTGGTTTCAATGACGAGAGTGACCCATCGTGCATATATCAGGCAGAAGTTAACGAGACGGTGACACACATAATCTGCGATTGTCCCGTCTATGGCAGAGGAAAGGCAGAGCTCAAAGCAACAATAGAATCAGTGGTAAAAGCGGATACACTGCATTTTTTACTTAAATATTTATCTGTATGTATGTATTAATTAAAGTAATCATATATACTCAGGTAAACATATTTAATGTTATATCGGTATCATATATGTATTTGCTTATGTTCACATGTAATGGTTTATATGTCTTTCTCACCTACCTCTTATAATATTAAGTATTTGTGAAGAGATGGCTACTAAGCCATAAGATTGCCTTTTGTGTTATATATATATATATATATATATATATATATATATATATATATATATATATATATATATATATATATATATATATATATATATATATATATATATATATATATATATATATATATATATATATATATATATATATATATATATATATATATATATATATGTATATATGTATATATGTATATATGTATATATGTATATATGTATATATGTATATATGTATATATGTATATATGTATATATGTATATATGTATATATGTATATATGTATATATGTATATATGTATATATGTATATATGTATATATGTATATATGTATATATGTATATATGTATATATGTAATATGTATATATGTATATATGTATATATGTATATATATATATATATATATATATATATATATATATATATATATATATATATATATATATATATATATATATATATATATATATATATATATATATATATAAAGAAATATTTAAAATTAGTGGGTCGGTAACTGTTCTTTTAACTGACTCCAAAGATGGCGCTGTATAAAGAACATCGATAAAGCAGTAGTGATATAGAAGTAAGGTGACTTGTCAAAATATTAATTTTATTAATGTTAAAAAATATTAATTTCATTTAATTCAAAACAGATCGACAAATTAACTCTAAATGTCGTTTCTTTGTTTTTACAGTTCTGTAATATGTGAAGAGTTATACTTTGTATTTTTGTTAGAAAGTTAAATTGGTAGAAATAAAAGAATCTTTGTTTTTACAGAGCAATTTTAATTTGCCCATTAAAACTGAAAAAAATTAATAATAACTAATAGTCTTACAAAACGACATTTTTGGTTAAGAAGATGGAAAAATTACGATTCACGTTCGCTGCTTTCGCAGCTTCTGATGGAAAATCTGGCAATCACATTTGCCATAATCTCAATTGAGACACCGGATGGACGTGTATATGATATTCCAGACGATTTAAAACCTGCTTTTAAACATACTGGTATAACGGCGACAGATCTTTATACAAAAATCAAGAATTCGCTAAAAAAAAGACATCAAACACGAAAACTATGGATCCCATTAACCAAAGAATTAAGAAAAATCTACTTAGATGAAGGCGAAAATGTACAGTTTGGTGACCAATATCTCGATGAAATTATACAGGAAACGAAGTTGTCGAATAATAATAGTACTAGTATGGAGGCTGGGAATAAAAATGTAGGAAAAATAGCAGAGAGATTTTTAGTAGAGAAATTTTCGGGGAAAACATCAAATGTTAACCAATGGATTAATGAATTTGAGAATGAGTGTATACGTTTCGAGATACTAAAGGATGCTGAAAAAATTGAAATTTTAAAACATTTACTCGAAAAACAATGCTTAGATTGGTACACCAGCATGTTAATAAAATGTTCAGTAAATGCAGGATGGGCAATATGGAAAGCTAATTTTTGTGAGACATACGAGAATAAAGGTTGGTCACAAGTTAAATAGGCATTTACATTTAAATTCCAAGGAGGTTCATTACTGGAATATGCTACGAAAAAGGAAAGACTGTTACTAGAGGTAAATAAAGAAATTGACACACAGACAATGATAAATCTTATAGTAATGGGTTTACCAGATTATATAATGTACAAAATGGATAAGGGGTTAATAACATCCACTGCGAATCTTTATATTGAAATTGGTAAACATGAGCAAACGACAAATAAAAATAGTTACTATAAATTCAAGCAAAACACATTTTATAATAAAACGAAAGTTGATAAAACTAAACCTTGCCAAATATGCGAAAAATTAAATAAAGGTAGCCGTTACCACGAAGAAGAAAAATGCTGGTTGAAACAGGAAGAATAGTAAGAAGAAGGTAATAATAAGAGACACCATAGTAAGAAAGTAAACAATATTTTGTTAGAAGTTGAATTGAGTGATGATGAGCAAAAAAACGAATAATAACACCGTTAATTAAAGTCAAACTAACATTAGAAGAAAACTTAGGCATATTTGGTATATACGATTCAGGTTCTAATGTTTCTTTGATCAATTCAAAATTATTAAAAATAAAGAATGAAGGTAGTTATGAATATAACAACATACTAAGAAAGTATAAATTAACAGATTTTACAGTAAATTTTATTGACGATATCTTGATTTTCTCAAAATCTTATACAGAACATATAAAACATTTATCACAACTTTTAGAAGCGATAGAAAAAGAAGGTTTTAGGCTAAAGTTCACAAAATGTAAATTTGCCACAAAATCAGTAAAATATTTCGGACACTTAATACATGATAATAAAGTTAGACCAGTGACAGATAATTTATTTCAATAAGGAATTTTCCAACACCAAAGACTCAGAAACATATTAGACACCTTCTAGGCAAAACAAAATTTTTACCGTGAATACATACCCAACAGCTCAATAATTTTAGAACCACTTTATAATTTATTACGGAAAAACCAAAAATTAATTTGGTCAACGGACTGTCAAAAAGCTTTTGAGAAAATAAAGCAACTTCTATTGCTCAAAACCAATCTTAGAAATTTTTGACCAAGAAATGCCAATAAACATATACACAGATGCATCATTAGAAGGTATTGGAGCAGTATTAAAGCAAATTCAGCCGAACGGAAAGGAAAACCCTGTAGCATATTTTTCGAAAAAATTAAATGAGGTCCAGAAGAAAAAGAAAGCCATATATTTGGAATGCTTAGCCATTAAAGAAGCAATAAGATACTGGCAATACTGGCTAATGGATAAACATTTTACAGTGTATTCGGATCTAAAGTTGATCGCAGGGAAGTTTGTAATTAAAAAATTCACTAGCAAAAATCCAAACCCAAACCAATGGATGAATATTTTTGAGCGTGTAGCTCAACTCCCTGTGTTTACGCTTCAACATAATCGAGGATGAGGAAAAAATACACATACTCAGACTATTTATGGATAAAAGTTGTGTTGATTGGTACAATTCCATGATTATAAAATTAACACTAGAATCGGAATGGACAATAAGAAAAATAGATTCTGTGAAACATTTGCAAATCAAGGCTGGAACCAAGTTACTTCTGCGCTGTATTTCAAATATAGGGATGGTTCATTGGTGGACTATGCTATTAAAAAAGAAAAACTTTTACTGGACATGAGAAGATCAATAGATACAGGTACACTGGTGGATCTGATTGCAGTTGGTTTGCCAGGGTTTGTACTAGAGAAGATAAATAGAGAAGCAATAACAGATACCGTTGGTTTATTTAATGAAGTGAGGAAATATGAACATTAAGTAAACAAAAATAAGAATGTGTTTTACAGAAAGTATGAAAACCAAAAGACAAATAACAGGAACGAAGAACGTACTCCATGTAAAACATATGAAAAGTTGAACAAAGGTACTCGCTACCACCCTGAGACGTTATGCTGGTTCAAGGTAAAAGATGATGAGAAGTTCAATAGAAAAAATATAAGGCATATTAATAACTCAGTTATTGAAGCAGAATTGAACGAGACAGAACAAAAAAACTGATTGTAACACCATTAATTATAGTCAAACTCCTAATAAATGAGACATTTGAAATAAATGCAGTATACGATTCAGGTTTAAATGTTTCTCTGATTAATATCAAATTATTAAGATTAAAAACTAACAAAAATAATTTAAATGAGACAGATTTACAATCAATTAATGGTGTTAATAAGACAAGTGGTTTGACAAAATTAAAAATAAAAATTTTTGAGATAGAAGAAAAAGTGGATGTTTTTATCATTGATGAGCCAAATTTCAAACATGATTTTCTAATAGGATTAGACATGATACAGAAATACAAGTTAGTACAAAATGAGAAGTTGGAAGTAACTCAAAAACAAGACTTGCACGAAGAGAAAATAAAAAAAGACAATAAAAAACAAAAATAAAGACAAAGAAGAATACCAGATAAATTTTAATGAGCATATAAAGGAAGAGGATTTTGAAATAAAAGTCAATCATTTAGATGAAAATAAAAGCGAAGAAATTTATAATTTGATACAGGAACATAAATCAGTATTTGCCAAAGACAAATATGATGTAGGAACTGTTAGAGGATATGAAGCAAGAATTGATCTATTAGCGGACAAATACTGCAGCAAAAGGCCTTATAGGTGTACTTTAGAAGACAAAAAAGAGATAGCGAAACAGATAGCAAAGTTGTTAGATAATAATCTTATAGAAGAATCCTACAGTCCATTTGCAGCACCAGTAACTCTGGCATTTAAGAAGGAAGAAAATAAAAAATCAAGACTTTGTACAGACTTCAGAGATTTAAATAAAATAGTAGTACCAGAAGCGCAATCATTCCCATCGATTGAAGACCTAATGATAAAAACAAGGAACTGCAAGTATTTTACAAGTCTAGACATAAACTCTGCTTTTTGGTCGATACCCTTAAGAATAGAAGACAGAAAGAAGACTGGATTTGTAACATAAGAAGGACTCTTCCAATGGACTTGTCTACCATTCGGACTGAAAACAGCTCCTGCTATATTTCAACGAATACTAAGTAATATACTGAGAAAATATAAACTTACTGATTTTGCCGTGAATTATATAGATGATATACTAATATTTTCAGAATCATTTGAAGAACACATGAGTCACTTGAAGCAATTGTTGAAAGCCATTGAAACAGAAGGGTTTCGATTAAAGTTTACAAAATGTACATTTGCATCAGATTCCGTGAAATATCTAGGACACTTCATCCAAAATAACTCGATAAAACCATTGAAGGACAACCTTATTTCAATAAAAAACTTTCCAGTACCGAAAAATCAGAAAAATGTGAGACAATTTTTAGGAAAAGTAAATTTTTACTACAAATACATACCAAAAAGCGCCATAATAATACTAGACCCACTGCATTACTTACTAAGAAAAAATCAAAAATTTAATTGGACAGAAGAATATCAAAAATCATTTGAAGAAATAAAAATACTCTGGTGTTCACAACCAATTCTGGCAATATTTGATCAAGATTTACCAATCAATATCTATACTGATGCATCGATAGAGGGTATTGGAGCAATTATAAAACAGATACAAACAAATGGTTTACTCTGACCATAAACCGTAAAAATAGAGAATATGAACTTAAAAGCTAGAACAGATGAAGAACTGGGTGATTTAATATACTACCTTTCACAATATGACTTTACAATCAAATATTTCCCAGGAAAAGAGAATCTGGAAGCGGATTGTTTAAGTCGAAACCCTGTTTTGGAACCAGAAGATAATAAAGAAGAACAGTTAAAAAATGTAAATTTGATTACTCTAAAAGATATAGGACCGTCGTGGCGCAGAGGCGCAACGTCTGCCTGTAACGCGACGGTTACTGGGTTCGATCCCCAGTCGGAGAAGATGGATTTTTCTATTTCCATTTTCTTCGCTCTGGCATCTAAGGCAAAGCGCAGCGTTGAGTTCCGCCACTCAACACGCAATGCCTCGAAAACGGCGGAAAGTGGGGACGGAGTAAGCAGGGACTAAGTAACGGAGTGTCTTAACACTAGGTTCATATGGTTCCTGCAGTTCCCTCTGCCTACCCTGCCATGTGCGGGATAAAGCGTGAAGCTAAAAAAAAAAAAATAAAAGATATAAAAACAGATCAAAAGATAAATGAAGAGATACAAACAAATAAAAACAAAATAATTAAAAAAGATAACATATACTACAAAAAAATAAGAAATAAGGAGAAAAAAAAGACTTATAAAACAAATACATGAAGAACTATGTCATATTGGTATTGGACAAATGCTAAGGACTATTAGTTCATTATACGTAACAAAAAATTTAACAAAGAATATAAAAGAGATATGTAGAAGCTGTGATATTTGCATAAAAAATAAAACTAGAGGACAGGACAAATATGGTTTGATGTCCCATTTAGGCCCAGCGACAAGACCTTTTAAAATAGTTTCAATACACACAATTGGAGGTTTTGGCGGATCAAGGGTCAACGAGAAAATACCTTCATCTTTTAAAAGGCCACTTCACTAGATACGCATTTATAATAACATCAAAAACCCAGAGTGCACACGATTTCATAAAACTAATAAATAAAGTCACTGAAACAGAAGAAATTGGATTACTCCTTACTGACCAGTATCCAGGAATAAATTCTAAAGAATTCAAGAAATTCTTAAATGACAAGAAAATAACAATGATATTTACCGCTGTGAACGCTTCATTTTCGAATGGCCTAAATGAAAGGTTAAATCAGACCTTAGTAAACAAGATAAGATGCAAAATTAATGGAGATGGTAAGAAAAAGGCGTAGACTACAATAGCACATGAATGTGAAGAAAAATATAACCGGACTATTCATTCTATAATAGGATTTGCACCATGTTACTTATTATATGGTACAGATGTTACTGTTTTGCCTAAAGAACTACGACAAGAAAGTGCACATAATGACTGGATGGAAGCTAAAGAAATTGCCTGAATAATAGTTTGAAATCACAGAAATACAACAAAATACGCTATGATAAAAAAAGAAAGAATAAAGAATTTAAAGTTGGAGATTTAGTATATGTAGAAAATAGGAACAAACTAAATAGAAAAAAATTAGACGAACTAAGAATTGGACCATATAAGATTCGAGAGAAGAAATCAAATTCAATATACGAGATAGATGTAGGACACAGGAAAACAGAGTCTAACCTGTTTCATATTTCAGAACTAATCCCAGTACAAAACTTAGAAGATGGGATAGAAGAAGGAACTTGAAGAGAAAATTCACGAATGAATTTTTTCCCCATGAAGGGGAGATGTAAAGAAAGCAGCTTTCTTTCTTTAAATTTGGCGCGTTGTGCAGTGCTGGACACATTTTGAGGTTATTTGAGGTTTTAACTCAAAAGAACTTAAACTAATGGAAAATAAACTTTAAATGTCGTTTCTTTGCTTTCAGAAGCAACACTTGTTTATTTTCACCAAGAGAAATTGAGATATGTTGCGGATTTTGATAGTATTTAACGAGGAAATATTAAAAAAGACGTAGTTTAGTTGCAATGAAAATTTTTATTGTGTTACATTTTTATGACAGGGTAGATAAAAAAAATGTTGTCTCAGCTGTTCTATTCGTTGGAAGCGAGCTAAAGAATTTACAGGTCGATGTTCGTAGTTTGGCGATGGTAATGATACCATTGGGCGTCCAATTAAAAAATGTCCTGGCGTCAATGGCGTTAAATCATCGGTATTTGATGATAATGGCGTCAGTAGTCTTGAGTTTAAGATAGCTTCAATTTGTACTAAAGTGGTGTACAGTTCTTCGTAAGAGAGGTTACAAAGGCCCAACACTCCAACTAAGTGATGTTTAGTTGATTTTACGCCAGCCTCCGCAAGACCAGCAAAATGAGGGGAGTATGCCGGGATAAAATGAAAGTTAATACCTTCCTTTGACATCTCTTCAGTTATCGAATCACAATTTGTTTTAAGAAAGCTCGAAAGGTCATTGTATGCACCGACAAATGAACGGCCGTTATCGGAATATATATTTTTCGGCTTTCCTCTACGTGAGATGAACCTTTTTAAAGCTAAAATAAATGTATTACTAGATAAATCACCTACTAACTCGAGGTGAATTGATTTCGTTGTAAAACAAATAAATATGGCAATATAAACTTTAACTAATTTTGTACCTCGACCTTGTCGAACTGCTGCTTGAATTGGACCTGCATAATCCAAACCAATATTTTCAAAAGGAAAACCAGCCGACGAACGAACGAAGACTAGAAGTCGCTGCTGTGATAAGTAACCCATAGTGGGAGTAACTGTTTCACCTCTGAATCGACAACATCGCGTACATTGTAAGTAACATTTTCGAGCTAAATTCCGTACTCTAATAGGCCAATATATTTCTTTAATAGAAGATAATAATAATTGAGGGGCAGCATGAAATAACCTTTTATGTTCATATTCAAATACTAACACTGTAAACCGATGATTGGAATGTAGAAGAATAGGATGCTTTTTATCATACTGATAGTTTGAATTTTGGATTCGACCACTGACACGCATGATATTTTGATCATCTAAAAATACTTTGAATTTATTTAACGGACTTTTCTTAGGCAACTCCTTTTTATTTATTAATAAATTATATTCTATAAGCGATTAACCTTGAGATGCCCGAATTATTACATTTAAAGCTCTTTGTAATTCTATACTACTAAAAGGACCAATATTTTTATCTTTTTGCATTTCAGATTAACAAAACAAAACTAAAGTACGCCTAAGCCGTAGAAAATTAAAAAAAAGAGTTAAAATTAATTAATCTATTTAATTCATCATTGTTGACCAAAGCATGTAAAATAGTAATATTTAATTTCATTTCCGGTAGTGTATCATCTGTATGTAAAAGTTTAGATGGCCAACATGACATATCTTTCATCAAAAATTCTGGTCCGCACCACCATTCTTTCAAATCGTCGTCGTCGAGCCGTCGTGCGACTGACGCGTCGAGTGTATAAGCAAATTCTTTGTTGTCCAACTTTTAAAATTACTATTCCTGGTTATCAACAAAATTAATAAACATATTGTAGATAATAATAAAAATAAACTTAAACTAAATAGAACTTCATAAGTGTGAAACCAATATAGTGCAAAACGTTGATAAATTTTGAATGCAAAGTGAGTTAAACAAAGTGATTTTAAACGTAATAACCGGTCACCCATTACGTCGCGAACAGCGTCTTGTGTGTGAATGTCATTCACCTTTGTAAAGAACAAATGACAGTGCAATGGTCTACTATTGAACACTGCAAGCGACCACAATTTTTCGCATTACATGCAAATCAACTCGTGGCCTAGTGGTGCGCTGTCTACTGTCTGCGTCGAAGTGGCGAGTTCAAATCCTCGTATAATCGGTGCAAATAATTTAACCCATACGCAATATATTTTTATTTTTTTTTTCTTTTTTGGTTTTTTAAAATTTAAAGATATTTTATAACTAAATTATTAACTGTTGAGATAAATATCGCAAATGGAATTTGCCTGCTGTGACAGAACAACATATGAACCAGACGATCCATTGGTTTGCACATTATGCGATAGTAAATACCACTGCGCATGTGTATTTCCAAACAAAACAGCGTCCTTAATAACAGAGGATATAAAGGACTCTTGGCGCTACCCATCACCTTCATGTGAAAAAAAATCGCCGCGAAATAATAAAGATGAAACTCCTGTTCGTGTCGTAACAAGGCGAATGAAACAAAAAGGTGACAAAAATATGGTTTCTACCAATAAAATTACGAATACCAAAAGCGCGAATGTTAACCAGCAAACAATAACGGTAGATGACATACGTAACATTATAAAATCAGAAATTAAAGAGGCGTTTATGGGCTTTAATACAATCATAGAAGACCTCAAGAGTGAAATCTCGACGCTACAGCAATCATTGAATTTTATGAACGATAAATATGATTCTCTTATCAAAAGGATAGAAACTATAGAAGCTAAGGCAAAGTCTTGCGAGGTGATAAAATCGGACTTTAATAGTTTAAACGCAATAGCGCTCGAAATACAGGCCGATATGAACAAAAAAGAACAGTGGTCTCGTCGTTCTAATATTGAAATTATTGGCATGCCGGAGTCTAAAAATGAAAACCTAATAGACATCGTTGCGGGACTTTCCACACTTATCAATTACCAACACAGTATTAAAAGCGATATTGATTTTGTTACACGAGTCACCCCTAAGCATAACGACACCAAAAAACCAAGACCTATCGTAATTCGTTTTATGTCCCGTTACAAAAAAGATGATTTTCTGGCAAGGCTAAAAGACAAAAAGCAACTGAGAGCATGCGATCTGGGATACGTAGGTAATAATAACCGTATATTTTTCAACGACCACCTTACAAGCTTCAATAAAATGTTATTACAAAAACCAAAGAATTAGCGCGAGAGAAGAAATATGTTTATGTATGGGTCAAGAACTGTGCAATAATGGCGAGGAAAACCGATACGAGTCCTGTTTTACATATCCAGGCAGAAAATGATTTAAAAAGACTTTAATAAGTGGTTTAAATATGTTTGTTTGCGTTAGTTTAGAAATCAATTTTAACCCTTAATTTGGCAGAATTTTTTTTTTACATAAACCGATTTTTTTTATTGAAATTGGGTTTAAGACGTTTTAAGGCATTACAAAAAAATACGAAAAAATATCTTTACGTTTCAGTTTTCCTGAAAACTCATGTATGACACAGCATACATTGCCAAGTGAATAGAAAACCAAGGGATCAAAGTCGTGTATGCTGGGATATACATTGCCAAGTGCAGTGACTAATGAAATACCGACGGAAGTGAGTCCTAAAACTTATGAAATTTCGACGGGAGTTTATCCAGGAGCAGGAATAGTAAAAAAAATACAAAAGATAATAATAGTATAAACGTTTATTGAACTGAAATGACTAAATTACGCCTTTACATGGTAATCTAATTGACAGTTTCTGGGATTCTTCCCTGTTACGAAACATAGCCGCACTTTGCATTTCATGCACAATACAGTGGTAAGCTTCTGACATAGCTTGCACCTGCCTTGAGTGGTCATTATCATAAAATGACCAATGGCATCGTATCGTAACGATTCCATTGGGTTAGTTGATGGCACACCTTTTCTGGCTTTGTCATTTTTATCAGCACGACCAAATTTTTTCAGGCCTTCGTATATTTCGTACCTAAAATCTTTTAGAGGTATATATTGCTTGCTTGATTGAGCTTGACCCCGCCTATATAAAAGCCAGGCATTATTTATGCATATGTCAAGTATTTGAACAAAAATACCTATGTACCAACGCCTACTTTTAAATGGTGTTTTATAGAGAGATATAAGCATGTCGGCTAAGTCGACTAATAAACATATGGGGGGTGTTTATTATACTCCTTGACTATTTGGGGACAGTCGACATCGATTTTGCTTTTTGTCTCCTTACAGTATCTTTTCATTTTTTTCGACAGGTTCTACGCCTACATATGAACTAATTAGGGTAACAGGTTTGTTATCGTTCCATCTCACTACCGATAATCTATTTTTGTTGCACACTACTTGTGAATAACTTCCTCTAGGCTTCTTTTTCATCTCTTTCTCTGAAGGCAATACTTTTTCTGCTCCTCTAAGTCTATTGTTTCTTATAGTCCCCAAACCAAATATACCGTATTCTTCGCGTAGAATGTAAAACAGCTCAGGGCAGGAAAAAAAATTGTCACAGAAAACAAAAGCCGGTTTGAATTTTATGCTTTGACATAAAGCGATTACAATTCGTCCTCCGAAACCTATAGAAGCTTCCTTATCTGAAAACGTGTAAAATCTGAATGTATCTTCGCCACCATAAAGAAGAAAATCATATACCATGCCTGAGACTCCGGCGCGGACATAATTTTTGAAACCCCACTTGTTAAGTTTGTCCTTCATATATTGACGGCATTTTCCAGCTTTGGTTCCTTTATACGGAATCATCATCTCGTCTATACTAAACTTCCGTTCATTTTCCTGTGCTAGACAATTTTGTCTTACTTTCTGCACAAATGGCCTCACTTTGTAATATCGGTCGGAATCCTGTATATTATTGACAACGAAGTGCAAATTGCGACGTATTTGTTGATATCGTTTTAGTGTCATCAAATCTGCTACTAAGTTATACCTGTATCGTAAACTCCAAAAGTCCGTATATGCTGGCATATTCACGACCCCCATTATAATATGTATGGCTAGAAAATCGCGAAGCTCATCTTCCGTCAAACCAAGTGAACGTCCAGTGTTTCCTATTGAGTAAGAATTTGTTTGCTCTACGATATCTGTTAGAATGTCTGGCGAAAAAAATTTATAAAAATAATCCATCGCTGATATATCCGGAACATCTGTATAATTGGAGTCTTCTTCTATAATAGCTCTGTGTTGAAAAACGGCTTTTTTCCACTGATAGTTCAAAGTAAATTTTTTCATTAGTCTCGGTCTTTTCCGGACAGGAACGGTGGGCTGACGACGTCGGGATCTGGTTTTTGGATTTGGTGGATTTACTGGAGTAAGAGGAGTTGTTGGGAGTGACGGAATATCACTCAGCACCGGTACTTTATTGCAATTTGGTTCTAAAGACGGACTTGAATATACTGTTTGAAAAATGGGCGTAAGTGGAACATTGTCGCTGTTGTAATGTTCGTCATCATCTACAATGTTTAGTCTTTCCAAGGAAGAATGAATAGAAGGTGCTGGAGAAGAAAATGAAGAAAGCGGGGTGCGTACACGAAATTCCTCTTCGACATCTGAGCGCTCGCTATCGTCAGAGGGTGCATTTTCAGCAGGCACAAGAGCTAATATTCTACCACCTCGAGTTAGATGCGTTTACTGGCAACAAAGAAACAAAAAAACATGCTTCAACCAAAAATAAAAAGCAATCCCAAATCACAAATACATGCGGTATCTTGCAAATTACAAATAAAGCATTTCATTACAAACTTGGCAATGTATGCTGTGTCATACAGATAAAACGAAGGGTCTTTCATTACGAATTTGGCAATGTATGCCACAGCATACATCAGTTTACCGACCAAAATAAACTCAAAACACAAAGTCACCATACACAAAAACATATCAAATCCATTCGATTATACTGTTATGCATAAAATATAGTTCATAAAAACACCACAAACCATGTCAAACCAAGTTAAAATAATATAAATACCTTAGTCAACACAGATGAGCTACGCCGGGCCGCCATTTTCGAGACCGAATGTCAAAATAAGTGTTGCCAGAGACGTGTTTTATTTTTCCTTATAAAAATAATTAGTATTGCAATGAATTAAAATGATTTGTGACACAGACATTTTTATTATACTATGTCAAATATTTTTACAAAGTTAATGTATGCCAGTACATACACTGCCAATTTAAGGGTTGATTTTATATTTTAATGTTCATCAATTGTTATGCACTAATAACAGTTTTATTTTTACTAAAAATTATACTAAACTTAATTATATATATACATTGTAGAATTTATATCTGTTGTAATTTATACATACTATAGTTTAATTATGATTAATTTATGAATCTAGGAATTTTCTATCAAAATGTGCAAGGTATCCGTACAAAAACAAAAGATATTTTTACAAATGTCTTGAACTCGGATTACGATATTATATGTATAGCTGAGACCTGGCTATTACCAGGAGTATACGATTCCGAAATCTTTGACTATCGTTATTGTGTATATCGTTGTGATCGTGATTATGAGTCCCGTGGAGACAAAATGGGTGGTGGGGTATTAATTGCAATTCGTAAAGGTATAACTGTAATAGAGGTAAGTAATCAGCCTTCAAACGATACTCGTTCATGTGATATGCTGTCTTTACTTATTAGGATAAAAAATATCAACAAAACCGTTTGAACTCTATTGTTGTTATTTTCCACAATGTGGAAACCAGTTAGAAGACCAAATTGGCTTTTATGAAAATGTTTCTGAGACCATAATTTTGCACCCTAAAGATACGGTTGTTATAATTGGAGATTTTAATATCCCTTATGCTGACTGGTCATTATCAAATGATACAAAATCAGCTGAGCTCAGAAATGTAAATTCAGACATGTTAGTAAACACTTTGTCCTCATTTTTATTGTTTAATAATTTAAAGCAGTATAACTTAATACCTAATGTGAATAATCGTTGTCTTGACCTAGTGATCAGTAACACTAATTGCATTATCACACGCTGTAGTACGCCGCTAGTCACTGAGGATGTACATCATCCTGCTCTTAATACATCTTTTTCTGAAATAAATAAGTGTAGCCTTAAAAATGCTCCACGCATAGTTACACCTTTTCACAAAGCTGATTATGATGTAATAAATAAAGTGCTATTTGAAACGGACTGGAAAACTAGCTTTAACGAATTTGATATTGAAGAATCAGTCGAGACATTTTATAATATCTTGAAGCATGTCATAACAACTTATGTCCCCTCTAGAGTAGTGTTTGACAATAATCGATATCCTGTATGGTATTCTGCGTCTCTCCGAAAAATTATTAAAGAAAAACTAAAATTTCACACAAAATGGAAGATTTATAACAACTACAGTGATTACAGAACTTTTAGTTTCTTGCGTGAGAAACAAAAGCGTGTAGAGGCTCAATGTTATGCAGATTACATCGATACAGCAGAAAATAAAATTTTAAAAAATTCTCAATACTTTTGGACATTCGTGAAATCTAAAAGTCAAACCACTGAAATACCCGACAGGATGTATTTGGAAAGTGTCTCGTCTTCTGACGGGCAAGCGATTAGCAATTTATTTAACAAATATTTTTTTTCTTCGTTTGAACAATCAAATAACTCCATCTCCATGGCTTCTCGTAATAATCAAAGGGAATTTGTAAACGAACATCTTCTTAATTTATCTTCAATCAATATATCCATGTCAACTGTTCAAAAATACTTAAAATCGATTAATCCAAAAAAAGGTACTGGAATCCCTCCTATTTTCCTTAAAAATTGCTACAAATCTATATGTTTACCACTATATATTTTATTTTCGATATCTTTGCGCACATGTGTAATACCACCTATCTGGAAACGATCATTTGTTGTTCCTATCTTTAAAAATGGCGATAAGCACGATATAAAAAATTATCGTCCCATCTCTAAGCTCAGCTGTATCCAGGGATACACAACTTTTTGAGCGCATTATATATAAATAAAATATTTATAAAATATAAGATAAAATATTTCCAGTTATACGTCCCATAATTATCACTGAACTTGCGAGTTTACGGATTATGTCCTCAAAGCTATGGATGATGGCTACCAGGTGGACGTCGTGTATACCGACTATTCAAAAGCTTTTGACAAGATTTCTCACATTTTACTTCTAAAGAAACTACAGAATATAGGTATAAACGGCGACCTCCTGCGATGGATTGAGTCCTACTTGTTCAATCACAGTCAGGCAGTTACAATCAAAGGGTTCGTCTTTTATTCCAGTACCATCTGGTGTACCGCAAGGGTCTCATTTAGGTCCATTATTTTTTATCATTTATATAAATGATGTAAAATCCATTTTTAGGCATTCTAACTTCTTACTGTATGCAGATGACAAAAAGATTTTCAAAATTATTAAAAACAAAACGGACTGTTTGGATCTACAGAAAAATCTGGACGCTTTAAATAATAATTGTCAACTTAACTCACTTTATCTAAATATTAATAAAAGTAATACTATAACATTTACCCGTAAAAGGCGTATAATTAATTTTGACTACAAATTAGAGGATTGCTGCATAAAAAGGGTTTCAGTCGTTAAAGATCTTGGTGTCTACTTGGATTCCAAACTACTTTTTGATGATCATATTACTCATATTACATCCAAAGCATACAGAGTACTAGGGTTCGTGTTGAGGATATCCAGGGAATTTAGGCATATGTCAACCCTTATGCTTTTATATAAATCACTTGTTAGACCTTTACTTGAATATGCCTCAGTTGTTTGGAATACAATACAATATGGACAAAATAAATAAAGTCCATTACTTATTTAAAAAACACTTAAAATATAAAACCTCTGGTAATAATATAACTATGAAGGAACTGCCACTGCCTTGTAATAGAAGGATCGAAAGAGATCAAATATTGTTATACAAGATACTGAATAATGGAATTGACTCCAGTTACCTTCTCTCTAGACTGAATCTTAACTGTACTAGATTAAATTCTCGACGTAAACTTATTTTTAATATACCGTATACCCGCACCAAATTTGCAGGAAATGGTTTCATTATTAGAAGTTAGCACTTCTAATAATTAAACCATTTCCTGCAAATTTGGTGCGGGTATACGGTATATTAAAAATACAATAATAAACATAACAATATGTTCTTTAAATTGGATATGTTTCATCTCTCTCTCCGTCAATTTAAATCTGCTGTAAAATATTTATTGAATGAATCTAAATGATATTTAACATAACTATATATTGTAATAATTTTTATTTTAAAGTTTTAATTTTAATGTCTATAATGATAATGTTTAATATATAATAGTAATAATTAATATGCTTTCTACACTCTGAAAGTTATTTATGTATTAATTGTCATAGGAAACTGTTTTGGTTTAAGGATTAATTATGTACAACATTAATAATTATTAATAGCACTGTTTGTTTCCAAAATATAAATAAATAAAATAAAATAAAAATCTCGTATTAGCTTGAATGCAACACCACGTGAAATATAATCCGCGGGATTTTTATCGGCAGGAACGTGTCACCACTCACAACTGGGTGTCTTATTTAAAATTTCTGCAATTCTATTCCGGACAAAAGGTTGAAGATTTTTAACCAGCCTAGTACTATCATAGAGTCACTCCAAAAAAAGGTTCGTACCGCACGTACTCGTAATGATGCAACAACCTTTTCATATATACGGACTCCTACCAGGGCACCACAAAGTTCCAACCTCGGAATAGTTGTGGGTTTAAGCGGAGCAACCCGACCTTTAGCTACTAATAAACGCACTAATACATCACCCTCATCACTAATGCTACGTACGTATAGACACGCACCGTACGTTCGTTCAGACGCATCGCAGAAAATTGCATCGCAGAAAAATTGGTATGAATCAATAATAATACGTCGTGGAATCCTAATTTTATTTAATTCCGGTAAATCAACAATCAATTCAGACCAAAGTTTGTTAACTTCCGGAGGTAGTTGTTCATCCCAATATAGTTTGTGTAACCATAATTTTTGAAGCAACATTTTCATTGTCATTACACAAGGACTTAGAAGACCTAGAGGATCAAAGATCTGTGAAATAACAGAAAGCATTTCACGCTTACTATTACTGTTGATTATGATGACTTACTATGACTATTGATAACTGAATCATTGATGGGAAAACACAATTCATCAGACATTGCCTGCCATCCTAAACCTAATGTTTTAGGTTTTAGTCGATTCAAGTCCTCCAATATTAGCGAAAACTGCGACATGTCACATGCGTTAACTAACTGCATGTTTGACTTCCACTTCCTTAAATTCATTTGGGTTGATGTTAGAGTTAAAGTTATCTCTTGACACAAGTGCTCGACTTCAACCATGTCATCTCCGCCTGTAAGGAACCTTTCGATTATCACACTCTAAACCTAATTGACGAAGACATCTTGTTGCTAAGAACGGAGCACTAGCCGTGTCGTAGCTTACAGTATTTAGTTGATAAGTTTGTAGTGGAGATACAGGGTTATCACGCCAGACAATCTGCTGCAAGTGTCTGTTATTAGGATGAACCACTATAGTCCGATACATCTTCTCGATATCGCCGGCGATTATATATTTATGTTGTCTAAATCTATTTAAGATAGATAACAGATCGTCCTGTACTACGGGTCCTATCATTTGTAAATTATTAAAAGAAACACCAGTATTTGTTGGGCTACTAGCATTAAAAACCACTCTTAATTTTGTTGTAGTACTACATTCACGCATGACTCCATGATGCGGAATAAAATGTGCGTCTTTGTTTTTGTAAAGGGTAAAGGCATAGCAGTACCCGTTGGCCCAGAAACTAACCAACCAAGCTTAGTTTCACAAAGAATGGGTTGCCCTGGCCCTAATTTTATTATCTCCGATCCTAACAGGTCCCAAAATATATCAGCACCTAGTAATATTACGACCGGGGCCGGCGTATTAAAATTTCGATCAGCCAAACAGATATCAGATGGAATTTTAAGATTGATGGATTTATATAGTTATTAGGAACATTCTCAGTTTTGGATGTTAACACAAAACAGTTGATCTTTACCATATAGTCATTATTTATCGACTTTATTGCCACAAAGCACATTTTATTAATTTGCGACAAGGAATTATTGATGCCCATCACTGAACTACTTACATTGTGACCAGAAAGTCCCAATTGTTTGTACAATGCTTCGGTCATGAGACAAGACGTGCTGCCGCTGTCAAGAAGAGCACGAGCGGTGTAAACTATATTATTTTCCCCAATCACATTTCCTAATGCAGTCGAAAGTAAAACACTGTGTTCAATTTTAGCAGTAAACGATAAGTTTGCGCTTTGATTTGGTTGAGCGGACATAATTGCATTATTACCAATATCATTACCATTAACAGTTTTGTGAACAGAGAAAGTATTTTTAAATTTTGAATGTTCAGCAACGTGTACAAGAGTGTGGTGTTTGCGGCGACATATTTTACAGCCTGCCTTCTTACAGTTGTTGGCAAAGTGACCCACAGACAAACAATTAAAGCAGACTTTATAGCTAGGTAAAAGTTGCAAACGTTCTTCATGTGACAGTGCCAAAAATTCGGGACACGAACTCAATTTATGGTCACCACTACACCTTTGACACTTTTTAGGTTTAATTAAAGCAGGATTTAAATTATTTTTATCATCACCAGAGTTACTTTTATTGTAGTAATCTTGTACAATCATTGTCTTGACCTTAACATTTTTTAATGTGTTTGCATTTTTAGTAGCTGAGGAATTTGAAAGTTCTAATGTTTCTATTATATCAGCTCGATTCTTAATAAAAGTTAAAAATATAATATGGAAAACGTAATTTTTGAATTCCTTTCTAGGTTGCCTTTGTACTCCTCTCATTCACGATACGTTTTATTATCTAATTTATGTGTAATAATATAGATTAAAAGAGTATCTCAATAATTTACAGGTTCACCTAGGGATTCTAATGCACGCCATTTATCTTTTTTTTATCTGATCTATTAAATTTTTTAATATTGCTGACGACTCCTTATGAATAACATCCATATTAAATAATGTTGATACATGATGTTGAGTTAATAAATGCTTATTATCAAACCGATCCCAAAGGAGTTGCCAAGCCACAGAATAATTCGCAGCTGAAAACTGAATTGAGTTAATTACCACAGCAGCAGATCCTCCTAGCGAGGATCTTAAATAATGAAATTTATTAATATCATTCATATCATTTGAATGTATTAAACTCACAAAAGTGTCATGAAACTCTAGCCAGTTTGTGTAGGATCCACTGAATTTTGGTAATTGAATTGTTGGTAACTTCACAAATTTACGATTACTAGAAATTAATGTCGCGTCACTATTTGCTTGATCGTTTTTCTTATAATTTGCAAGTATCTCTTGAGCCCGAGATATAGACTTATAAAAAAAGGATTCAAACTCGCTACGTTCTAACAATAGACTATTCATATTGTCAGTATTGCATTCCAATGACACCTGCACTTCACCGTATTGTTCATACATAGCCTCGAGCCTACTCAAACGCAATTGTAACTCACTAACCTCAGAGGTGCTCAAAGTTGAAGGATCCAATGAATTTAAATAGTTAGAAAAGAAAGTTAACCTTTCTTTGTAACTCGCACGTTTCCTAGTAAGCTCCTTATCCTCAGGCATTGCGTAGGCTGGTGTAACAATCTGGAATTTATACAAATCAAATTGAGAATTTAACAAATAAACGATTTATACTTGTTACAGACTGTAATAATAAGCAATTAGACAATATTTTAAAGGTTTAACAGTACAACAAATAAATTAAAATAACTACAGGTTACAAGTTAGCACGTGCTCTAAGAACTTAACAAAATTATTCAATATTATAACTATAACTTCAATATTGATAAGTTTAAATAAACTGAAATCTTAATAAATTGTAACCGTAAAGTGATGTTGCAATAATATTTATAATCTAACAAAGCGTTTATAATGCAGTTGTTTTATACTCTTTGACAACTACTCTTTGATAGATCTTTACAACATAATAAATAAAATAATTTAACTAGGCTTCATTAATTTAAATTAATTTTAATGTTAATTATTTTATTCACGTTACAGTATTAACAAAGACATACTAACCTTAAGCAAATTATTTTACGCTAAATACTACCTTAGAGTGTTCGGAATTAATAATCATCAAGATCTTTATTAGTTCGCCACTGGGTACTCTGCTATCCTGACCACAGAACTTCTTATTATAACAGCGTCCAATTTTTCCTCTGGAAGATGCAGCAAATCATGCAGTGATTCCCAGCTTCGTATATAATATTTCTTGATGTCCAACAAGTTAACAAATCCTTGATAAATTTTCTTTAATATGAACTGGTTTTTTCACATCCAGCACGAAAGGACCATGTTGCGGATTTTGATAGTATTTAACGAGGAAATATTAAAAAAGACGTAGTTTAGTTGCAATGACAATTTTTACTGTGTTACATTTTTATGACAGGGTAGATAAAAAATTACAATAAATAAAATGCCTTATATAAATCGTTCCGTAACGTCTGTATACTATATATATCTTACTAATATTATAAATGCGAAAGTAACTCTGTCTGTCTGTCTGTCTGTCTGCTACCTTTTCACGCCTAAACCACCCAACCGATTTTGCTGAAATTTAGTATGTAAGGAGTTTGCATTCATAAGAAGGACATAGGCATATAATTTTTTTAAATTTGGAAATTCAACCCCTAAAAGGGTTAAAAGGGGTGGCAAAGTTTGTATGAAACACGTATTTCAGGGTTTTTCGCAATTCATCCCCATCGGGGGTTAAAGGGGGTGGCTAAGTTTGTATGGGAAATTTAATTCTATTGAAATATTTTGCGTGACACTGAAATAATGCTCTGCAATACAAATTATGATATACAAATCTAAGCGTTTTCTGAAAATCAACCCCTATGGGGGTTAACGGGGGTGGCACAATTTTCGTAGGAAAAATATTTAACAGTAACTTTTACCATAAGACTAATAATGAACCACGTACATCAGTTTATCATAGAAATAGTATGGGAGAGATGGTTGTTCTTTTGCCTGGTGATTTTAGACAGATTCTACCCGTGATAACTAGAGGTACACTGGCAGATGACATAAACGCATGTTTGAAGGCCTCTAAGCTATGGGCACATGTGCAAAAACTACAGATATGAGAGTACAACTGCACAACGATTCACAATCGGGGCTGTATGCAGCCACTCTTCTGGAAATTGGTGAAGATCGTATGGCCACAGACGTTAACGGTATGATCACACTAAATCACGAATTCTGTTATATTGTTGGCAGTACTGACGATCTAAAAAACAACGAATATCCTGATCTGCGGACTAATATTGGAGACCAAGAATGGTTGTGTGAAAGGGCAATTTTAGCACCAACGAACGAAATTGCTGGACAGATTAATGAAAATATTATGTCAGAAGTGGAAGGTGACGTCGTGGAATATCTCTTTGTAGATAATGTAATGGATACAGAACACGTAACATCATACCCTGTCGAGTTTCTTAACTCTCTAGAACTATCAGGCTTGCCTTCCCATAACCTGAGGTTGAAATTTGGTGTCCCCGTTCTATTGATGCGTAATCTTGATGCACCTCGGCTAAGCTACGGCACTCGATTGCAAATTACGCACTTGGGGAAAAACATCGTTAAAGGAACAACTATGACTGGAACGGCAAAAGGAGAAAATGTTCTGATTCCACGTATTCCCATTATTCCAACAGACTGTTCCAGTTTAAAAGAGTGCAGTGTCCTTTAAAACCCGCCTTTGCAATGACTATAAATAAAAGTCAAGGGCAGACACTGAAGGTAGCAGGTATGCACTTAGAAAAAAACTGCTTTTCTCATGGGCAATTGAATGTGGCGTGTTCCCGTGTATCTAACCCCAAAACCTGTACATATTGTCAAAAGACGGTATTGTAATAAAATATCGCGTCTATTATTATCGTGTATATATTCCTACAATATACACGTCCTTACTAAAAAATGACGCGGACGATGTCGCGGGTAACAGCTAGTATATATATATATATATATATATATATATATATATATATATATATATATATATATATATATATATATGTATATGTGTATGTGTATGTGTATGTGTATGTGTATGTGTATGTGTATGTGTATGTGTATGTGTATGTGTATGTGTATGTGTATGTGTATGTGTATGTGTATGTGTATGTGTATGTGTATGTGTATGTGTATGTGTATGTGTATGTGTATGTGTATGTGTATGTGTATGTGTATGTGTATGTGTATGTGTATGTGTATGTGTATGTGTATGTGTATGTGTATGTGTATGTGTATGTGTATGTGTATGTGTATGTGTATGTGTATGTGTATGTGTATGTGTATGTGTATGTGTATGTGTATGTGTATGTGTATGTGTATGTGTATGTGTATGTGTATGTGTATGTGTATGTGTATGTGTATGTGTATGTGTATGTGTATGTGTATGTGTATGTGTATGTGTATGTGTATGTGTATGTGTATGTGTATGTGTATGTGTATGTGTATGTGTATGTGTATGTGTATGTGTATGTGTATGTGTATGTGTATGTGTATGTGTATGTGTATGTGTATGTGTATGTGTATGTGTATGTGTATGTGTATGTGTATGTGTATGTGTATGTGTATGTGTATGTGTATGTGTATGTGTATGTGTATGTGTATGTGTGTATATATATATATATATATATATATATATATATATATATATATATATATATATATATATATATATATATATATATATATATATATATATATATATATATATATATATATATATATATATATATATATATATATATATATATATATATATATATATATATATATATAATATATATATATATATATATATATATATATATATATATATATATATATATATATATATATATATATATATATATATATATATATATATATATATATATATATATATATACATGCAAAAATAAAGAAATAAACGTGTCTCACGAAAGTTGGGAATTGAACTGGAGCACTGGAATAGGTATTTCCAAGACTTCTTACAAAATTTGTATAGCATACTTCACTCAATCTAAGTCATGGTATGTAGCTTGTTTATATATCAAAATGTTGAATCACCAGTAATTACTAATCTTACTGATATGAACTTAACTCTTAGGTAACATTATGTACATAATAAACATATATAATACTTCCTACTTTATTTACTACTTTTGATAAAGTGATACAAATTGTTGTAAATAAAATTCTTTCACGTGTGACGGTAGTAGCAACGTGGGCAGAGAGATCTTGGTGCCAGCACACTCCGTTTTCCACTTTCGCCACAAATTGGAAATAAGGCGTTTTTAGTTTCGTAGCTCAACGTTGTAATTATTATATGTCAATTCCACGAAGGATAATTGGACACAGACATTTTGTTAATAGTTATTCTGCCTATAGAATCATTAACAAAATAACTTGCATCTTAAAAATCGACTGGTGTTTAAGAAAATATAGGCGAAAATTAGGGCCAGCCTACTTCCATAAGATGGACAGACGACCTGACAAACGTCACCGGAGTCTGATGGATGAGGGCTATGCAGAACAGATCTAAATGCTCAAAGGCACCATTGTACAGTTACTATCGTCTCCCAGCTAATATAATGAGATAACAGATGTACAGACACATCGATTTCGTTTATATTGTGATGTAGTAGGTACGTCTTCAAACTGATTTGTGGGTTTTTTTATCTAACACGACAATCTTTAGATTATTTAATTAATTAAATATCGATTCCGTATATAATCGTCGATTATATTTCTTAATACCAAAACCCGAAAAATTTAAGATATCGCCGCTATGTAACGGCGGAGCTTTTATTGTACTTGGTTATAACAATGATATAATAAGTGGTCCGTTACCAAAAAGAGCTTGGAAGTATCTATAATAAGAGACTACTGTAGAAATTAATCAATTTGGTAATGAAGCAAATAAAATTATTTTTACCTACTCCGAATTTCTTGACTTAATTTAGTTAGTTATAAGTTTACCGTTTGTAGTCAATTTTTTAATTTTAAATTTAATTTCGAGCAAGTTTGTCAAAGTCTTCTACCTTGTCTATTATGAGAGAAGATGACGCTCTCAGTGCTGCATTGTGTGAGGAAAGTTTGCAACGTTAAAATATGGTGGCAGGTGAAGATGAGAAGAAAACCCTCGTTGCTTATTGCGTCTTAGGCATTAAATGAAATATTTATTTCTTTTATTCATATATCAATTTCATGCACTGTATTTTGTATGCAGAGTAGGTGAAGCACATTCTAGTGTCAGTATAGGTTTATACCTGAATACGAATTTTCGAGCTACGAAAAAAACAATTGCTAATCTCTTCAGGAAATACTTAATAGTACAATCGATTTTACCACATTATTAAGGAATCCAAAAATCATAATCTAATTTGAGTAATCAATGTAATTTCGGATTACGATAACGTACAAACATTAAAAGGCATCATTTTTTTGTTTACTTTCACACACCATCATGAAGCTGTTCTTGTTCATCACTGGCCTGGCCCTCGTCTCTGCCAAGGCTATCTACGAACCCATCAACACCAAATATCATGAAACCATTGGTATTCCTCTCTATAACCGTGTGAAGCAAGCTGAAGCTGCTCGTGACTTCGATGGAAGCAGAATTGTTGGCGGACAGGTGGCGCCCCTTGGGGCTTATCCTCACCAGGTATGTTTATGTATTCTTTTTTGTTTTTTTTTTTTTTTGTTAGCTTCACGCTTTATCATGTTACAGGCAGACGTTGCGCCTCTGCGCCACGACGGTCCTTTATGTATTCTATTATTTGAATTATGATTTAATATATGCATACACTATTCACGTTTTATTCCTAGAGGTGTAGTCAGAGAGAATGGAGTGCCAAACAATGCGGTCCCTCTTTCGCCGCGTCCACTGTCATTAGCCTTTTTATACATACTCCCCAGGAAGTCCTCATGTTTTTTACGTGACCTTTCTCCAGTATCTTCGACACTGTAATTTCGAAAGTCAACCGAGGCCTCCCCTTAACTCTCTTACCAGTCACTTTTGCTTCGTATATCATCGTCTCTTTTAAAATACCATAACCTTTGTCTTATTTGCATTTAGGCTGAGACCTTTAGTTTCATACCCGTCTTTCAGAATGGTGACCATTGCCTACAACTCGCATTCTGATGATGCAATAATAATAAATATTCTTTATTGCATTAAGAAAATATGACAGACAGAAATACAGAAATATCATTGGAAAAGGTGGATTTATCTCTATAAGAGATTTCTTCAAGTCAACCTGTGAAAGTGGGTGAAATCAGAATGTACGAGAAGACAGATAAAATTCAATATATAAAATAAATAAATTAACAAAATAAGCACTGTATAATCTGTGTACAACAAGTAATTTACATTCAAGTCCCTCACTTTACCCCCATGGCACTTTCCTTTAGTCCTTTTATGATTTAATGTCTGTATATAATACTAGTAGGTCCCTAATTTAGTATATATCTTTGCAGGCTGGATTGATCACTACCCTACCCGGTGCATTTTCCTTGTGTGGAGCGTCGCTCATCAGCAACACTCGCGTCGTCACCGCTGCCCACTGCTGGATGGATGAGAATATCCAAGGGTCAAGCATTACTGTAGTTCTGGGTTCCCTCAACATCTTCACTGGTGGAGTCCGTGTCAACACCAACACTATTGAGGTCCACGCCAACTACAATCCTAAGAACTTGAATAACGATATTGCCATAATCACCATCCCTTGGGTCTCTTACAGTAGTAAGTATATAAATATATATATACATATATATATATATATATATATATATATATATATATATATATATATATATATATATATATATATATATATATATATATATATATATATATATATATATATATATATATATATATATATATATATATATATATATATATATATATATATATATATATATATATATATATATATATATATATATATATATATATATATATATATATATATATATATATATATATATATATATATATATATATATATACATTTTCAAAAAAATCTATTGTATAAGTAGTTTTGTATCATTAAACTCCAATATGCATGGACTAATACTGTTATAAAAAAAAACATTTTTAAAGAAGATAGAGGTAAGCTTTCCTTGACCGATGAGGCAACTTATGAGCATTATAGAAGCACGTACGAAATAGCTAACATAGAAAGACTATATAAGGAGCCAAATAAACAACGACCTGAGATTCCTCACACTGAATTTCAAAGTGACCCACCAACTTTAGAGGAAATAAATAAACAAATCAAAAAGAAACCATCTAAATCAGCTCCAGGTCCTGATGGTATCCCCTATATAGTATACAAAAAATGTTCATCTGTTCGCAAATACCTCCACAACTTATATGGTAAAATCTGGTCAAGAAAGCAAATACCTACGTCGTTTGGAGAAGCGGTATTTGTCCTCATTTCTAAAAAAGACCGGGTAACAGATCCAAAAGATACTAGGCCGATTGCTCTTACGAATACTCTATCTAAAATCTTTTTCTCATTACTTCAAACGAAAATGACCCATTTTATGATTAGCAATAGGTACTTCAGGCCGAATTACCAGAAAGGGTTTCTACCTGGAGTTTCTGGATGCCTGGAGCATAATAGTTTGTTAACTGAAAGTTTAAAAGACGCCAGAATATGTGAGAGGCAAATTACAGTGTGTTGGATAGATTTAGAAAACGCATTCGGGTCAGTACAACACGATCTATTGATGTTTGCGTTAAAATGGTACAATTTTCCTACGATAATAAGCAACATAATCGCGTCATACTATTCCAAATTAAAATTCGTTATAACCTCTAAAGACGGCCATTCAAAACCTTTAGGCTATAAAGTAGGTCTTTTTCAGGGTTGTTGTTTATCCCCAATAATATTTAATATCGTAATAAATATTTTAATAGATAATCTAATTAAACAAGAGAAAAAATGGGGTTATCGGTTTAAGTTCAACAATAAGTACACAGAATCCATCCTTGCTTTCGCGGACGATCTTGCGATACTGACTAGGAATCCAAAGCAATGCCAGCTGCTATTGGATGAAGTAGACGATTTTTGTGCGTGGACGAAAGGAATGAGGACAAAACCTAGTAAGTGTCACTGTTTATGTCTGGGAAGGCGAAACACTAAATATACCTCATACGATCCGGGACTTAAAATTGGCGGTAAAAGCATTGCTATAGTTTCCGAAGCGGCACCTTTTAAATTTCTCGGCAAGAAAATAGACTACAAAGGCCGCACTCCATCTTTAGATGTACTTGTCGACAGCTTTTTGACGGATCTTGAGAAGGTAGATCATCAACCTATAAGTAATGTCAAGAAAGTTTGGATTTACGACAATTTTCTAACATCACGTCTGAATTGGCCTTTCCTCGTGTATGATTTCAATAAGACCCTCTTAACAAAGTTAGATGCAAGTGTCACAAAGATACTGAAGTTTTGGCTTGGGCTAGCGCATTCGGCGGACACCTCAACCTTATTTAGAGATAAAAATAGTTTCGGGTTGAGATTAAAGAAACCATCGGAGCTCTATAAACATCTAAGAGTCTCCAAAACACACATTCTGGGAAAATCACGGGATGAGATTGTTATCTCACTCCCAAAAGACAGAAGTGTCCCAGAGCTCGAGTCAAGACTTCAATTCCATAAGCAATTTATGATAGGAGCACAGTCTAGTAAAGTAGGGTTAGGATCAAAGAGGAAAGTTCAAGACATAGACATAATAAAATCTTTTATTCGGCAAGACGAGAACGACAAATATAAGGTGCACGCATTGGGTTTAGAAATGCAAAACGAGTGGCTAACTATAGGAGAATTCTGTATCCCTTTAGCTTTAAAATGGCGCACCCTAATTCACGACTGGTCTCCAGCACTATTAAAATTCTATCTAAATGCGTTCCAAATGACTCTTCCAGATCAAAGTAATTTAGTAAGATGGGGTAAAGCTACCGATAAATCTTGCTACATCTGTAAAGAGGCAGTAGGGACAGCTAAACATATGCTGGTAGGGTGTAGGGTACTCTTGGATAGTGGTCAATACTCGCGGCGCCACGATAAAGTACTAGAAATCATACGTGAAGCCGTTAGTCTATCTGTAGCAAGAGCACAGAGAAATATAACAACCAGCAAACGCTCAATAGAGTTTGTGAAAGAAGGTTTTTATAAAAAACCCACACAAAAACCTTTCTCTATATTAGATCCAGCTCCCGATTGGACACTTATGATGGACACGTATGAGAAACAGTATAGAATCCCTGAGGATATTTGTGTTTCGTCATCCAGACCGGATATTTTTCTCTATTCTCGAAGCCTAAAACGCATAGTACTGGTAGAACTTACAGTTCCGTGGGAAACAAATATCCCAAAAAGTCACCATCTAAAACTTAATAAATACTTTGATCTTACAAACGAACTGACCAGGAATAGGTTTAGAGTTAGCTTATTTGCGGTTGAAGTAGGAGCGAGAGGTATAACAGCGAAATCTCTCTATAGTTTACTCAAAGATCTCGGTCTATCTAGAACTATTATAAATTCATTTCTAGAACGCACTTTAAAGGCGGCTTTGGTAGAATCGTTTAGAATTTGGTTAGGTAGTGGGAGGAGCTCGGACAGTGAAGGTGAGCGTTAATGCATTTTAAAGGGGCCCCTTTAAACCTACACTTGGGTCGCAAGTCCCAAGCGCTGATCGGAGCTCCTCTTCCTACAACGCGATGGGCCCGGCACCCGCACGGTGAATCCATAGAATGCTAAGCAGTTTTCTTCTCATAATCATCATATCAGCCGTAGGACGTTCACTGCTGAACATCGGCCTCCCCGAGGGACCTTCAGTGCGCCCTGTGTAATACTATTCACATCCAGTCCGTCCACCTGGTAGGAGGCCGTCTCACGCTGCGTTTGCCCGCACGTAATCTTCATTCAAGGACCTTTCTGCCCCAGCGACCGTCAGTTCTCCGTACTATGTGCCCTGCCCACTGCCACTTTAACTTACTAATTCGTTGGGCTATGTCGATTACTTTTGTTCGTATGCGGATGTCCTCGTTGCGACACACGATCTCGTTGCGACACACGATCTCGCAAAGAAAAGCCGAGCATAGCCCTCTCCATAGCTTGTTGAGCGACCTTGAGCTTCTTTATGAGGCCCATAGTAAGAGACCACGTTTCTGTCCGAACGCTGCCCAGCCAAGTTGCATTCGACAGTTGATCTCGTTCTCAAAGTTGGACCGGCCTGACTGGATCGTTTGACCCAGGTAGCCGTACTCGTCAACAACTTCGAGCTGCGAGTTCCCAATTGCAAGCAGGGCGGGCTCAACATGGACATTCGACATGATTTTTATTTTGTCCATGTTCATCTTAAGCCCAACCTGTTGAGATACTCGGCTGAGGTCCTCGAGCATAGTGGTTAGATTGTCCATCAATTCCGCCGCCGTACTCGCCGTTAATATTGATGCCGCGTCCTTGCTATTCCAAGAATTTGAAAGCGTCTTCCATTGCGGTTTCGGAGAGATGACGTCTCCTCGTTGCAATGGAGTCGCCTTGGTATATTGCTCATGTACTCGAACCGACATAGTGGCGTTCTTGTACAAACACTTCAGCTCCTAGATAATCAATATGGCATCGTTACAGAGATTAAAGCACCGCCCAAGTCTCGATCGAATCAAAAGCTTTTTCATAGTCCATAAACGCTAAGCATAATGGCAGCTTATACTCTTCCGCCTTCTGTATAATCTGCCGCAGTGCGTGAATGTGGTCTATACTAAAGCCTTTTCGGAAACCGGCTTGTTCAGGAGGCTGGAAGTCTTCAAACCTACTTTTAAGACGGGTTGTGACGATCCTCGAAAACAACTTGTAAACATGGCTCAGCAGCGAGATGGGTCGGTAGTTCTTCGATAGAGTTTTGTCACTCTTTTTTAAGAACAAGACCACTACACTCCTGCTCCATGTTTCTGGCGTTTTGCCTTCGTGTATGACGGAATTAAAGAGCCTCTGAAGACCTTTAAGTATCGGTGTTTCACCTGCTTCCAGAAGCTCTGATGTGATTCCGTCTTCACCTGGCGCCTTGTTGTTTTTGAGATGTTTGAGGACCATCCTAATCTCGCATCGGCTGATGTTCGAAAAATCTTCGGTATAGTGTCAGGTTAGCTTGGTTCTTGGGTCTTTGGCCGCGCTTGCGGCTTGTGCTAGCGACTGAGGTCTGTAAAACCTTTCGATCTCCCTCAATACCTATGGTTTTGTCGATGCCATACTGCCATCCCCCGTTTTCAGCTTTGTCAACTGACTTTGCCCAATAGATTAGACGAATACTGGATATTAAACGTGAAATATTGCTTGTTTTCCGCATCAGTTTAAATTTCAGGAAATTTCCCCTTTTTGGTTTCTTATATCCCCAAGGATACGACTAAAAATGTCTTGATAACCGAAAAGTTTATTTATACAAAATATTTAAAACCATCCATGCTATTATAAAACAGTTAAAAAAATCTGTTCTTTGAATATTTAAAACAATTAAGCAGAGCGATGTAATGACAATAACAAAACATGAATATATGATTATATTCTGCAATGTAGGATAGGTCAGGCTAGGATCTGGACTTAACACTTTCGGTGGGACAATCGTCTCTTAGAAAGAGGCTGCAGAACAAGATTTGGAGAAAGAGAATCCTTTTCTCCAGAGGCAACGTTTCCATGGTGGCTTTTTCACTAATCTTTCCACTGTGTCAACAAAAAAGGGTGTACTATAAAAGATTTTAATAATGAAACTTGCAAACCTACCATAGCAAAAAAAATTGAAAGCTTTAAGCTCTTTTCAATGACACATAAAAATCAAGGATCTAGAATATCCAATGTAGAATCACAATAGAATATCTAAGCAGTTAGAAACCAGTAATAGCTATTTTTATGATTTTTAAATGTTCATCCGAACTGAGGAGCTGCGCGAGCCCAGCGCGGGTTCGGGTCCCGCTGCGTTCAGATTTTTATGTTTTCTTTAAGTATTTTTTCTATCCTCCGTGTGGATTAACACTTTAAAAATCATAAAAATATTTAATAAAATAGCATTCTCTCTCGCCAAGCGATTGTTCTTTGAAATGGTCTTTGGGTAGCGGAAATTTGTAAGAATCTTCCTACAGAGATGCTAACAACGAAATAAGTTGTATTAAAGCATATAAGAATTTCGACGCAGCGTGATGAAGAACGCATGGCTTATCGGTGAGAGCGCTTGCACAGTTCGCAAGAGGGCGCGGGTTCGAGTCCTGCTGCGTTCAGATTTGTATATGTTTTCTTTAAGTACCAGTAATAGCTTTTTTAAAATCTGTATTTAAGATCTGAAATCATAAGAGTTATAGAGAACCAAAATGTCCAACTAGACTAAGTCCAGATACGGTTATTTAAGAAAAGTTGTCCAACGTTATGGACATTCTTTACTGGTCTTTGGAACGACAAAAACTAAGCTAAACAATTTAAAAAATCGATAAATTAGTAATCTAGTCGCTTGGATCATCAGTTCACACTCATAAGACTGTGAGCAACTCATTAATTTTATACGGAGTATTATATAGTTTAATACTATTTGTTTAGAAATAAGTCCACCTTTTGTTAATTAATTTCTTTTCGACATTTCTTATTTATATTTATTATTTTTCAGACACAATTAGCAACGTCGCCCTGCCCACTGGTTTCTTCGCAATATTGACGTACGCAGGGGAGCTTGCTATCGCTTCCGGATACGGCAGAGTCAAAGAACGTAAGTTATCTAAAGTATTTGTTTCACAAATAAAAGGTATTTTATAATTGACTAACGTTTTAACTAAAGGCTTCTCACGGGTGTTTTCGTCATTACATAAAATATAAACCTATTTTCTTTAGAGATTACTCTTAAAGGAGCAACATATAAATGGTCATGTGAAATACATTACATTAGAAAAATGGAAATGAGCAATGAGCACTTCTTGTCCGTTTTTCTTCAAATCAAACTTAATGCTTTTCTTTTTTCACGCTTTATCCCGCATACAGCAGGGTAGGCAGAGGTAACTGAAGGAACCGTAACAAACTAGTGTTAAGACACTCCGTTGCTTAGTTCCTGCTGTCTCCGTCCCCACTTTCCGCCTTTTTCGAGGCATGGTGTTGAGTGACGGAACGTAACGCCGCGCTTTGCCTAGTTGCCAGAGCGAAGAAAATGGAAATAGGAAATTCCATCTTCCCCAAGTGGGAATCGAACCCTCAAACCGTCGCAGTTACAGGCAGACGCTTACGCCTCTGCGCCACGACGGTCCTCATGCTCTTTTCTAATGCAAACAAAATCACAAACAACGAATATTCACTAAAGAAATTCCATTTTCTTAGGCGTAAACTGTAACTTTCAGACCCTGTCACATTGCTTCATATGTACGATATTTTTGTATAACCAGGTGACATACAAGACAGCAACTCCAGCCTCCACCACGTGCTTCTCATGGTGATCGAAAACTGGGAGTGCGTCAACATCTACGGCCCCAGCAGCGTTCTGAACAGCAACCTCTGTACCAGCGGCATCGGAGGGACCGGAATCTGTGATGGAGACTCTGGTGGCCCCCTCGTGTATACTTTAGGAGGAATCCAATATCTGGTATATTTTTTCTTTCTATTGAAAATTAGAATTCAGTTTTTGTTTCGTCATTTTAAAATAAAAATACAGTTATATATATTTTAGAAAGCAGAAGTGGTTAAAGTTAATTTAAAAAAAAAAACATCGAAACATATATTCGGACATAGATTCGAAGTTATTGTATTAAATTTTACATTATTATATAAAACTACCCTCTTTTACAAGAGATTCCTAAATATATGCATATAAAGATAATGTTAGACATTTATTTTCTGCTATTTTTAAATTAAATGAATATTACATTTATGTTGTTCTTGAAAATTGTTGCAAATAAGTTTCGAATTCAATTTTTACTCATAAAATTAATTATTTTTATTCCCTCACTCTACAAGGCGACAAGACAAATAGTCAAGAGTTCTGATTAAAATATCCTACCACAAAACTTCCATTTTAACCTGTTATATGCGTATTACGTTTAAAAGTTTTATTGTTACCAGACTATTTCTTGCAGATTGGTATAAGCTCATTCACGGCCGGATCCGGATGTACCGCAAGTTTGCCCTCGGGATACGCGAGAGTATCCTCCTTCGTCAGCTGGATTCAAGCCAGGATGTAAATAAATATATAAATAAATTAATTAAAACTCCATCGCTGTTTTTATGGTACTTAAATCTCTGGGTGTATCTAACATCACAGGCTTTGTCAATACTACCTATAGGATAAAATATTTCAAGGCTATATACAAAAAACTAGTTAACAATAATCAATGGTTTAGGCACAGCATCATTTTTCCCATTCCATGACATTTACACGTGCTGTGTAACGCGTGAGGCAGTCATCATTAAATACAAATGACGTAAACATCTCGCACTACAACAATACTATTGAACGTCGTCAATCTGTCACCATTCATTCAAAAAAATAACCTAATAAGAAAGAGATATATCTCTATCCCGCTCTGACAGTACAGTGTACGCTCGCGTCATACTTGGAAAATGGCGATTAAATTTGGAATAATAATTTAATTATTAATTTTGTTTAAAAAAAAACCTTTTATTGAATTTTTAAAAATGTTACTAGTTTTACAATTGTACCAAGTTTATAAAGGCAAGTTAATGCTATGCTTTAAATGCGGTGACTTCCACACTCCCTGTATATGTATATAATCCGATAGATATCATGATATATTAAAGACGTACAAGTCCTAGTAATTACCAAATAGATTACGTTTTACATGTCATTATTTTTTAATCATACAAACCATAATACTATATTAATTAATATTTATCTTATACAAAGTAGGACCGTCGCAGCGGAGAGGCGTAAGCAGGCAGAGGGAACTGCAGGAATCATATGAACTTAGGGTTGTTAAGACACTCCGTTGCATATAGCCCCTGCTTTCTCCGTCTCTGCTTTCCGCCTTTTTCGAGACATTGAATTGAATTGAATTGAATTGAATCCATCCTCCCTGAGTGGGAATTGAACCCTCAGACCGTCGCGTTTACAGGCAGACACGAGGGTTTTCAATTTAAATCTTAAAAATTAAATTTTAAATAAAAAAAATAAATCTTAAACAAAATTTTTATTTTACTATACCTGGTCAGTGATCACCAATTTTTGCGTTTGTTCAAACACAAGCGTAACTAGTTTCTAGTATCAGAATGACGCAGCTACAACTACAATTACTATGATGGCGATTATTTATTAAAAAACTATATACCTGATTAGATTTCTTTGTGATTATTATGTTTTTGTTTGTTATAATTAAGAAGATTAGAAAAATTATATATTGTTATTCGAATACATTCTTAAACGCTCCTTTTAAGGTTTACATCAAAATATTCATAAATCTCATTAATAACGGTATTTAAAAGTATCGGTTCAAAATATGCACCTTGAGACACGCCTTATTAAATTGACCTCAAAAAAGATCTTTCTTTCCGCCCTTCTAGACCAAATTGAATGGCGAAACTCAAAGCTGCGTCTATTACAAAGAGAAAAGGGCTACTCCCGTAAAATGAAAATATTTTATTATCCCTTCATAAGAATCGAACTCCCAACCATCGCGTTAAAAGACAGACGCTGTGCTGGTAAAGATTTTCGTTAACAAGATACCAAAATCTATTACTTGTATAATCAATGTTTTGTAATTAAAAAAACCTGAGGGGTATTAAAATACTTCGATAAAACTTTGTTCGATTTTTTTAAGGTTCACACTATTTCCTATACATCAAGATACTTACTTCTCTCCACCTTGCTATATACAATTCTGTTGAAAAAGAGAAAATAAAAAAAAGCCACGCATGTACGTATTAAAAATAATTTATTCACAAATGAGCCGGCGTCGTCTCATTTAACTTCTTGATCTTCTTTGTCTTTTTACGTTGTAATTTCATCTGGAAGCAAAAAAATCATTTTTTTAATTTCCATGACAATTTCTGCTGAAAAGTTCTATATTCTTTGGTATTGAGACTTTTCCCTCGGACGGATCATTGTGTTACTAAAATTTATTAGAGTAATTCATTTCATATAAAATGACCGCAAACGGTATCGACTGCAAATTTAATTATTTTTTGATGTCTCCACGCTTTATCTCCCACTTGGCAGGGTAGGCAGAGGGAACTGCAGGAACGTTTCCTACAACGCGATGGGAATTAATGGAATACTAAGCAATTGCTTCTCCTTTCTCATTTGAAGAACTAGAAAAGCCCTTACAGAAGCTATAGTACTAACCTTATGATGGACTTCCCGAACGTGTCTATACAGTGAAGAGTACCATCCAAAAGCAGCGCCGCAGAGCGCACAGTGGTAGGGCGTCTCTCGAGTGTGCATCGCTATTATATGATACTTTAGTTTTGCTGCGTTCTGAAATAAATTCGTGTCACAGACTCACAAAAACTCAGAACAATATGCTTACTTAAAAAATATATATAAAAACTTAACTGACAACGAAATAAGTTGTATAAAGCATATAAGAATTTTGGACATGATGAAGAACGCATGGCATAGTTGGCAGAGCGTTTGGACGGTTCGCAAGAGGACGCGAGTTCGAGTCCCGCTGCGTTCAAATTTTTATGTTTTCCTTAAGTATCTTTCTAACCTCAGAGTGGATTAACACTTTAAAAATCATATAAAAAAATAATCTTACTACGTATTACTTTCACTATTACCTGATACGACTTCCCGCAGACGTGACAGAGATTGTCCTTCTTCTCTTTATTCCGATGCACATTCTGCATGTGCACGTACAGGGACGTGTGGCATTTGAAGGGCTGTCGTAGAGAAAACAAGAGAAAGAACTAATGAAACGAATGAATGAGTGAATGAAAAGGTTCGAAAAACATGAAAAATAGATTGATTATTTTCTTTTTTAGCTTCACGCTTTATCCCGCATATTGCAGGGTAGGCAGATGGAACTGCAGGAACCATACGAACCTAGTGTTAAGACACTCCGTTTTTTTGTTTTTGCTTTCTCTCCATTATCCGCCTTTTTCGAGGCATTGCGTGTTGAGTGGCGAGATGGATAGATGTTTACAAACAAATTAATCTAATTAAGTGAACGAACTAATAACTGAATGAATCACTAAATAAATAAATAGATTAATAAAAAAAGTAATTTAATGAACGGCTGAACCAAAAGTAAATAAATGAACTAGAGTAATAATAATTGAGGACCGTCGTGGCGCAGAGGCGCAGCGTCTATCTGCAATCACGACAGTTTGTGGATTCGATTCAAATGAGGGAAAGATGGATTATTTTACTTCTATTTTCTTCGCTCTGGATACTTCGTTAACCGCGGCGTTTAGTTCCGCCAATTAATAATGCAATGCCTCAAAAAAGGCTTTCAAACAGGGACGGAGAAAGCAGAGACTAAGCAGTGTCTTAGGTTGCTATAGCTCCTGCAGTTTCCTCTGCCTTACCTACCACGTGCGGGATAAAGCGTGAAGACATAAAAAAATTACCTTATCACACAGCTGACACCTAAATTTAATGTTATTGAGATGTTCCCAGTCGATGTGGTCGCGGAGCCGCGTCTTGTTCACGAACTTCTTGCCGCACTCGTTGCACATGAAACTAGAAGTAACTTTAGCAAGTTAAGTTTAAACCTACACTTCAGATAAGTAGTGCCTACGTTTTTTTTAACTTTAACGACATGAATAAGAATAAGTTGAATATTAATTAAGTATGTAATATGCGACAAAAACTTTTTAGATAAATTAAAAAATATATTTATAACATATCATGGCATGTAATAATAATTATTTTTAAAAATCTACATATACTTCAGGGCACTGACAATATATATTTATGTCCATGGAGATTTATTTATAAAAACCAGCCAGACTTTGCAAATAATGGTAGAGTAACGATGCAAAGCGTAACTAGCAAGTAACAAAGACAAAGACAAACTCACGTAAAGTCAGTCTCGGCGACGTGTCGTCTGGACACGCGCAAGTGTTGGCGGTAGGTGGCGACGGACGCGAACGCTTTGTCACACGCAGCGCAGTGCAGCTCGCCGGCGTCGCGCGCCTGTTGAACAGTGACAGTTCAAAGATGGGATGAGGAGAATTTTTGATATGGAAACTAGGGTTAGTTTTTATTTATTTACAAATCTTATATAACAAAGGGAAGTTTGGGAAAAGTTATTTATATAACATGTAAAGGGACTAAGGACAGTGGACGAGGAAAAGTGGGATACAGGGACCGTAGCGTTTGACGTTCTGACC
Source organism: Dione vanillae (assembly GCA_037178615.1). Taxonomy (NCBI): domain Eukaryota; kingdom Metazoa; phylum Arthropoda; class Insecta; order Lepidoptera; family Nymphalidae; genus Dione; species Dione vanillae. The sequence continues at coordinate 325,843 of JAZFAU010000341.1, forward strand.
TCTCTGACCCGCTAGGGATAAAGCGTGAAGGTATGTATCTATGTATTTATATGACATCTCTCTCATCCTAAATGACAACCTACAGTAGCTTGAAGCTTACTAATTAAGCCTCTAAAAGTACTAAGGCTTTTGCCTTAGTACATTTAGAAGCTTAATATAGCCACGGGATTCTAAGAAAAAGTTATGACAAATTAGCATGAAGCGAGGTCGATTTCTGTTCCGCTGTGTCAACACATAGGGTGGTATTTTATGTATCGGTCTTAGAATACAAAAATAAATATTAATCATCAAAAATTACTTTATTGTTTTTCAAAATATTCCCCATGAATAACCTTTAGAAAATGAACCAGTTGTCGAAGCATTTTTGCCACTTTGATTGAAGTATCTCCAAAACATGTATTCTGAATATAGAATCACTTCATCAGGTGTCGAAAAACGTTGACGTCTCAGTTAGTTTTTATGTATGAGAAAAAAAAAGTCATTAGATGCAGAGAAAGGACTGTAAGGCGGATAAATCATTAAATCGACATTTTGGGTGCTCAAAAATACAGTTTTATGAGTTGATGTATAGCTCTTGGTTTTTCTAATTTCTTGAAAGACAACTGGCAAAGAAATGCTTCATGTACCACAGAGAGTTAATTGTTTTATGTTGTTTTAATGGTACGGTTGCGACATATTCAGTTTATCCGAAAAAACAGGCGATCATTTGCTATAAAGAGTTTTGTGTACGAACAACTGTTGTTGAATTTGTCTCATCGACTGCTGTTTACATTTGGTCTCATATGCGTAAACCAACGATTTCCGATTACACAAATAGCTTTAAACGTTAAAACGTTCGAACATTAAAACGTTCCAAGTAAGTATAACCTCAAAAATGTTCAACTTTATGATTTTTTTTAACATATAATATTGTAAAGTTTTATATACTACTATTATGAAGAATTCAGGTTTAGAGTCGCTACCAGGCTTTGTGTGGAACTAGCGCCTCAGCATGCGGACCGCCACTTGCTCATCGCTAAATAGGCGAGAGGGGGTCAGGGAAACCGAAGTTACTACAGCCGAATTCATACACTCGGCTATGGCATTTGCTCACGGTCACCGTGACCGCGTGCGCACGTACACCGTATTCCACCTCCATACTATTAAAACGTGTAACGCCATCTATGAATTGATAATGGATAATGTCAAAATATTGGCCGCCATGTTCCTGCTTTGGGTCAGTGTACGCAATTCCATCGGCCGCACGTGCACTGATTTAGCAAGGTAATTGGTTTTTTTTACATTTTGATGTAAATTTTTCATTTTTCAATAAGCCTACAATTTGGTTTGGTTCGTGATTATGTATTATAATGTTCATTGTGTGTAAAGTGTTAAATGATTAAGATAATAACAAAGTATGCCGGTTGTAACTCGACTTATAACCTCAAAATTTTTATTTTTTCTTGGTAACAGCACAAAGGCAAAACGGACCCGGGAAAAACGGAGTAGGGTACCATTTTGCCTTGCTTTGGTCCGTTTTGCCTTCGGTAAAGTAACTTATTATCAATTTAAAACTAATGAAATTAATAAATGATTTTTAACATTAAATACTTATATTTCTTTTCTTGCTTTGGTTTCAGGTGGTGAATAATTACAAAAGAAAATCCAATCGGAATTCTTGGGACGAGTCTAGCATGAAAAATGCTATTGAGAAAGTGGCTGCTGGAGAAATGGGAATGGGAAAAAAAGAATACTTTGAAAAGAAAATTGGTGAAATATAAGTCTACTCAAAATATGAATAAAACCACAAAGAAACTAGGTAGATTTGAACGAGTTTTTACTACGGTTCAAGAGACTCAAATAGCTAGTTATATAAAACAGATGGAAAGTCGCCTATTTGGATTGACCACGTAAAATCTACAAAAGTTGGCTTATGATCTAGCAGAGAATCATCATAGATTTGATAGTAGCAAAAAGATGGCAGGTAGAATTTGGTTAGAAAATTTCTTGAAGCGTAATCCAGACCTTAGCTTACGCAAGCCTGAACCAACATCTGCAGCCTGAGCAGCAGGCTTTAATAAAGTTGCAGTTAGTAGTTTTTTTGATTTGCAATTGAAACTTATCATCTGACTCCCGATAAAATTTACAATGTAGATGAGACTGGGATCACAACAGTTCCGAAGTGTATACCTAAAATTATTAAAAAAAAGGGAAAAAACAAGTCGTCTTGTTAACCTCTGCTGAGCGGGGCCAACTAGTCACTGTGGTATTTTGTGTTGGGGCAGATGGTTCCTACATGCCTATTATCTATTTATATTTCCACGCAAAAGAATGAAGCCTGAATTAATGAACAATGTACCTCGTGGATCTTGGGCTGAGTGCCACGAAAGTGGTTGGATTTAGAAAAATATCTTCACCTCTTGGTTCTGAAAATTCATTGCTTTTTCTAATGCTTCGAAAGACAACCCTATGCTGCTTGTATTGGACGGACATAAAAGTCATACGATGAATCTTGATATTATTGATATAGGTCGAGAAAATGGAGTACAAATTCTGGCCACTCCCCCGCATTGCACGCATCGTCTTCAACCGTTAGACGTGGGTTTTATGAAACCTTTAACTTATTATTCGGAAGCAGCACAGAATTGGTTGAGAATGAACTCAGGAAGGGTTATTACTCAATACCAGATTGCTGAATTAGTTGATAAAGCTTTACTGTAAAAGTCACGCAAGAATAAGAGATATATTTGGTTGTAGGCCGTCCCAATGTCTCATATTTTTCACTCGCACTTACAAAATTAGACCATTTTGATTGCAAAGGCGATCCGACTTCTGTCGGCACTCGTTGGGTAAAATGGAAAAGAGCACTTCAAAATTATTTATTGGGTGCAAATATTGACACACCATTAAAAAAACGAGCGACACAGTTGCATGTAAGAGGATTATCACTGCAAGAAGTTTATTATAACTGGTGCTCATGCTGATGAAAGAGATAAGTTAGATACTTACTTTGCTCCAAAACAAAGTAGAATTTATGAAAGATACTTATTTCCACTTATGAAACAGGAAGAAGGGCAACAATTCGAAACATTTCTGTTAAGACTTAGAAATCAGGCTGAGAAATGCCAATTTCATAAAAAAGAAGAGTATATTGTAAACCAAATAACTGAAAACTGCCGATTAGTTGAGCTGAGGAAAAATGTTAGAAATTGATGATATAATTACCCTAGATGAAATTATTAGTAAAGCTATACCCGATAGCTGGATAAGCCCCTCCCTACGCCTGCAGAGACATCGTGTCAAGTATAGAGAAAAGCAAGCAGGAGACAGATGAGAGACGCCAACACAGGAGCACAGGAATATACTAAACGCCTCAAAAGTCGTCACAGCTTCCTCAAGGCGACAGCAGCACTAACGAGTGAACCTGCTAAAGCTCGCCGCGAACTTTGGATGAAAACGATATCTCCTCCTGCTAGCTACATAAAACTAGACGAAACTCTACCTGCTGCCTTTTACAACTTGGAAGTCACTAAACCGACTCCGGACGCAAGGGGGCCGCTGCAAGTTTAATTTGAGAAAGTGAGGATACAGTAGCGACAATGACACGCGGTGCGATTGCGGTACTAACCCACAAACTATGTCCCACCTACTAGTGCCCATTGTGTACCGACACCTGCACAATAAAATACCTCTGGGCAGCCACTGATAAAGCTGTAAACGTGTCTAAGTACTGGGCCTAAACAGTATAAATATAAATTTGCCATCGACACGAAGAAGAATTAGTAAAGTAAACGGATGTGAAGTTGTCGTAAAAAAATAGTAGAGCCCCCTATATTATAGAAGAAATTCATAATTTTTTGGGATTGGTTAATTTTGTTAGTAAATGGATTCCAGATTTAGCTACCCTTACTGAACCTTTACGTGAAATGTTACAGTTAGGTCTGGGAAAGACTGCAAACACACAAAAATATTGGACATCCAGGCAAGACAAGGCTTTCGAAGTTTTAAAGAAAAAGTTGCTAATATTAGAACTTAAATTATTATAATCCTTCTGATAGAACTCAAGTTATTGCTGATGCCTCTCTTGTGGGATTACGTGCAGTATAAGTTCAGAGTGGTGAAAAATAATTTGTCCAATAATAACTAATCATTTTTCTACCGTTATATCTCGTCACCAACATGGGTTTTGTTCTAAAAGATCCATCGTCACAAACCTTCTGAACTATACTACTGATCTAGCAAATGGTATCGATAGCAATAAAGTAATCGACTCTATTTACACAGATTTCAGTAGTGCCTTCGATAACGTTAATCATAATATTCTATTTTCTACATGATACATGGAAACCTTCTAAGCTGGGTGAAGTCTTACTTGACTGTGGCTTTCCCTGTAAAATAATATATGTATAGGCAACTTTAGAAAATAAAAAAGTACAACAGAACACAACGAGTAACTATGCAGGGATACAAGTCATTTGCATATTTTCCTACCTCTGGAGTGCCGCAAGGCTCACATTTAGGCCCAATTCTCTTCCTGGTGTTCATTAACGATATTACTAACCATATCAAGTATAGTAAATAAAAAGTTGTATCATACAATAGACTCTAAGGATGATATTAAATTTTTACAAGCAGACCTAGATTCAGTTTCCCACTGGTGTAGAATTAACAAAATGAATTTAAATGCAGCCAAATGTCATTATGTAAAATTTACTAAAAAAAAACACATTTTGTATTCTCAGTACTCAGTTAATAATGTAACGCTTAGTCCGCCCACATCGGTAAGAGACCTAGGTGTACTTAAAGAAAACATATAAAAATTTGAACGCAGCGGGACTCGAACCCGCGCCCTCCTGCGAACCGTGCAGGCGCTCTCACCACTGAGCCATACGCCGCATGGCTTAGTGGTGAGAGCGCCTGCACGGTTCGCAGGAGGGCGCGGGTTCGAGTCCCGCTGCGTTCAATTTTTATATGTTTTCTTTAAGTATTTTTTCTATCCTCAGTGTGGATTAACACTTTAAAAATCATAAAAATAAGACCTAGGTGTCCTAGTAGACAAAAAATTAAGCTTCGTAGAACACATTGATAAAATAACATTACGAGCCTGGAAGATAACCGGACTAGTTAAAAGGATTTGTAAAGATTTCAAAAACCCTGCCTCTATCTTGACCCAGTACAAAGCACAAATTCGCAGTAACCTCGAATATGCATCTCCTATCTGGAACCCCTACTATAATGTTCACATTAATAGGATCGAACGCGTTCAACGTCGCTTCACTCGTTTTTTGGCTTATTAAGATCGAAATTGTCCATACCGTGCCGATTATCGTACCAGATTATCTTACTTTAAACTCGATTCTCTTGAAATACGACGAAAAGTTAGTGACATTAAATACTTTATAAGCTCTTCCACGGTCAAATATTATGTTCTGATATTCTCCAGGAGATCCCAATAAATGTCCCAAGATCTATTCCTAGATACCCTATTACGAATATTTTTAATCAGAAAAGTTCCAGGACCAACGTAGGGAAATATTCTCCTTTGAACAGACTCATGGTAACATGTAACGAATTTTCATCTAAGGGTGATATCGACATTTTTCACCCTCAAGATTGTGCGAAATTTGTTGAAAAGTGTTTAGTTGTTATTTATGACGAAGAACGATTGTAATAATAGATAATAATTATTGATAGCACTTTATTTCTCTATCTTACCTATATTAAGTAGACAATTATTGTTATTAGTTTTAATTCTTAATTTTTAACTTTATTTACACCTAGCTTTTATATTTTTTTGTTTTATTTTAGTTTTATACTGTTTAGTCGATATTTTTATAGCATCTTGTAATCGCACACAAACAAATGCCAACAATGTTGTATACACCTGTAAAGGCAAATCATACTGGATTGTATATTTAAAACATTATAATATTGTGTTACTTATTATGATAAGTCGATGGTGTATCTTAATAAATAAATAAAAAAAATAAACATAAATAACTTAGCTCAGCAGTTTTTACAGTTAAGAAAATTAGATCTTTAACTGACGTGGAAACGGTTCGACTCGTTTACTTTATTTATTTTATAGTAGTTGTCTTACGGCATTTTACTATGGGGTAATGCAGCTGGTATTAAATCAAATTTTGTTGGCCGTAGAGTAATTTTAATATGTTCATTCAATGGATCACTAAGAAAGATGTGATATTAACGTGCGTGTGTTAAAGTCGAAAATGAAAGCATTCATAGTAGTCTTTGGTAAAGTCGAAGCACACAATTATACAATTGAATTTCTAAAAAGAGGATTCCCTTATGCTCATATTGTACCCACTTTAAATGAGCAAGATTAAATTTAAATTGTTAATGCTACAGATATCGATAAAGTTGTATTTACGGAGATTCCTGACATTGAAATAAATAAATGCTACTTTGAGTAGATTACCGAGTCAGTATAGCCCGATGACAAAATCTCTGGAGAATACTATGGATATCCTCTCAAATAGCATTGAAGTATTTAAAAGGAAAGTGATAAAATGTGTTCGTTCTGATTTTTGAGAGAGAATTTTTTATGTAATTGTATTTTTTTTTCTACTTATATTATTTATAAAAAGTAATTGTCACATATCTGTGAAATAATTTATTTAGAAAATAATAATAAGTTAAGTTTCTATATTTTACTTTTTTATATTGTTTGTATTTGATTAGTTGAATATCTCATTAGTTTAATAAGTTTCCTCTTTAAAATAAGTCTATAGCTAATCATGTCGTGGCGGCTTGTAATTAAAGCAGAACTAAGCTCATAGTTGTAAGATATGTTTGTTATATTAGAATAAGTGTGTTTTTTGTAAGCTGTCCTTAAATACATAAATAAATTAACCAGTTTTTTTGAGACATGCCAAAATGATGATTTTGCACAAACATTGCTGTAAATATTATACTTAGAATCAGTCTTCTATGAGATTTACGACGGAAACAAGGAAAATCAGTTCCAATATACCCAGATGTGTGTTCTACCGATGCGATTGGCCGAATTTATTCAGTACACCCAAGTAATGATGACTTTTTATATATCTTTCCAACATTTACGAACTGTTAAAACTGGTAAATTGAGTAGATCTTATAGAGAAGCCTGTAAGGTTTGCAATTGCTACAAAATGACGCTCATTGGGATCAAACTCTATAATGATGCTATAATATCATCACACGCTCATCATATACGAACATTGTTTTCTACCATCACATCTACATGCGTGACACAAATCTATATGTCACATCTATATGTGTGATGATATTTTGATTCAAATACAGATTAGAATGGGAAAACTAAACATACAAATCAGTGAAGAAATTTACAATGAAGCATTGATTTTAATTGAGGACATGTGTTTGATGATGTCGAGACTATTAATTCAATTATGCCTGACCGCGCCCAATCGTCCAACGCATGATGCTTTTAACCTAGAGTTGCTGAAAACTGTATGATACAAACACTTTGAAAGAATTAATTCAAACAAATCTTCCACTGTTGAATTAATAACAAAAGTATGTGTTTGGTACTCTTATAAAAGTAACAAATGATAGAACTGGAGGGATTTACTTCTTAGATGCATCTAGTGGTACAGGACAAATTTTTTTGATTTCATTAATATTTGCAACAATTCGCTTACAAAATAAAAGTACCCCTGCACTCGCTTTGCTTTAAGATGCCCGATGCCCATTAAGTGTTTAAAGTTTCCATTAAATATGCAAAGCAATGAAACTCTAACTTGCAACATTTCGAAGAACTCTGCAATGACAAAGGTTTTGCAGCAATGTAAATTTGATTGTTTGGGATGAATGCACGATAGAACATAAGAAGTCTTTGGAAGCTTTAGACAGAACTTTAACAATGATTTTGTTAGCAGGAGATTTTCGTCAGACATTGCCACTGTCAACGCCAGCTGATGTACTCAATGCATGTCTTAAATCCTCCAGTTTGTGGAAACGTGTCAAAGTACTTTATTTAAAGAAGGATATGCGTGTCTAGTTGCAAAATGACCAATCTGGAAATATATTCTCTAAACAACTCATTTATATTGGTAATAGTAAATTTCCTATAGACGTTTTGTTAATGGCTGCATTAACTTTCTTCAAAGTTTTTGCCAGTTAACTCGATCAAAAGAATTTGTTCCCAGATATTCAGAAGTTGTTCCCAGATATTTCTCAAAATTACAGAAACCATAATTGGTTAAGCGAACGAGCTATATTGACTGCAACTAACCAAGATGTAGTCAACTATCCAAAGGAATTTTTAAACACGCGGATTTCCAGCTCATAATCTTCAATTAAAAGTTGGATCGGTAGTTATAATGTTGCGAAATATCAACTAATTACGTCTTTGCAACGGCACATGGTTAGCGATTACTAAACAATGTGATTGAAGCAACTATACTGAAAGGAAAGTATAATGTTATCATACCGCGCATCCCAATAATTCCGACTGATATGCCATTTGATTGATGTGCTATGACCATAAACAAGTCCCAGGGACAATCTTCAAGTGTTAGTCGTGTTAATCTGGAAAACTCATATTTCTCACATATTCAATTGTATTTTCCCTGTTCCCGTGTTGGAAAATCAAACCAGATTTGTTTATCTATGTGCCGGGTAATCAAAAAAAATATCGTATCAAAAAGCACTACAAGAAAATTAAAACTGATTTTTGTTAATATATTAACAATAAAACGATTACTCACTCATTTTAAGTGCTCATATCTGTTTTATTTCCAAAGTGACGGTATTTTCAGGAAAATTTCATGCTCCGTCTAAAAAATAGATAAGAATTGTTTTGTTATGTAAATATTTCTAATCTCGTATAATCAATGTTATGATTTATAATATTTTCAATGGAAGCATTAAAAAACAGAGGAATCTGAAGAAGAACAAAGAAGAATCTGGATTCTAAATTCTCTAACAGTAAATAATATATCAACCTTCAGAAGAATCAGATGGTAGAGATATTATTATTGAATTTTGAATTTCAAAGTATCATTAATATGTGTCATATTTGACAACGGATATGGACAATAACCCGGAACCGGGCCCTCCTGATCCAAGTGAAATCTTTTATACTCCCGATAACAATTTTTTCTATCTCTATCTCTCAAAATCGTCCCAATGCTGACCAAAATGTAACACTCTTTAAAAATTATAGGTAGTAAACAATGGCGTATCTAGGGGGTGGCGAGAGGGGCGGTCGCCCCAGGGCAACACAGGCAAAGGGTACCCGCCTAGCTAGATATTTTTTTTATGAATAATAAAATCATTTCATTAGTCTTAAATAAGACCCTTATTCAACTTTTTTACACATTGATTTTGTATGATTGCATTGTTTATAATTAACACAAAGTTTCTTAGCGGTAGAGCGGTAAACGTTTCGGTAACCGTCGGCGGCACGTCCAAGGAGTGTACCGCGTTGAATGCCGAGTTGTTTTCCTTTAACGATTTCTCAATACTTCGCGTTTTCAATAACAATTCACCGAATGAAGAGAAGTCGTTGCGATCTATTCTTTTCCTAATTCTCGTATCTAGTAACCCATGTCATATCCAATTCGACTCGCTCTGATAGGTCTCCAGTTGGATCAACTTCTTTTGATTAGCGTTGATTTAAAGTGTTAGTACTATTCGATAAAAAACTCCTAAAATGAAGCGACGTCAACTAAGTGGAGCTGAAAAAGAGTCTAAGAAAAAAGCAAAAGAAGAGGCTTCTAAAAAATAAAAGAGAAAAATCTTAAAATTCCTAGCTTCTTCTGCAGCTTTGAATCTGGATAATATTGAGGACTCCGATAAAAACATCGAGGACCTCAATAGAAATAAACATCCATGAATTTAGAGAAAATGAAATTAATTATGTTGAAATAAAACACTTCGAAACTAGTTATGGTAATGGGGAATTAAACGCTGTGATATCTTGACGCTAACAGACATCGGACTGTGGCCAATAATATTTTCAGATAACATTATGGGAGAGGGGGGTAAAGCGGGGTGGCGGGCAAGACGGGGTACCCGTCTTATATCGCGAACCGTTTGACCAATCAGGATCGTTTCTGCGCGTGAGGCATCGCGGCCATTAAACCTTTTAGTCGACGCAGTGACAGAGCGACGACGCCACTGTTTTTGTTGGTTAAGTAGCAAAAATAGTATATTAGTGATTTTCTTAGCGTTTTTTCAGTTTGGTTGCACTGTGATTGTTTTATAAATAACAACATTTCGAAGTACAAGTAAAGTTATTCACATGGGTTAAAGATTACTCATGCAGGTGAGCACTTGTTTATTTGTATGCGAGAGCATTGTTTTAAGAGGTTAATTTGTTTATTTATTTGGACATGAGAGGGCAAGACGGGGAATGGGGTACCCCATCTTGCCCGAACTAAAATAGATGCTCTAGTTGGTTTGATAACCCTGAAATAAACAAGACAACAAGTACTCCACAAAAATCAACATTTACCGTTACCAGTCCTCAGCAAATAATGCCCTTTCCAGTAACACGCAAAACTTCTCGCGTTGTTAGAAAACGAGGAAAAACTGCAATTATAACTTCATCGCCCTATAAAAATGAATTGGAAGAGACTATTAAAAAAAAGAAGTTGGCAGAAGAAGAAAAGCAAAAGAATAAAGCAATAAGAGAACTAAAGAAAATCGAAAAAAAATCTGCGGCTAATAAAAAAAAGTGGCCAAAAAGAAAAAAGGATCTTAACATGTCCCATCAATAGAGAGCAGAGACAGTGAAGTAGAAAATACACCATGTTTGTTTTGTAATGGTTGTTATTTGGAGTCGAATGAAGGCTGGGCTGCATGTTCTGCATGCGGCAAATGGGCTCACTGTAGCTGTGCTGGTCTGGATGATGAAGATGAAGATGCAACGTTTACTTGCGAATTTTGTCAGCAAAAATAAATTGGATTTTTTCAACCCCATCTTGCCCCTCAGGGTACCCCATCTTACCCGACGGAGGGGGCAGGATGGGGAGACCTGACCTTTTCTACTTTTGAATAATTTTCTCTTTCATTATTTAACATATGTTCCTAATTAGTATTAGTTATGGAAGACTGATTACCAAAGATGATTATTGAAATAAAAAAGATAATAAAGACACGAAAATGTTAGTTTTATTGAGATTCAAACATTAAGTACCCCGTCTTACATTTTAAATAAAACAATTTAACCGGATTTATCGCGTATATTAACATTATTTCGGAAACCCGACGTTTCGAACACTTTGCAGTAGTCCGTGGTCACGGGTAGACCACGGACTACTGCAAAGTGTTCGAAACGTCGGGTTTCCGAAATAATGTTAATATACGCGATAAATCCGGTGAAATTGTTTTATTTAAAATGTATAAAAATCGCGAAAATCAAAGAACCCCGTCTTACCCCCCTTTCCCCTAGAATGTATTTAATTGAGATGGGTTCTTTAAAGATACAAAATATGGATCGCAGTTTGAAGAAAGAAGAGAAAACTTACTAAAGCTTGTTTTTTTTAAAAAAAAAAATGACAAGGACATATGTAAGCGATGGTATAAATACTACAATGAGCTCTTAAGTGAAGAATTCTCACGAAAACCAGAGAAAGTCGAACCTGCCAAGGACATCACCTTAGCAGAAGTTAGAAAAGCTATTTCTAAGATGAAAAATCACAAAGCGATTGGACCAGACAACATACCAGCCGAAGTTTGGAAAACGCTTAAGGACGGGGAGTTATGGCTTTGTGAACTTTTTAACAACATCCTTAAAAGTGAAGCCATGCCTAACATATGGCGTACGAGCACACTTGTTCCCTTCTACAAAAATAAAGGGGATGATCGGCAATGTGAAAATTTCCGTGGCATAAAGCTGACCTCACACACCCTAAAAATCTGGGAAAGAATCCTGAGCGAACGCCTATCAAATCTAATCACGTTAACTGATAATCAGTTTGGCTTCACACAAGGAAAGTGTACCATCGCCCGTGAAAATAAGGAGAACCTAGTAATGGTATTTATAGATCTTGAAGGCCTTCGATCGTGTACCAAGAACCATCATATGGCAAGCCTTAAGAGCACATGGTCATGGACACTATGTCCGACTTATTAAGGACATGTATACAAATGTGCAAACGCGAGTAAGAAGCCCAGCGGGCCTGTGAGAGAGCTTTACCATAAAAGTAGGGGTCCGTTACTTTTCAACGTAGTAATGAATTATCTAACTGTTATTATACAAAAGCCAATACCGTGGAATCTCTTATATGCTGACGACATAGCCCTGATATCGCATAACCCACAAGAACTTCAAGAACACCTTGACAATGGAGAGAGTCATTGGAAGCAAATGGAATGCACATCAGTAGAACTAAAATCGAATGTATGTAACTTCGACCCAACAAATTCCATCGATACCACCATTAAGCTTAACGGCGTAAACCTTCCACAAGCTAAAACTTTCAAGTACCTGGGCTCAGTTATCTCCGATAATGGGACAATTGAAGCAGATATCCTACTCAGGACAACATCTGGATGGAACAAGTGGCGAACACTAACTGGAGTATAGGACTACGACACTAAAATGCCTATCAGGACGAAGGGGAAAAATTTACCAAACGGCAGTAAGACCTACTTTACTCTATGGGTACGAAGTATGGGTACGAAGTGTGGTGTAGCGGTGAGCGTACCTGACTGCTAAACCGCGGGTCCTGGGTTCGAATCCCGGCCGGGGCAAATGTTTATATGGCTGATGTTTGTACTCGTGTCATGGATGTTAATTGTGACGTTTCTGTGTGTGTCCGCCACCTGTAACACAGGCCTAGGCACACAACAGGGGTGTGAGTGTGTAGCGTTTATTTATTTATTTTCTTTGAGTTAATGCTTTAGTTAACTGTGGTATTTTGTTTTAGGTTGGGTACGATTTTGAAGACCCTCTTGCCCAAGTCCTCGTTGACTCCGACAGCGAGGATGAAAATGACGAGTTGGGGGAACAAGAACTGCTAGATCTCATCGGCGTCGACGACGAAGATGAGATCGAGATAGAACAATCAGAACTAGCCACTAATAGAAGGTATTGTAAACGAAACAAACCGATACGCGTGAGACATTATTGCCCCATTTTTTGAAACCTGAGGATTCTGCCCCCGCAATCAAGAGTCAACGACTGGGATGAAACGTGCGTTGACGAAATTTATAGACTTTTATCAGTTTTGATTTTAATGGGTATATGTGTCCGAGGACGAATTGATGAATACTTTTCGAGAGGAGTTTTAATATGCCTGAATTTCGAAAGCTTATATCCAAAAACAGGTTTTTGCTTTTGATGAGATTCCTTCATTTTGTTGATAACAGTTACTTAATTCCAGGAAAAAAAATAAAATAGCAAAACTGCAGCCGTTGGTAGAATATTTATGTCAAAAATTCAAAACCGCTTATTCACCTCACAAAGAACTGTCGATAGACGAATCATTGCTATTCTGGAAAGGACACTTGAATGCTAGGACACGCTTCGTTCAATGCATCCAAAGCAGCGCGATTCGGAATAAAGACTTATGAGCTTTGTGAGGCGGTAAGCAGTTATGTATTAGATATAATAGTTTATACGGGAAAAAATACTACCCTAAGGCAATCTTTATTTGGCTTTACAAATACTACATCCAAAGTTGTCCTAACTTTAATGTCCCAATACTTGGACGCGGGACACACATTATACATGGACAATTATTATAATAGTGTGCAATTAAGCAGATTTTTTAAATCTCGCCGTACAGATGTCGTTGGAATGCTAAATCGCCGTAGGCTCGGTACTCCCTTGGAGATTTAGCGTCTCAACGAAAGATCTGTGCCTAGGGGCACTATTGTAAGTCGACACTGTGGTGACATCTCTGTGCTTGCATGGAAACATGTTAGGTTGGTCACCACAGTGTCGACTTTTCACTAAAACAATGTTGTCCCAGGCAGGCGAGCAGTTAAGGGGAATTAATGATACACAATCGTATATGCAAAAGCAAGGGTTAAGTAGGGGCATCAGGTTACAATTGGCCCCGGGTCCTAAATATACTAGCTACGCCCTTGCCAGCAAACCTATCCATACAAATAATTTATCAACCCTTCTTTGAACGACATCTTTAATTTTTATCGTGAAACAGATTCTGGCCTATAATGTTCATGTCTCTATATTGGAGTCTGAGCAATTATTAGGAATATAAATTTGTAATTTATCAAATTACAAATTTGCTTCTGAAAATGAAATAGAAAAAAATAAATAAAGACGGTGTTAAAAGCATTGGAAGAAATAAAATTAGCGTCAGAAAAAAGTTCTGCTATTTTATGTTAAACTATTTTTTAACCACACATACATAAATACAAAGCCCCTCTATTTATCCCTACTTTTTGTGGTAGGTACGCGTATGGATCTGATGCGGAATGTACTAATTTAATGGTCGATGCAATAATTTTAAAGCAATGGCCCCTGCTTTAAAGGCAGAAGAGGCCCACTCGGAAACACATTATGAATGGAACCACTAATTGGGTTCCTACGCAGTCTGTTATATTAACTTTCAAATGTCAATTTTAATTAAGAAAAATCTTTGTTCTTTAACGATCTTGATGTCGAAGCGTACAATTAAACGAACTTACGAACGAACGAACGAACAAACGAACCATACAATGTTATAACTGCTGTAGATTTGATAATATAAAATCTATTTGTTGATCAAAATCTAGATGCTTTAAATGTTCTGAAGGTTACTCTGATGAAACATGTATCGTTTCCAACATAAATGAGTCCTACATATACAGCTCTGGCAATCACTACGCATTAGAGTCAATTTGTCACGAGTACGCTAGACAACGGTTGATAAAAAATGCAATGTCCCAGGAGAATATTTCTTTTTCTGTGACATCTGCACAATTTCCTATTTCTCTTGGGCTTTATGCTGAGGTGGTAAAAACATAAACTGCTCAGAATTCTACTACTATACCGCACCCTCCTAAAATTTCTTCTCTCTGTAACACACATGCTACAGCTTATATAAAAAACAATTTTTAAATCAGCCCCTTCTCATTCTCCTAAATCATTTGGTTATGATACAATTCCACATCAGAATATTATATCATTAGGCTCATCCACTCTTTACAATTGAACAATTTTTATATTTTCTTTTAATTTTGTTAAATGAACGTCTATCTCCTCTACTTAATAAAATACCGAACAACGCTGCTAAAACACTTTTAATTAAAATGACGAATCATCTTCCATTATACGAGTGTCTCCTCATGGAAAGGCAAGAGCTTCACACAAAGAACACCAGGCACCATTTGTTTAATCCAGTTACGTAGATTCGCAATTTTTGTTATATCTGAGACTTATACCACTGTATATAGTATACTTATGTTTCCTTGCTTAGTCGCAGGAACGTACTTAAAAGATTTGTTGATTGCTTGGAAAAAATCAGACTACTTTTGAAGATTGAAAAATGGAACATAAGCCACAGCTTATGAACGTTATATGGCTTTTAAAAATAATTTAAAATTGATGTTTTTTACAGACATACGTCAATATTTAAATACATTAAAAGTAAATAACAAAACAATTATTTTCATGATAGATGTCATTTGCGCGTTCGAGCCTAAACTGCAAATTTTCAGGACTGATAGTATCACGAGAACATTTTGATATTCACGAGACAGCAGAAAGATAATTTTACTAAAGAATTTATTTTTGTAATGATGATGATCAAAGAATGATCAAGAAATTTCAGGGAGATTTTCTCAGTTCAAATAATTGTCAGCAACACTCAATTTTATTATATAAATTTGACTGGTTGGAAAATGTTCATTCACAATTTAGGATAGCAGCGTTTAACTTAATCTCTTGAAATCGACGAACGATCTTTATCGTTGTAACCGCGATCAATCAAAGGAGAAACTGCGGAGGCGAGATCAGCGGAGTATCCTGAGAATCGGAAGTTCTGCCAAGCACTTGAGTCCCGGTTGAAGAAGGCATATATGTATATTAAAGAGGATTACACTAAGGAAATACTAGAAGCACGTAAAGCATTACAGCCAAGGCTTAATGAGGAACAAAAGAAAGGAAATATAGCCTACCTAAAAGCAGATAAATTAATCGTGAAAAACCAGACAGATGCTAACAGAGAAAAACGAAAGAGGGGACCCATCTCATTCTCCATATTCTTCTCCATTTAATTTAGCATTTTTAATTTTATTTTTGTTGTTTGTATAATATTTTTGAATATATTTTCTGTTTTTATACCAATTTTTCGTTTTTTATTACAAAAACATGACTACCTATATGTAAAATAGTAAAAGCTTTGTTATATAACATAAAATAATTTTGTCCACCTAGCATGTTCTACACGAAACACTGTGCGCCGCGGCGGCGCGAGTTTCATACCTTTCGCCGAGAGCCGCGTGTCACGCACCGTGAGCTCCGCGAATATATTCAAAATTCAAAACAAGAAGGTGTGAACTGTGCTAAGCTGTGTTGATATTGTGATCTGTGTTACTTAATGAACTGTATAACGAAAAATACAACTCATACAACCGTCCTAGGACTTTCAACTATCTTCAATACCTTGGCGGTAAGTTGAGCACAAGAGATTTTAAAGTAACACGTAAAATATTAAAACATCCACTAAGCTATCGTGGTATCCAACCAATGATGATTATATACTTTATTACAAAGGAGAAACTCGTGGCTTATATAGAGTAGCCAAGGCTTGCTCGTTGAATACCAAAGACTGAACAAACCCACGCAAGCAGTTTTGCGCTTGGTTGCATCGATTGAAGGAACCCACAGAAATGTCACGACTGATAACTGGTTTACTTCAGTGGAGCTTATGAACATCCTAAAGCAAAAACAGCTGACACTCGTGGGTATCCTAAAAAAAATAAAAGGGAAGTACCTCCTCAATTTCTACCTAGCCGTCATCGGGACGTTGGCTCTTCGATTTTTAGATTCACATCAGATGCAATATTGCTATCTCTTGTACCAAAGTAAAATAAATCCGTCCTTGTTCTCTCCAGCATGCATCAATCGCTAACCATCGATTCACAAAAACAAAAGCCAGAAATGATTACTTTCTATAATAGCACCAAAGGTGGCGTCTATACATTAAATCAAAAATGTGCCATTTACTTAACTTCTCGACGCACACAGCGCTGGCCAATGGTGGTCTTCTACAGAATGCTGGATGTATCTGCAGCAAATGCATACATCATCAGCAGCATAAATCACTCTCAGAGAAAAGTGCCCAGACTTAACTTCATGAAACGACTGACTGAAGATCTTATCGAACCCCACTTAAGACGTCAAGTGAGCCAGTTTGTATTGCAAAGGAAACTTCAGAATGCTATTCGCCGGGTTCTCAAAATAGATAAAGAACCAAGAACATCTTCGGCAGACAACTCTGACAAATTAGAAACACGCATAACTTGCTCAACATGTGACCCAAAAGAAACGTAAAACATTCCATTTGTATTTTCAGTCCAATGTGCGTTGAGTGTCCTCAAAAAATGTGTATAAGCTGCCGCGAGATATTGTAAATGTTAATGGGCTGTAATTTTATAATGATTGTGATTTAATTGTCCCAATGATAGTTTTATTTAAGAGGTTATATATTTAAGTTATTAAAATGATTATTATTAATAATATTAAAAAGTAAAGTGTAAATTTGAAAAGTTTTTTTAGAACAATATTAAATAAAAACAATTGAAGAACATGATGTAGTTTTGATTTTTACCAATTTATAAATTTTTTACCTTCTTAATAGTACTTATACGCAACCGGTCACCATGACCGACATTAGGTGGATATGTTACTAGAATACACGTTAGGTGGCTAAGGGTTAAATTAATAATGATAATAATAATTTAAATTTGGATTTAAAGTGCATACCGCTAGAGGAAGTCGAGAATTTTGTTTCATTATTTCGGATTTAAGTATATAAAAAAACTAATGTTTAAAATTGTTATTTTGGGTGCAAAAAAAAAGTTCACTTTTGCAATCTTGAAGACGAATGATCAAAAGATGGCACTGGGATAAGAATTTTGCAAGAGGTCTTAGCCTATAAAGTATTATGCAGAAGAGAATCTACTCTAACAACACAATATTTCGATCTATTTTAGAAAAGCTGGAAAAACAAGACACTGTTTTAAGCAATCAACTGTCTGATGCATTGCATGCATGCAAAGTCCTAGAAAGACGCAGTGGTGAAATTACTGATATGTTTTACTTTACTCGTAACAAACAAAAAAAGTATGATTTCGTCTCAATCCCAGTACTGTAGACCACTTGATTTACCTAACACACCGTTGAGCGGCTGCTATTAAGAATAAGGAAGAAGCTATGGTAGTTAGCTTTAATACAGCAAAGCGCCTTTGATCTGGTCTGGCACAAAGCCCTGGTGTCGAAGTTGCCATCGTTCGGACTTCCTGAGAGATTATGCTAACGGGTTTTCTTGATTAAAGGAGCATAAAAGTTGTTGTTGACTGTACATACCAGGAGACCAAGTTCGTCAAAACTGAAGTACCTCCTATTATATGCTATTCCCTACGCTGTTCATACTGCATATCAATGGTATGTTGCGATGATTGATACTCGAAATAATCATTGTTATGCAGATGACAGCACGGCCGGTGCCTTTTACACGGAGAATATAACTTGTGTCTTATACTGCGTCTTCCCTAGAGCAGTTCTCGCTGATTTGTGAAGCAAAGCTCAGATCCACTCGCTCAGGCACCTGCCCCTTAGTATCAGTAAGAACCACTTGACTGGATTCAGCGGACAGCAATTAGAATCGTCGAAAATCCCAACCTCTTTTCCAATGTTAAAGTTGGCAACGCATCTACATCCTCTCAGATTGTAGACGTTTATGAGCGAGGGTATCCACTTTACATTAGGTGACCCTTCTGCTCGTTTGCTATCCTACAATATGAATTAAAAAACCAAAAAAGTATGAGCAAGAGATAAAAATGTCTAATTGTACATTTAAATGTTGAAAATTATAGCTTACTCTTTATCGACAGGAAATGAAAAAAAATTATATGCCGAGTTACGAAAGATAATGTTGAATAAAATATAGAACTTGTATCTGGTGCAGATGCAGAAAGTAGGCAGCAGTCTCTGGATAATAATATAACGTTACAAGAGGAATTGGAATTTCAGCTAAAACAACACAATAATGATGAAAAGCGAAAATCTTTGAAATATTTTTTCAATTTTATTTAAAAAAGAAAGAAATGGCAGCGTTCGAAGCTGACGAAGCCAAAGGGAAGTATTTGACTTTGTTGCATGACTTTTTATTAACTATCAAACCACCAAGTGTGGAGGCAGAAATAGCCCTTTCCGCCGCTGGTTACATTTGTAGTTCTATAACAATTAGATTAGGAGATAACACCATTAATGCAATTTGCTTTTTGAGATCATATTAACAAAAAATAAAGAAAGCAAATTATTTATTATTTGATATTGCTAAACTTGTATTATTATGTTTGCGGTCGACCTCAAATTATTCTTACAATATATACAATAGAAGATTTTAGATTAGATAGATTTTAGATGTCACAGTGTGGAACACGATCACGCGAAAAGATAAATTACAACGCTCATTAATAACAATCACTAACTGACCTAACTTAACTTCTAATTCTAATTCTCCGCCTAACCCTCCATCAATGCAAAGAAATTTGTTAAGTTTTTGCATAAGTACAAAGTTACCAATATTACAAATCATGGTATTAAACACGTTGGACGCAATAAAAATAGTGTCGTATTCTTACTTCTAAGTCTATGTAAGTATGTTGCAGTTATTCCTACCGTCAACATTACTAGAATGGTTATTATAAGAAAGGTCCCAATTAACTTCTCATTAGATGAACTTGTTGAATCGTGGGTTTTCCCTCTGATTGTAGTTAAGTTCTTAAGGCAAGACGTCTGAATAGAAAAAGTATGAATGAGGAGTGTCTACATAGGTTCCGAGTCAGTCAATTGTAGTTACTTTCCGTGGACAAGAGTCGCTTCGGACACATAAAATCGCAGTACAGATCACAACATCGGTCCTACTAATCTGCACAATCTCACACTGGTGATGCGTGTTATATAAATAAGGAAAATACTTATTGTCTATACTTTAAAAGTAAGCAACTGAAAAAGACTGCCCTGAGTTTGAAGAGCAACAATCTATCAAAATTGTAATGTCTCAAGAGTGCACCTCATATTAAGAAGCATCCTCTAGTGTCTAAATGTTTTACACCCCAATCAACGCAAAGTCCAGATCCTTACATAACAACATTCCAGTGACACTTAGTAAATCCTACCGTAAAACCGTTTTCCATTCTCCTCGTCCCCGCGCTCCTTAGGTAAATTTGGACAATTTTTGCATATGAACAAAGTTACCAATAATACAAATTATGTTGTTAAAAAAGTTGGACGCAATAAAATTGATATTATAGAGATTGGTCTATAATTTTTTGCTGAACCTCTATCACCATTTTTATAAAGTGGTAAAACTAAAGCTTCTTCCAAAGTACATGGAATTGGCCAGTATTTAGGGAACGATTGATGATCATAGTTAGCGGCTTCAATAGGTTGTTTGCACACGTAGTAACAAAAAGTGCAGATGCCGTCCGCCCCCGCGCCTTTAGGTTTGTTTAGGCCCTTCAAAATTCTGAGAATTTGCTCGGACGTAAAAGACTAAGACTGTGTCATGTGTTGTAATACGTGTTCAAAATATTTATAGTGGCAGCGTTCACCGGAGGCGGCGTTGTACTGTTACTGTACATAGAAGAAAAATGATCAGCAAATAGATTGCAAATATCTGCTCCATCATGAGCTACATGAGAATTCAGCGTCATTTTAACGGGGTACGAGTTGTTAAGCTTTTTTTTAATTTTCAGGTATGACCAAATTAACTTGGGATTCGATCTTAATGAAGCCTCGGGGTTATTTATGTACGTAGAGTAGGATTCTTTTAACAGCTTATCACACCTCCCTCTTAAGAGCTCAAAAGTCAAAATATCACGGGGGTTGTTATACTTAGTCTGGCCATAAATACTGTTACTATTCAAAAAAAGAAAATATTACGTTTGAATTTGGAATCTGTCATTTTTATATGATTGCTTGATGTGTTTTCTTATTTTCGCGCCATTATATTGTTAAATATTTTGTTATATTAAAATGGAGTGGGGTGATAAAGAGAACCGAATCGCTGTGATTGCCTTACATAAAGTAGGTATGGAGAAAAGTGCAATTTTTAAAACCCTCCACCCGCTTGGTATTAGTCAAATGTTTGTTTACCGGGCTATTGATAGGTACAATGATACCTCCTCTGTTTGTGACAGAAAAAGATCTGGCCGTCCACGTACCGTTCGTGTGAAAAAGGTGATTAAAGCAGTTAGGGAAAGAATTCGAAGAAATCCTGTCCGTAAGCAAAAGATTTTATCTCGGGAAATGAAGATAACTCCTAGAACCATGTCGCGTATATTAAAAGATGACTTAGGACTTGCAGCCTATAAGAGACGTACTGGTCACTTCTTAACCGATAATTTAAAGAAGAATAGGGTGGTAAAATCCAAACAACTACTTAAGCGGTACGCAAAGGGAGGTCACAAAAAAATTTTGTTTACGGATGAGAAAATTTTTACAATTGAGCAGTATTTTAATAAACAAAATGACCGTATTTATGCTGGAAGCTCTAAAGAAGCTTCGCAATTAGTAAACAGAGTACAACGTGGGCATTATCCCACTTCAGTGATGGTTTGGTGGGGTGTTAGCTATGAAGGGGTGACTGAGCCATATTTTTTTGAAAAAGGTATTAAAACGTCGGCACAAGTTTATCAAAATACCATTCTTGAGACGGTAGTTAAGTCTTTAACTAACACCATGTTCAATAACAAAGAATGGTGCTTTCAACAAGACTCGGCACCGGGTCATAGAGCTCGATCCACCCAATCTTGGTTGAAAACTAACGTTCCGGACTTTATCAGCACTGAAAACTGGCCGTCGTCAAGTCCTGACCTAAATCCATTGGATTATGATTTATGGTCAGTTTTAGAGAGTAAGGCTTGCTCTAAACGCCATGATAATTTGGAGTCCCTAAAACGATCCATTCGGTTGGCAGTGAAGAATTTTCCTCTAGAAAGAGTTCGTGCTGCTATTGATAACTGGCCTCAACGTTTAAAAGACTGTATTGCAGCCAATGGGGACCACTTCGAATAAACATTGTATATTTTTAATAGTTATATATTGATGTATTAAACTAACTCACTATGAAAGGAATAAATGTTACGTATAAAAAAAAATCGTGCTTTTCTTTATAACAATATTTATGGCAAGACTAAGTATTTACGTATTTTGACCCTGTATTTATATTTCTCCTTGATACAATTAATTAAACCGCGATTAAACCAAATAGGATATTTGGAGCTTCGAGGCCTAGAAATAGGAACATATTTTCGTATTAATGTCTGCAGTTGAGAATAGAAAATAGAAACCATATCATCAATTGATTATGTACAGCTGTTACTTATATTTTGTTATTATTAGGTGTACAAATAAGTTTCCGCGGTTTGTCAAAAGATGGCCCCACCAGAAGGTTTTGGAGAAATTGTCAGATGTAAAACGTAATATCCCAAGTTTCGTCATCCGGCAATACCATAACCTTAAAGTACTAGTGATTCCGTATCAGCATCACGTAATTTGTTTCGTGCAAAAATGTCAAGTTTTGTGCCCAATAAGCATCATTTGCGGGAACTTTTGATTTACTTCTTTAATTTGAAAAAATCTGCAGCTGAGGCGCATCGATTGCTTCTAGAAGCATATGGTGAAGCTGCTTTAAGTGAGAGAAGTTGTCAGGAATGGTTTCAAAAGTTTAAGAAAGGTGAGTTTTACGTAAAGGACAAAGAACGCAGTGGAAGGCCGAAAGTGTACGAAGACATGGAATTAGAAGTACTATTGGAGGAAGATTCGTCCCAAACGCAAAAAGAACTTGCACTTACATTACAAGTGACTCAACAAGCAATTTCACATCGTTTAAAATCGTTAGGAATGATTCAAAAACAAGGAAATTGGGTTCCATATGAACTAAAGCCGAGAGACGTTGAACGCCGATTATGCATGAGTGAAATACTGCTTGCCAGGAATAAAAAAAGAGTTTTTTGCATCGTATAGTCACTGGTGACGAAAAATGGATTCACTACGATAATCCAAAGAAGAGAAAGTCATGGGTTAAGCCCGGCGAACCATCAACATCGACAGCTAAGCCGAATATTCATGGAAAAAAACTTATGCTGTGTATTTGGTGGGATCAGCTTGTTGTCGTGTATTATGAATTGCTGAAACCAAGCGAAACCATTACTGGAGCTCTCTACCGAACACAATTGATGAGATTGAGTCGGGCACTTAAGGAAAAACGCGCCCATTACTACTCCAGACACGACAAAATTATTCTTTTACACGATAATGCTCGTCCACATGTTGCGGCGCCGGTAAAAACATACTTGGAAACACTCAACTGGGAAGTTTTACCCCACCCGCCGTATTCACCAGACTTAGCCCCTTCCGATTATCACCTGTTCCGGTCGATGGCACATGGTCTGTCTGAGCAGCGCTTCACAAAATATGAAGACACCAAAAATTGGGTAGATTTGTGGATAGCGTCAAAAGATGAAGAGTTTTTTCGACGGGGTATCCGAAAGTTGCCAGAAAGATGGGGAAAAGTAGTGGCAAATGATGGAAAATACTTTCAATAAAACGTAATGTACTGTTCCTTCACAATAAATTCCTAATTTTTTATAAAAAACCGCGGAAACTTATTTGTACACTTAATACTTATTTATTGAATGTAGCCGTAGCTGTTACTTACATTTTGTTATTGCTACATTGTTGGATGTAAGCGAAAAGAGTTCATCGAATGAACTCAGGAAAATACTGCGGGCAGAAGAAACAGTCACTCTGTCTGAAGTAACAACCGAAGCAAAAAACTAAAGGTGGAGAGGCAATTAAGTGATTTCAATTGGAAAGACAAAAATCAAATTGTAAATAAGATCGATACACGAGTAGAGAAAAGGACATTCATAAATAACAGTTAAAAGGAATGTTTCCAATGTGGTAGTTGGAATCACCTAGCTTGATATGTAAAATGCCCAGCTAAAGGAAAACCTTGTAACAATTGCAAAATATGGGATATTTTCATTCATTGGAATAGGTCAGGAGAAACGTAATTACCAAGTCAACAAACTAGAAAGGAACGGAGGGGCGAAAAAAATTAGAAATCGTCATACCAAAAACAGGAAGATATAAGGCAAACAAGCGCGATAGAAAGTAAAATTGATTACGGTTTTAATATTCTAAATAATGACACTCTCACTTGTCCAGTAGGTGAAAACTCAAATACAGATGTTGATTGACTCAGGATGCCAACATAATTTAATAATACCAACATAATAAATTAGACATAAAGCACAGCCGGTACCTCCATCAGAGCTATCAAGTTTGGCCAATTTTTTTATGATAATGTTGCCAATATTACAAATGATGATATTAAAAATGTTGGACGTAATAAAATGGGCGTCGAATTCTCTTCTAGGTCTATGTAAGAATGTTGCAGTTATACCTACCTTCAACATTACTAGAAAGGGTATTATAAGAAAGATCCCAATTGACTTCTCATTAGATGAACTTGTTGAATCATTGATATTTCCCTCTAGTTATTGTCAAGTGCTTAAGACAAGATTTTTGAACAGAAATAGTATGAATGAAGGAGTGCCTAAATGGGTTCCGGTATAGTCAGTAATAATCACTTCCCGTGGACAAGAGTTGCCTGACTGGATGATAGACTTTTTCCCACCTGATAGGATGATGCTCTCTTCACGTAGAACTTTATAAGTATCCTGCAATTCAATGCCTGAATTACTGACGCTTCGGACACATACAATCACATTGCAGATCACAGCCTCGGTGCTACTGGTGCGCAAAATATAACACTGGTGATATAAATAAGGAAATAATAAGATTCTACTTGCAACGTTATTTTCAAAGACAAAGATATTTCAGCAAAAGTAGTTTATTAGTTTGACTACGTAGTTTGTAGTTTGACTAGGGGAGAATAACTTAATGAAAGTTAGTTGATTTTCGAAATAATGAACTAGGAATATTTTAGCGAAAAGCAGCTGCAGAATATCCAATGAAATCGAGCCTAATATTGCTAAACTTGCAAATGTAAAGCACTATCAAGCTTCACACCAGTTAAGTCCGTGACGTATGCATATATTACTACATATAAGTTACCTAAATTACTAGTAAATGTAAAATTACTATATATAAGTTAAATACATAGAATTTGTGTGGTCGAATTGTTTGAATTACTTAGGGGTAAACTCAATTCCCATAATTGTTAACAGGGGTAGTGGCATTGAAAACGTTAGAAACCAATGCCCTAGCAGAACTGCCGATTGAATCCTCAGAGGTATTGGACATTACTTTTTCCTATGAGAAACTGAAAAGCGACTTAGCGGAACTTAGCCTGAAAGACCAGTCCCGGTAAAGAGTGTCTAATCAGTACTTTTAACATTTAATAAATGTGTTTTTCAGTCTCATAATATTTCCAACCCTTGGAAATCTTTACACGTTAACCCCATTCTTAAACCTGGAACATGATCGTGTGATCTTCATTCTTGACCTTTTTCACTATCATCAATACTATCAAAAACCCGCTTTACGATTTTAAAACACCGGTTGGAATGAGTATTGGAAAGAAGAAATATTTTAGCTCCCTCTCAATTTAGCTTTAGAAAGGGGTTAAGCAAAACAGATAATCTCAGTACCAATAGGTGTTTAGGAAATACAACAGCTGTGTATTCGGCGGAGAATGAATCATTATATTGGTAATTTGCTAACCGGTCGTACGGTATCTGTTAAACATCCGCTACTTACTGTATCCTCCAGACTCCTCCTTCTCTCCTCTGATGTATAACATCTACACATATGACTTCGTATTGTCCGTCAGAAGTTTTTGTAACAAGAACACGTACCTCAACTTTCTCTTAAAAAAGTATTTAAAATCAGTGCAAAACAGTAAAAACTTCCTAACATCAAGTGCAACTCCAAAAAAACTAAAACTAGCAAATGTGCAGAAGTAGTGATCACAGTGCATGAGGTGATATTTACGTGAAAAACTAACTAGTCAGGTGTCTTTCCTTGACAACACTGTCTCCTCAACCTCACCTAATATCGACAGCGATATGACAAGAGGCATTTTTATCATATCAAAATCTTCCACAAAGTGACGCATATTATAGTAAAATCTGAAAATTGCCATATCATTTAGCCACTATGGACGAAAATTCGGAAATACTGCTACAAAAACTCGATAAGAAATTGAGACAAACCTAACAAATAACGGAATGGAACAGTAACCAGGAACATTATGGAAGCAATATAAATACTTCAAAGATAATGTAACAGAACTTAAGTCGAAAATCAAAACATTGGAAAGTGAGAAAAGAAAGTACAACCTAGTGTTCTTTGGAGCGGAGGAGAAAGGAACAAAAGAGAGAATTGAATCCATAAAAGACTCCGTAGAAGATATAGAAATACACAAGAAAACTAAACACAGTAACCCAACATACACATAACAACAAACATACACAGCACGTGATAAAAGAACATATGAAATTACAAATAAATATAACAACCTTAGTAAATGTAGCTTAGTAAAACCTGGCAAAATAGATGAACTCCGGTGTATTATGGAAACAATAAAAATATTAATGTGGTTGTACTGGTGGGAACTTGGATTAAATCTGAAACTGAAGCAAAATCATTGCAAATACCTAATTATGAACATCACTATAATTATAGAACACATAGCAGGGGAGGAGGAGTATCTATCTTCATTCATGAGAACCTAAGACATGATTTTATAAGCGCCAAATATGAGAACGACAATCCTTTGGGTTCATCTAAAGAAATTTTCGTTGGATATTGGCGTTATTTATAAACCAGAAAGAACAAATACCGCAAATTTCCTCGAAACCTTTTCAGAAGAACTACAAAAACTGAAAAGAACTGTCCTCTTTAGTGACTTTAATTTCAATTTACTTAGTAAAGACCATAATACATCGGCATATAAAGAAACGTTATTAGGAAATGGATATAACATATGAAATAAAATAGATGCAAAGCATTGTACGCGAGAAACCCTTACAACTGAAATAATATTGGATCATGTTGTAACCAGTTTAAAAGAATATAATTTTCACTTAACCATAATTGATTCCACCATGTCTGACCATATGCAGATTTTCCTTGAGGTAATGCAATATAAACCTGAACCAAAAAAAGATACAATACAAAGCTGTAAATTATAACAAACTATATAAAACTTTAGAAGCCCTAGAATGGACAGATATTGATATAGACTACATTAATTTACACCAAAGAATAATACTGACTCTCAATGAAAACAATACGAAGAAAACTAAAATTTTAAATCCCCTCAAGTCCAAATGGATTAAAAACGATATCATTAACAAAATAAATAGAAGAAATGAACTAGGGAAGGCATATAAAAGTAATCCACATGATATAGACATAATAGCGAAGTTTAAGAGAGAAAGACAGGACGTGTTTGAGTTGATTCAAGAAACCAAAAGTAACTATTATAATAAATCATTCAAAGAATGTGAGGGTAAGCCTTTGAAAAGTGGCAGTTGATAAACAGATTAACAAATAATAAAGTTAAAGAAATTTGTGCTCCTTCTAAATTGAAAACTGTTTCAGGGTTTGTTACTAACAAAGAGGATATTTGTGAATCCTTCACTAATTTGTATTCTAGTATTGATATTTTACTAGCAAACCAAATATCAGCTATATATTTCATCACCATATTACGGAAAACACTAGAGAGAAGGGGTGGTAAAATGGGACCTGCTGATAATTTGGAACCCCTTCATATCTCAGAAACTAGTGGTGGCATCTATTGAAAAACTGGGTAACTACGTTTAATACATCATTGAATGTATTCGGACCGCCACTAGCACCAATTCGTATCAAGTTTGAACCTGTCATTCACAGTTGAAATTTTACGTCAACCGTAAATATATTTTTTCGTAAATTGTTAAAACTGCCAAAAGTTTTTGTTTTAGTCTTACACTAATACAGTGGGTGTCCAAAGAAGTTTATGCGCATAAGTTTATATTGTCACAGGTAAGTTGTGAGTATTATTTCATCTAGTATAAGTTTTCTTAATTATTTGTCAAAGTGGTTATATTTTGAACTTGGAACCCCGTGGGTGTGGGTAATATGGAATCCAAATTATATGTGTATATAGTATATATAATGAATATAATGAACTACGTTCTGCTACCAAAAAATGTATATAGTATATAGTGAAACCACGCTCTGCTACCAGAAAATGTATATAGTATATAATGAATATAATGAACCGCGTTCTGCTACCAAAAAATGTATATAGTATATAGTGAAACCACGCCCTGCTACAGAAAATGTATATTGAATAATATAGGGTAGGGTGTGCCGCATTTGTGGAAGCGTGCTGAGGGGGAGGTTATTTATTAATTATTTACTTTATAGTCGGTTTTAGGATAATAGAAATTGTACAGTACCTTATCTTCATGATTCACAACACAAACACTGATTGTTCCCGGCCGGCATGGAATGTTTCACTTGAGTCTTCTTCACTAGGGGTTACTTGCCCTATTATCTTTTGTAGGTTTGTCTTTGTCAGGTTCAATATCAAGAGGGAATACACAAAAGGGAAATCAAATAAGGCTGAGGGAAAATCACACGGCTAATTAATATTAGATTCAGGAAGGACGTGCGCTCGCGTCGGCCGTCTCACGTGCCCCTTTTGCTACTTCTCGACAACTACTACGACCACAACTGTCTACTACTGGGGTACAACTGGCCGCTCGCGCGGGGTGTTCGCACAAGACTCTGACGACAACCCGCGCGGGGGTCATCGCAGGGGGCGGCACAAATAGGAATAAACAATATGCAATGCGTTTAATTTCAACTTTTATTATTCCAGTCATGCCCAGAACTCAATTATCATCTAAGCCAAAGTCAAAAAGAAAACAATGGACGAAGGATAATATGATTGAAGCTGTAAAAGCAGTAAGAGAAAAGAAAATGGGTTTGAAAAAAGCAGTTAAACTTTATAGTGTTCCTAAAACTACTCTGCAAAGGTTTGTTAATTGCAATCAACCTGCCAATGAGGTTGTAAATACTAGTATAGGAAGAAGACCAGTGTTGCCATTGCATCTTGAAGAAAGCCTTGTTTCTTACCTTCTAGTCATGGAAAGTAAGTTCTATGGCTTGACCCGTCAGGATGTTCGCAAAATGGCCTATCAGCTAGCTGTGAGAAATAATATCGAACATCCTTTTAAAAATAACACAGCAGGTCGAGCTTGGCTTGATCATTTCTTATCACGCCACAAAGATAGACTTTCTATACGCTCTCCTACAGGAACATCCAATGCTCGGGCTCTAGGTTTCAATAAAGAAGCAGTAGATAAGTTCTTTGATATTCTAGAAGAGGAATTCCAAAGGCATAATTACCCCCCAGAGAGAATTTTTAATGTCGACGAAACCGGATTATCTATCGTACAGAGTAAAATGGTAAAAGTAGTTGGTCTTCGAGGAAAACGACAAGTAGGTAGTATAACTGCGGCTGAACGTGGATCATTGGTCACTGTGGTATCAGCTATGAGTGCAAGTGGGATATTTATACCACCATTGCTGATATTTCCACGCAAAAACATGACGCAAACATTGATGAAAGGAGCTCCACCAGGCTCTATAGGAAGGTGCCACCCATCAGGATGGATTCAGACCAATCTGTTTACAGACTGGTTCCATCACTTCATTGAAAAGACCCACCCAACTGAAGACTCACCTGTTTTATTAATTCTTGATGGCCATTATTCACACACACGCAACCTAGAAGTTCTAATGGCAGCTAGAGCTAATCATGTCACAATGATTAGTTTACCTCCACATTCAACGCATAAAATGCAGCCATTGGACAGGTCTTTTATGGGTCCCTTGAAAAGCTACTACAGCGAAGAAATTAGACAATGGTTGCTTAATTCCAACCGAATTTTGACTCCATATGAAATAGCTGAATTGCTTGGACGTGCTTATCTCAGGTGCCAAACTGGAGCTATTGCTGTAAATGGATTCAGAGTAACTGGTATATATCCATTAAATAGACATGTATTTTCTGAAGCTGACTTCATAGCAAGCTCTGGTGAGACCTCTCTTCAACCTCAAGCTACTAAAAATGAGCTTCATCAACCGTCTACAAGTACTGGTGTTGCTGAGCAAATGCCATAGTCACCAGAACCTCAACCAGGCCCGAGTGGACTGGCGAATAGATCAACCCCGCAAGTTATTGATAGCAATCCTGTTGTACTTCCTGAACATATCTTACCTGTACCGACGACAAAAAATAAAAAATCTAACAGAGGCCGCAAGTCGTCTACCGCCACTATACTGACCGGATCTCCTTACAAAAAGCACTTGAAGAGTCAATCAAGGCTATAACACAGAGAGGAAGAGGCCGAGGAAGAGCTCGTGGATGTAGTCGTAGGAAGGCAACAGAAAACTCTTCTAGAAATCCTCAGAACCGCCAGGAATCCAGTTCTTCGGATTCAGAACTATCCGTATCTTCAGGAGACACTGCTGTGTCTGGAAATGCTACCGCGCATACTCAGCCCACTGACCAACATGATGCTTGTTGCATTTTTTGCTCTGAAAATTATTCTAATGATCAGCGAGGTGGAACTTGGATTCAGTGTCAATCGTGTGATTTGTGGGCTCATCTAGAATGCTCAGGGTGTGAAACAGAATATTATATGTGTGATTTTTGTAAATAATTTTTTTCATGCATGTAATTTGGAACTAGGTTCCATAATACCAGTAATATAGTTCAGTAGATATTTTTTTTATTTTTTCAATAAAGCTGATAATTTCCATTAATTGTTGGTTTTATTTTGTCAAATAACTTCTAATATAAAAGTTTATAAATTTTTATACATATAACCTCTTTTTTGAGATGAAAAGCGCAAAAGTCATTAAGTCATGTAAATAATTAATAACTTCTACTCTAACTAAGTGCATTAATAAGTGTCTTAATGAGGGAATATTTCCAGACGTACTTAAGATAGCAAAGATAACCCCAATTTACAAATCGAGATCTAAAGATGATGCAGGTAATTATAGACCAATCTCGGTTCTCCATGTAATGTCGAAAATATTTGAAAAGTAAATGTAGTGTACATTATAGGTTATTACAGTACCTTAATTTTTTCTTTTAATTTCTTATTGACCAACAATATGGATTTAGGAAAAAATCTAATATCCTAGCAGCTGCAATAGACCTTACAACCAAAATTAAAATCAATATAGACCAAAAACATATAGCCCTAGGTGTGTTTATAGACTTAAAGAAAGGATTTGACACTATTAGCCATCATTTACTTCTTCGTAAATTAGCATCAATTGGAATTACTGAAAAGGCATACAACATCTTTGAGTCTTACCTAATAGATCGTTATCAGGTGGTCAAAATAGGCGATCACACTAGTACGCCCAAGCCAATTAAATGTGGCGTCATTCAGGGATCCATACACTACTTTTTCTGATTTATATAAATAATATACACAAAATAAGTATAAAAGGCCACATTTTTTTATATGCTGACGATACTTGTCATTTTTACTTTTGTCATAATATTGACACTATAACACAGGATGCACAGGATGATCTTAATATGTTGGAAAAATTTCGCCACTCAACTCGAAAATGGCGGAAAGCGGGGACGTTAAAAACAGGGACCAAGCAACGGAGTGTCTTAACACTAGGTTTATATGGTCCCTGCAGTTTCCTCTGCCTACCCTGTTTTTGTTTATCAAATTTTTTGTAATACCTTCTATTTATTTGCGCACTCTGTAAATTAATTGCAACTAATTTGTTAAGGTTATTTATTTCTCCTCGAAGTGATTGTAGTCTTGAGAAATAAAGTTATTTTAAACCGTAAAATCAAAGGTCTTGTTAAGTGGTTACAAACAGATTCGCAAAAGCATCAGCGTATTATAAACACACTAATGACTAAGTACAGAAAGCATCAACCACGTTTCAAATTCAAATAATTTTATTCAAAATCTTATTTTGTATAAAAAATTCATTTTTTCAACGTCAAAAACATTACCAGTAACGGTTCTCTAAAGTTGACGCCTCAGTATTGAGAACAACCGGCGCAAGAAACTTAGCGAGACTTTTCTTTGTTTTAAATGGTCATATAATTTTACATTGATTCATTGTTGATAGTGACACGTTAGAAACAGACTGGATTTTATTTCCACGGTGTTCATTTAAAAAATCATCCGTTAGGTAATAACCTTACTTTTCTTTAAAAAATCTAAAATATAAATGACATAAGAGGGATTTGCTAGTAATTGTTTTGGTTGATCCACCTGATACTGGAGGTGGTAGAACTGGCGTTCAAACGGTGGCTAGAAGGAGGTAAGGTAAAGATTCACCTCTAAATAATGATTTTATTGCCAAAAAACAATCTTAAACCCATCTACTGCGAACCCTCCATACAAAATCTATATGTTCAACCATCCCTTTCCGAAGGTCCTAAGTCCTACATTGACTCCTACAAAGGTTTCCTTTCATTGTTTATGTGTCCAGGGAAGTACCTGATCCAGCTGCTGGTACTACAATTAGAGTCATTAAGTTTGGTCAATTTCTACACAGAAATAAGGTCAGTGATATCACGAATGATGGCATTAAGAATGTTGGTCGTAATAAGATCAGTGTTCAATTCTCAAACGCTGCTGCAGCGAATTCTTTTTTGATTAGATGAATTGAGAATTTCATTAGATGAGCTTGTTCTTTAGTTTTTCCATCTAGATACGGGCAAGTATTAAAAGCGCGAAGACTGAACAGAAAGAGTGTTAGTGAGGGAGTGACTACATGGATCCCTACCCAGTCGGTTGCAGTTACTTTCCGAGGTCAAGAGTTGCCTGATAGGGTCTTTTCCTATCATTCCTCTCTTCCAGTTGAACCTTACAAATTCCCTACTATCCAATGCCTGAACTGCTGCCGTTTTGGTCATATTAAATCTCAATGTAAGTCTCAGCCTAGGTGTTACAGGTGTGCCCAATTTCATTCTGGTGATACATGTGACATTACCAAAGAAAAGTCTAATTGTTTGTTCTGTAACTGTAAGCACTTTGCCACTGATATAGACTATCCTGAGTATGCAAGACAGCAATCCATCAAAATTGTTATGTCACTAGAGTGCATCCCATACTTAGAAGCTTCTTCCCGTGTTCCTTCTGCCCAGCGTTCCTATGCAAATATTGCTAAGGAAATGTTCTCCCCTCCAATTGCCATGAATTCTAAATTCCAAGAAGCCCGAGTTACCCAGAATACAACACCACCACATCATATCGCAAAACAGTGTTCCAAACTCCCCGTCCCCGAGCTCCTCTTGCTATAGGTTTTGATAGACAGGCTCATCAAGCCTCAATTGGTAACTGTTCCTCATCCCTTCCTAATGGTCAAAAGATGTGTTAGTTGCTTTAACAGAAACTCTTGTGAGTATTATATCCACCTGTGATGAAACTGTGAACTTCCTTTACCGTCGTCTAACGTTGCCCAAAACTTACTAACCATCTTTAAAATACTCAATAATGGCTCCACTGACCTTCCTGCAGTGGAATAGTAGCAGTGTTCGTACTAAAAAACATGAATTACTGCATATTATTTCTCTGTACGATCCTGTCATTATTGCCATCTTAGAAACATGGCTCGTGCCTCCCATTCCCCATTCACGGTACCAGGTTTTGCCTGTTTAAGGGAGGACGGGTATGGAGCTTATCCAGCACTGCTCTTCCTATTCTCGCATTCCTGTCCCATTACACAGTCATCAGATTAATGCTGTTACTGTGAGTGCCTTTAATATCTCCTTCCTTTCTGTATATATTCCTCATCATTCCTTTTCCGTTTTCCTTGAGTTTAAGTCTATCATTACTTCGCTTCCCAGTCCAGTGCTGATCCTGGGAGATTTCAACACTCATCACACTATGTGGGGGTGTTATTACTGTAACGGATTCTCTCCTTCGTTGGTGGACTTAATTGATGATGTCGACCTTTGCATCCTCAATGACGGTTCCCCGACTCCTATGGTCAATCCTAATCAGAACCCCAGAACTGCTATTGACCTTTCCTTGTCCACTCCTTCACTTGCTACCCAGCTATCATGGTCTGTTCTTTCTTCCACACATAGTAGTGATCACCTTCCAATACTTTTATCCTTAAATAATAGACTCCCTTTTATTAATAGCCCTCATCCGCTCCTTAAATTCAATCTAAAAAAAGCTAATTGGTCTGAGTATGCTGACTCTGTAGATTGTGGATATTGAATGATCTTCCTGAGATTGTTAATCATGAGAATGTTATTGTTTGTAATAACTTTTGGTTAGTTTGGTTTGTTTCTGCCACCTTATCTGCAGCTGACTTACACATTCCCAAAAAAACTCTCCATTCATAAGCAGATGCTCAGAAATGCTCTGATTCTGTCGATCGGCGAACATCTACCGAGGTGTCATACGCAGCCTATATGACAATGGAGAATTACATTGAATACAAACGCAATGATGCGACATTTAGGAAATTAATTTGGAAAAAGAAAAATCTTGGTTGGTTGCTTAATCCTCGTATCTCTTCCCGTATTGTGTGGATGAATGTTTAGAGATTTCGACCGGCGAAACTCAACAGTATGCCCAGTCCAAATTCCAACAATCCATCCATATGGCTTAACAATTTCGCTAACAAATTGGCTCCTCTCTTTGTTCCATCTTTTGATTTATCCCCAGCTTTGCCAATTAAATCCTCAGAAGAAATGGATAGGGGAAGCCGGGGTTCAAAGTGAAAGGGGTAGGTTGTTCCGATCCAAATAACTCCATGAAGA
Organism: Dione vanillae; assembly: GCA_037178615.1. Taxonomy (NCBI): domain Eukaryota; kingdom Metazoa; phylum Arthropoda; class Insecta; order Lepidoptera; family Nymphalidae; genus Dione; species Dione vanillae. Next base: position 360,840 of record JAZFAU010000341.1, read on the forward strand.
AAAGAGATAGCAATAAATGTTAAGTGCGTCGCGAAATATCAAATCATCCCGCTGTGCCGTGTGCACATAGATATTTAATTTTGTAACAAGTAAAAGCTCCTTATTCACGCTTCCTTTATTCGCGTTTTCACTATTCGCGGATTAAAAAAATGCTACCACAATTCCTATATTCGCGACTAAAATTTCATTATTCGCGGATTGAATAGTACCTACATACATAATAAGAATTTAGACTTTAAAGCACTTCTAGTTTTGGACAATGCACCAGGACATCCTCGAGAACTTGAAATCCAAATATAAAAGTGACGTTTTTACCTCCTAACACGACGGCTTTGCTTCAATCTATGGACCATAATCCAAGCCTTTAAGCTCTATTACATTAGAAGAACCTTCAAAATCATATTGGATAATATGGAATGCAATCCTGATATGAATGTTATAGAATGTTGGAAGAAATTTGACATAGCAAAATGCATCGTAAACATAAAAGAATCATTGGAAGAACTGAAGCCATACACATTGAAATCATGCTGGAAAAAACTGTGGCCTGCCGTGACTGCGGAAAATAATGAAGAATCTGTGCAAGCTCAAATTCTGACTGCAAACATAGCTGAAATCGCGAATGGAATAGGACGAGATGGGTTCGAATAGATAGAATCAAGTGACATTCAGGAATTGCTTGAATCGCAAGATGAAGATTTGACTGAAACCGACTTGGAGGAAATGTTAAATTCACAGCCCATTGAAGAAGAGGCTTCAACAAGCACTGAAAACGTTACATTTAATTTGAAAAATCTTAGTGAAGGTTTAAGAATGGCAAATGAGCTTTACGATTTCTTTATGAACATTGATCCTTCTATGGAACGAAGTCTTATCTTTAAGAGGAAAATTGCTAATGCGACTGCTGTGTATCAGTCTGAATTGAAAGAGCTATTGAAAACTGCCAAGCAAGATAAGATTACAAAATTCTTCAAACCATTGCCTAAGCCTTAAGATAATTAATTAAAATGTTCAAAAACTTGAATTAAATATATATTTTTATATATTTGTTGTTTTTTTTGTCACCTAGAAACGTATCCCCTATAATCCCATATAAATTATCATTCCGTATTCACGGTTTCTGTATTCGCGGCATATTTATGGAACATATAACCCGCGAATAAAGAGCTTTTATTGTATATTTTTGTAATAAGATAGTCGGGCTCGATGTGTAACTTCTCTGTACCGTCAGTCATACCGTAGAAAGCGCAATAAAGAGACCTAAAATTGGACTCGTGGTTTTGTTCTGCACCTCTTGAAATATTTAATTAAATTATAAAAAATACCTACAGTAAAAAGGTATACTGCTATTGCGTCAGCCATTTTAGTGACGCTGTGTCTGCGTGTGAGAGTGGTAATGGATTAGTGCACAAAAACATCACGTAAGTAATTTTTTCGCCTTTAAACTTTTTGGTCTATTTCAATAAATTTTCAAGCTATTTGTTTGTTACTTGCTAGTATCAGTTGGACAAACTAAAGTGATTATCTTTTTAATATAATTGTTAGCTTTTTATAACCTATTTCATTATAATTTTAGGTTAGATTGAAAACGGGATTTGGGGTTCAAAGTTCCTCTGTCAAGGGGCTAGTTGTTCCACGGAACAACGTGCCCCGTAATGAAATACGTAAATAATAAAATTAAATATTTGTTTTAGGATGAGAAACTATAAACGAAAACCCGAACGGGGCGAGGTTTCAATTGAGCTTTTGCAGCGGGCAGCTGATGCTGTTATTAAAGACGGTCGTAAACTTAAGACGGTAGCGCGGGAATTAGAAATATGTCATATGACATTGTTTCGCTTTGTCAAAAAGTTGAAAGCCGGTATAACACCAACTGTGGGTAACTATTCTAGACAGGTTTTCAACCAAGTCCAGGAGAAGACATTGGCGGATTATTTGTTAAAATGTGCGTCAATTTACTTTGGTTTATTGCCAGAAGAAGTGAGAAAATTAGCATATACTTGTGCTGTTAAATTTGAAATGACTAACATTCCAGTCTCTTGGCATAGGAATAAAGAAGCTGGAGCTGATTGGTTCACGGGCTTTAAGAAAAGAAATCGGTCTCTGTCCATAAGGAATCACATCTTGACATTTATGTGGTCGAAAAGGCAAAAGCCAATTCGGTGATAATGTTGTCTTTCCCGCCACATTGTACCCATAACTTGCAATCATTAGATGTTGGCGTTAATGGACCATTTAAAACGTATTGTGCCAAAGCTCAAAAAAACTGGCTTCGTAATAACCCAGGCAAGACAAAGTCCATTTATAAGATACCTGGAATTGTAAAACATGCATGGCCTCTACCTGCGACTCCGAATAACATTATGAATGCATTTAAAAAGGCATGTGTAAATCCATACAACCCTGACATATTTACGGATGAAAATTTTGCTCCGTCTTTCTTCACTAACCGACCTGTGCCCGACGCTAATATTTCATTGGAATTGCGTCAAAATATGGACTCAGAACGTCAAGAATTATCAGACCTTAAAGATTAGGTAGATCATAACATGGAAGCAATCCCAGATAGTGAGCCACGTCCAGCAACAACAGGAACGATCTACGAACCTCAACCAACGCCCTCAAATATTGATAATATGTCAAATGTAAATGTCATTCAAGCCACATCTAGCACATTTTCTCCTGAAGCCATCAAACCTTTACCAAAAGCACCACCAAGGTTGTCTAAAACAACTAAGCGACGAATAAGAAAATTAGCAATACTGACATATACGCCTGAAAAGAACGCTTTAGCTGAAAAAAAGAAAGAAGAGGAAAGAGTAATAGTAAAATAAAGAAGCAAAAAGTTGAAAAAAGAGTTGGAAAGAAAAAGACAGCTGTTACAATCAAGCGAAATAAAAAAGAGGCAAGTGAATCCGCATATGTTAAAGAAAATATAAAACGTAAAGTCCTTCAAGAAGATGCTGACGGAAGTGATAGTGAAGTAGACAGCATGGAATGGTATTGTTTATGTTGCGACTCATATTCTAATTCACAACCAGGTGAACAATGGATTGAATGCGTCATGTGTAAGAATTGGGCTCATTCAAAATGCCTGAAGTTCATTCCTATGTTTGTCCGAATTGTAATTCTGACGACGAATTTTCTGAATAATTTTTATTACATTTAATTAAGTCTGAATTAAAACTGTTATCACAGTAAGCCATTAGTTATTGATCTCAGTAAAGTCAAAGCTATAAAGACTGAATAAATAAGCTATAGCTCGTGATGTTAAAATTAGTTGATTAGGTATTCTTTGTATTTTATTAAAGAATTTTCTATTTTTGTTAATTAAACGTTTTGTCAAAGTTGATAAATGTTAGAGATGGTTACTAATCTTAAGCTGTTTCTTTATATTTGTTATTATTTTTTATAGTTTCTTTATCAATAAATACTTTAAATTGTATACCGTGATGTTGATTTGTGCTATTATAAGTAAGAAACATTAAAATTTTGTACTTTTATAAAAAAAACTTTCATAAATATTCAGTTAGATTTGTCTAATTTTTTTATATATACCTTTTCAACTAATCTTATATTATTAATGATTGGATTAGACAAGCGGAACAACTTACCTCAGCTGAGGAACAACCAGCCCCTTCATGGGTCTAGTTGTTCCTTGTCGACTTACTACAGAAAAATGATACTGAGCTAAAATATATTATTATTTCAATGAAGTGCTACAGGTGTGCGCAATCACAAACTGCTAATGCGTGGGATATAAATAAGAAAAATCCTTTTTGTCTATACTGTTAAAATAAGCAACTGACAAAGACTGTCCTGAGTTTGCTGTGCACCAGTCTATCAAATTTGTAATGTCTCAAGAATGCATCTCATTTTAAAAAGCATCCTCTATTGTCCAAAAGTTTTACACCCCAATCAACAACAAGTCCCAATCCTAACATAACAAAATTCCAGTGACTCCAAGTAAATCCTACCGTAAAACCGTTTTCCAGTCTCCTCGTCACCGCGCTCCTCAGGCAAATTAGGACAATTTTTGCATAAGAACAAAGTTAACAATAATACAAATGATGGTGTTAAAAAAGTTGGGCGCAATAAAATTGTTTATATCTAACCCAATTTTAAGTCTATGTAACTATGATGCAGTTATTCCTACCTTCAATATTATTGTAATGAGTATTATAAGAGAGATCCCAGTTGACTTTTCATTAGATGAACTTGTTGTATCATTGGATTTTCACTGTATTTGTGGTCCAGTGCTTAAGACTCTATAGCTTTAAACCTATGTTTAAACAGAAAGAACGTGAGAGAAGGAGTGACTACATGAGGACAGGAGTTGCCTGATAGCGTATTTTCCTATCATTCCTCTCTCCCTGTAGAACCTTACAAGTATCCCACGATTCAATGCCTGAACTGCTGACGCTTCGAACACATAAAATCACAGTGCACAGTGCTACTGGTGTGCAAAATTTTACACTGGTGAAGCGTGTAATATAAATAAGGAAAACGCTTATTGTTTATACTGCAACTGAGAAGGACTGTCCTGAGTTTCCAAGGTCTATCAAAATTGTAATGTCTGAAAAGTGCATCTCATATTGTAGTGTATGTCTGTGAAAAAGAGAACAGCATGGCGTCGTCTTGAGCGCACACGCAGCCATGCAACAGTTTAGTCAGCTTGTAACGGTAAGAGTAAGTGGGTGTGTGCGTCTAAGAGCCGATAAAATATAAAAGAATACTACATAAATTGGCGATGAGGAAAAATTGGACAACAGTAAATAAAAAAAAGTAGTTAGGCGTCTAGCCAGTGTAATAACGTTTACTTACATTATTATTATGGACAACCAAGATAAGAGGGAGTCGTATTTATAAGCCATAATTTTATTAATTATAGTAAGTCACCGAATACAATAAAAACACATGTAATTGTATTAAATTCACTTGTATAATGATAATTATTCCCCTTTACTTTGTTATCTCTGTACGCTTCTTTTATAATTGTTTTATTTTATATAATTTCTCAGTAAGTGAAATTTATGTATTTCTTTTGAGGAATTAATAAAGTTCTTAAATCATAAACCATAAATTAAGTGCAATCTTTGTTTACATCTGCTTAGACAAAGAGTATTCGATTTTCGATCAAGATTCGATCGCAAAGAACCTACTTGTTGACATAATATTTTATGTATAGCTGTTACTTATTTTTTGTTATTACTAATTTGTTAAATGTAGCCGTAGCTGTTACTTAACATTTTGTTATTGCTACATTGTTGAATGTAATCGAAAAGTGTTTAACAGATGAACTCAAAAAGAAAATACCGCGCGTAGAAGGAACAGTCACTCTGCCTGAAGTAATCTAGAGGTGGTGAAGAGGCAATTAAGTGAATTCAATTAGAAAAAGTTATTGGTATAATAATCAGTAAAAGTGCTAATTGTTTTATTTTTGAAACAAGGAAGGGATGTAGTTTATATGTGTGAAAGATGGTGTAAAACTGTGACGTCTCGAGCGCACACACTACCGTGCAAATGGTTGTAACGGTAAGAGTGAGTGAGTGTGTGCGTCTCGGAGCAGATGAAATAGGCAAGAACACTACAACACCCATCTCTATCCAAGAGCCCAACTACTGATTCCAACAAAGGCCCTTTCATTGTGTAAGTGTCAAGGGAAATTTCTGATTCCGCAGCTAGTACCTCCATCAAAGCTATCAAGTTTGAGCAATTTTTGCCTAAGAACAAAGTAACCAATATTACAAATGACGGTATTAAAAATGTTGGACGCAATAAAATTAGTGTCGAATTCTCATCTGCTACTGCAGCGAATTTGTTTATATCTAACCCACTTCTAAGTCTATGTATGTATGTTGCACTTATACCTACTTTCAACATTACTAGAATGGTTATTATAAGAGAGGTCCCAATTAACTTCTCATTAGACGAACTTGTTGAATCATGGATTTTTCCCGCTGATTATAGTCAAGTGCTTAAGATAAGTCATCTGAATAGAAAGAGTAAGAATGAAAGGGTGTCTACATGGGTTCCGACTCAGTCAATAGTGGTTACTTTTCGGGGACGAAAGTTGCCTGATGTCTATATTTATTATCAAATTGGGCTCCTCTGACACTCCTCCGTTCGCTTTATCTGACATACACATGTGATTATCTTATTGATTCTAAGTGGAAAAGTTATATATAAATAAATAGATAGGATCTTTTCCTCTTTGGAATTCCTCCTTCCTTTTAGAATAGGAATTGAAGCGTGTGAAATAAATAAGGAAAACGCTTATTATTTATACTTTAAAAGTAAGCATTATGCAACTGAAAAGGACTGTCCTGAGTTTGCAGGGCAACAGTCTATCAAAATTGTAATATCTCAAAAGTGCATCTCATATCAAGAAGCATTGTTTCCCATTGGTCCAACGTTCCTATGCAGATATTGCAAAGGAGATTTTACCCCCACAATCAACACGAACTCCAAATTTCAAAATATCAAATTTCTAGTAACTCTTAGTAAATCCTACTATTTTCCAGTATCCTCGTCGCCATCCTTTGACAAGGGGTTATGACAAACAAGCTCACTAAGCTTCAATCGGTAATTGCTCCTCGTTTCTTCTTTCTAATCAGACACCAAATAGAAAAAGACAGTGTAATAACATAACTCATCGGGTATCAATCCATTAATACGAAATCTATACGAACATCTATCCATATCCGAAAACCTAAAATCTTACATTGATTCCGATAAAGGCCCTTTCATTGTGTATGTGTCAAGAGAAGTTCCTGACTCAGAAGGTGGTAACTCCAACACAGCTATCAAGTTTGGCCAACTTCTGCCTAAGAACAAACTTACCAATATCACAAATTATGGTATTAAAAATGTTGGACGCAACAAAATTAGTGTTGAATTTTCAAGTGCTACTGCAGCTAATTTATTTTTATCAAACCCACTTCTAAGTCTATGTAAGTATGTTGCAGTTATATCTACCTTCAACATTACTAGAATGGGAATTATAAGAGAAGTTCCAGTTAAGTTCTCTTTAGGCAAACTTGTTGAATCATCGGTTTATCCCACAACACGACTGAATAGAAAAAGTATGAATAAGAGGGAGTGCCTACAAGGAGGAAATCAGTCAATTGTTGCTACTTTCCGTGGACAAGAGTTGCCTGATAAGGCCTTTTACAACCATTTCTCTCTTCTTGTAGAACTTTATAAGTATCCTACAATTCAATGCCCGAATTATTGTCGCTTCGAACACAAAATCAGAGTACAGATCACAACTTCGGTGCTACAAATGTGCGCAATCTCACACTGCTGATGTGTGTGATATAAATAAGAAAAATGCTCTAATTGTAAAAATAAGTAACTGACAAACACTGTCCTGTGTTTAATGGGCAAGAGTCTATCAAAATTGTAATGTCTCAAGAATGCATCTCATATTAAGAAGCATCCTCTATTGTCCAAAAGTCTCACCCCCCCAAATCAACACCAAGTCCCAATTCTTACATAACATAATTCCAGTGACTCCAAGTAAACCCTACCGTAAAATCATTTTCCAGTCTCTTCGTCACCGCGCTCCTCAGGCAAATTTGGACAATTTTTGCATAAGAACAAAGTTACCAATAATACAAATGATGGTGCTAAAAAAGTTAGGCGCAATAAAATTGGTGTATATTTAACCTATTTTTAAGTCTATGTAAGTATGTTGCAGTTATTCCTACCTTCAATATTATTAGAATGGGTATTATAAGAGAGGTCCTACGAGGGGCGTTCAATGTATTCTCGGTATCGAGATGATATACTAATGATAAGGGTAATTTAATTATCTCATTAGTTAATGACACTCATTGAGGGTATAAATACGAAATTTCATTTAATTACCACCATTAGTATTCAAGATATCATTGCGAAAAGACAACTATCATGACTGATTCGATAATGATGAAAAAAATCGAGCATCGCGCAGTGATAAAATTCCTTACAAAACAAGGAAAAACTCAAAAAAATATCCATGAAGAAATGGTGGCTGTTTACCAAGATTCTCCGCCATCATTATCTACAATTCAGAAGTGGTCAAGTGAATTCAAACGGGGTAGAGAGAGCATTGAAGACGACCCCCGCGCTGGTGGGCCAATTTGTGCCGCTACTGAAGAAAACATCAAATTAGTCGAAAAACTTGTACTTGAAGATGCCTGTGTAAGAGTGAAAACATTAGCAGAAATGACTAAGCTATCCGTGGGTACCATTCACACAATCCTTCATGAGTGTCTGAATTTGTCAAAGGTCAGTGAAGATGGGTGCCGCGAATGCTCACTGCGCTACAAAAACAAGTGCGAGTTGACTGTTGTAAGGAGTTTTTGGACCTCTGTGGTGAAAATCCGCAAGGTGTTTTCGATGGGATTGTTACTGGTGATGAAACGTGGGTTCATCACTATAACCCTGAGAGTAAGCAAGAGTCTATGCAGTGGCACAAAAAAGGATCAGACCCGCCGAAGAAGTTCAAAGTCACTCCGTCCGCAGGAAAGCTCATGGCCACGGTGTTTTGGGATTCTAGGGGAATCTTGCTAGTCGAGTGCACAAAAAAAGGTCAAAGTATTACTGCTGCATCATACGCAACCACCCTGCGTAATTTAAAGGAGGCAATTAAAGAAAAAAGACGTGGAAAATTAACCGCAGGTGTGTTGTTGCTTCACGACAACGCGCCGATTCACAAGGCGCGCCTTGCCCAGGCTGCTGTGCGGGAGTATGGGTTTGAAAAAATCAATCATCCACCCTACAGTCCGGACCTGGCCCCTAGTGATTATTATCTATTCCCTAATCTTAAAAAAGACCTTCGTGGAAAGCATTTTTCGGACGATGAAGAGTTGAAGGGAGCAATAAACGAACATTTTTCGGGCCATGAAGAAAAATATTTTTCAGAGGGAATTGAAAAGTTACTTTCAAGAACAAATAAATGTATTGAGATGTTAGGGGAGTATATTGAAAAATAAAATTTATTCAGAATTTTCCGCCTTTTCCTTCATACCTATACCGAGAATACATTGAACGCGAGGGGGCGTAGTTAACTTTTCATACTTGATTAGATGAATATTGTTGAATCATTGGATTTTCCCTCTAGTTATGGTCCAGTGCTTAAGGCTCCAGGTTTAAACGGAAAGAAAGTGAGTGAGGGAGTGACTACATGGGTTCCGAATCAGGCAGTTGTAGTCACTTTCCGAGGACAGGAGTTGCCTGATAGGGTGTTTTCCTATCATTCCTCTCTCCCTGTAGAACCTTACAAGTATCCCACGATTCAATGCATGAAATGCTGTCGCTTCGGACACATAAAATCACAGTGCAGGTCAAAGGTGCTACTGGTATGGAAAATAATTGCCAAAAAACAAAAAGGAGATCAATTCTCCCTAGGTTCTCCAAAGCTTATCTCACACTCACGACAATGTGGAAAAAATATATTACACTCAAAAATAAGTCAAATTTCCCGCCTTATATCTATTTCCCCACAAATCATCACAAAAGCCAGCCAAATAAACCCTCGACTAATGTAACTCAACCCCATACTAACGTTCACAGGAACAATATACACAGATGAACTGTGTCGGAAAAACAAGAATTGACCCCAAACCAATTTATCCGAAAATCTAATCAATGCCCCGAAAACAAACAAAAAAACGGCTGCAACGAGCAACGAGCCGCAGAGAAATTAAGAAACTGGCTACTGACTTTTTCAGAATCCTCTATTTCTCTAACACCGAGCAAGAAAATAACTCCTACAAAGTCCCAGTCAAGTGCTTCAAATATGCACCACCAATACTAGTGATGTACCAACCAATACAACAAGTCCGAAAAGCCATGTCACAAAAGAACCATAGAAGAAACAAGTCCGATTTTAACTAACCTATTCTCTTTTTTTTAGCTTCACGCTTTATCCCGCACATGGCAGTGTAGGTAGAGAGAACTGCAGAGGAACCTAGTGTTAAGACACTCCGTTGCTCAGTCCTGTGCTTTCTCCGTCTCCGCGTTCCCCCTTTTAGGAGGCATTGCGTGTTGAGTGGCGGAACTCAACGCCGCGCTTTGCCTAACTAACCTATTCAATCATATTATAACAACTGATACCATCCCAGAACAATGGAGCGAATCGAAAAGGATAATATCGGCAATTATAGACCAATAAGCCTCATTTCTCACAGCCTCACAGTCTTCCAGGCAAAAATAATTCGCGAAAGAATAACACAAAAGTGTCCAAGAGGAAAATCAAACAATTGATGAAGCGGGGTTTAGGGAGAAGTTCAGATTAATCAAGTCATGGAATCATAAGAAACGCCATAAAACCCCTTAAATAACCCTTTCATAGACCACTTCAAATCTTTGACAGCATAAAACATGAATATATCTGACTAAGTCTAACTATTCCATTCCATGGATTCACCCATCGCGTTGTAGGAAGAGGAGTTCCGAGCAGGAACAAAAATTAGGCCTCTTAACTGTACATTGCAGGTTCAAGCTCATTTAGGGGGGAAATGCAAAAAGCTTTTTCTTATTATTACTAAAAAAATTCATCATGAGTCCGTCGTGTCGAGGCGTAGCGTCTATTTGTAAACGCGATGGTGTGTGGGTTCGATTCCCATTAAGGGAAGATGGATTTTTCTATTTCCATTTTCTTCGCTCTGGCTAGCTAACTGGGCAAAGCGCGGCGTTGAGTTACGCCACTCAACACGCAATGCCTTGAAAATGGCGGAAAGTGGGGACGGAGAAAGCAGGGACTAAGCAACTGAGTGTCTTAACATTAGGTTCCCACGGTTCCTGCAGTTCCCTCTGCCTATCCTGCCATGTGCGGGATAAAGCGTGAAGCTACGTGTCTGTGTGTGTGTGTATGAATATTATACACAAGCAAATAAGACACTAGAACATTATTCAACAGTTTTTTGATTTCCTAATTCAAACTAGAAATAGATTTTTATGATTTTTACTTAAATACCTATAAATAAATACCTAAAAAAAACATATAAGGGTAGTTCTACAAATTGAGGAATTATCTGCGTCTCGGCCAAAATATAAATAAAATATAGTTTTAAACTACTTTATTTGCATTGGATACCCTAATTTAGAACTGTTTTCAGCTGGTCACTAAAAATAAGAAATATTTACAATTATTTTCTGAGAGAAATTACTATTTAAAGTGCAAGATTCTCAGGATACTGGTGTGTCCCTCGAACAGTCTCTGGTCCAAAATGTGTCGTGATTAATTTATTTTTATATTAAGGTCATAATTGAAACCCAAATTGGTATGTTTACAATTTTATCTCTCTAGATAGAAGAAAATAGTAAAAAAAAAATACGAAACAGATTTACAAATCTTGTTTACATTTTGTCCCCACCGTTTCATATCAGGATCCTGTTCAACGTGAAATAAGCATATATTCGATAGTTTATTTATCGTACGCTGTTACCGTTCCATCGAGAGAATAGTACCTACGAAAGAGACAAAGAATATCATGTATCTGTTCGCACCTAGCGTATTGTTTAGTCAGTCGACGTCAATCGGCCAGAGTGGTAGCGTCGTAATTAGTGTAGCTCACAGTATCCTGGTAAGTCATCTTTTTATGAAATGTATAAATATTTTGTGTAATTATAACATTATGGTGCGTAAGTTCATAGAACGAAGGCTTAATAACGCTTAATTTTTGATAAATGATAGAAAAAATGTGTTTCTTTTTTATTTAAATCAAATATTCTCAGGAACCTGGTCACAGGATCCTGGCCAATTGAGACCCAGAATACTGAGAAATATCCAGGACCCTGAGAAGTTTAAATTAAAATATTGATTTAATGCATGATAATTTACAAATACAATATAAATCCAGAAATAAATAATTTAACTATTGTTTAAACCTTCAATTTTCAACTGATATCATCATTATCATAATCAGTGCCAAATTATTTAGATTAACTTACTGTCAATATATTTATGGTTAAAGTACAACACAGGTTATATTGCGTAATTTTTTGGCATTTTGAGCTTAAAATATTATATTTTGTTGCACAGATAAAATGGCGAAAGCAAAGAAAAAACTAACGAAAGAAGAAATATTAGAAAAAAAAAGAATAGCTGAAAAATTAAGATATGAAAAAATTAAAAACGATCCTCAGAGAATAGCGGCTGAAAAAGAAAAAAGAAAGCTAAAGTACAAAAAATTAAGAGAATGTGGCAAAAAGAAACTGGTATCTGAAATGTCAGCTCGTGAAAAAAGGCAAGCTCGCAAGAACTGGAGGGAATACTCAGACAAATCTTATAAAAAGAAAAAGTTAAAGACTAATATGACAAACCAATTCATTAGAGAAAATACGCCATCTAGTTTGAGCGAAGAACCTGTGAGTCCTGAATTTCGTAATCATGCACAAGCTCAGCAAGAAATTCAAAACATTAATGTTTCCCAACCACCAACGCCAAATCTTAGATTACAATCAGCACGTAAACGATCTCAGCTACAGCGTTTCAATAGAAACCAGGAGTTAAAACGAAAAAATGTGTTGATTGTGAGCCTGAAACAAAAGCTGAACAAATATAAAAAAAGATACCACAGATTGAAAAAACAAAAGAAAAAACTTGAATTAACTCCTAATACCGCAATGACTAAACTCGCCGAAGATCCAACGACGCGGCCCGATGTGGTAAAAAGAGCTTTATTCGGCGATGCATTGGAAAAGCAAATATCAGAAAATATGACTAATCTAAAGACTCGTCAAGAGAAGGAAGTGGCAAATAAATTACTTTTAGGTGAAACTGTAAAAGAAAGAAAGATTTGGAAGTTAAAGAACAAGATAATAACATATAAAAAAGTGTGGAGCCAGGGTAAACAAAAGAAGGCCAAATTAAAAACAAGAAGATCCTTGAAAAGTATAGTACAAACTTTCTTAGAAGATGATAAGTACAGTAGACTGGGTGCAGGCAAGAAAGAATTCGTAAGAAATAAAATAACCAAAGAAAAAGTACAAAGACGCTACAGGTTAGATACATTAAGAAATCTCCACAAAGAATATTTAAAGACAGCAAGTGTGATTATGAGCTACAGTACGTTTGCGAAGCTCACACCTGCCTGGACAGTTGCTCCAAAAATTTCTGACAGAGATACTTGCTTGTGTACTGTTCATACAAATTTTCAACTTGTTATTACTGCTCTCTATAATGCAAAAATTTTGAAAATCGCAACATACCAAAACCTTTTAAATTTCATATGTTGTGACAGATTCAACGAAACATGTTTGCAGAGAAAGTGTCAAGATTGCGCAGGAAAATCTCTTCCTGTCTCCGATTTTACCACAGATATGCCGATTAATTACAATCACTGGTTAGCATCCAAAGAAACCATATTAGATATGAAAACTAAGAAAAAAAGGCAAGTTGTAAAACAAAAAAGGAAAAGTATTGCCACCACAGCCCAAAAACTCATTGTGAAAATGAAGAACGATTTAACTACAATTCTTCAGCACGAAAGAAACATTGTTCACCAGTACAAAGCTATATTAAATAAGAAGAAATCCTTGACTGAAAATGAAGCCATGGTACACATGGATTTTTCTGAAAACTTTATGGCAAAATATAACGAAGAAATACAACCTTTTCATTTTGGGGGATCTCGCACACAACTCTCACTTCACACAGTAGTTGTGTATTTGAAGGAATCTAAAAGATCGTATTGCACTATATCATCAGACTTGAGTCACAATGTTTATGCTATTTGGGCACATCTTAAGCCTGTGCTGGAAGAATTACCAAGACAAATAGACACCATTCATTTCTTGAGCGACGGTCCAGTGACGCAATATAGGAACAAAATCATGTTCTTTGCACTAGCGACTAAAGTGTTCTATCTATTTCCTGGACTTATAAATTGGACCTGGAATTACCACGAAGCAGGCCATGGCAAAGGAGCCCCAGATGGCGTAGGCGCCGTGTGTAAAAGAACTGCTAACGACGTTGTAGCTTGTGGAGGTGATGTTACTAACCTGACTGAATTCTGTGGTGTCGTTCAAACTCGCTGTCCTGGTGTGACAATTTTTATTGTTTCTAAAATTGAAATTGAGGAAATGGAAATATTGATTACGACTGATCAGCAGAATTTAATTGCTTTTAATGGTACTCTCAAAGTCCACCAAGTACAAGGCAGTACCTTCATGCCACGAAAGCTACAAATGAAATCCCTCAGCTGTTTTTGCGAAGAAGGTATTATGTGTTCACACTACCGTATGGGTCTACTAGAATATCCTGCAAAACCAAGGCAAAATGTCGACGACGTATACGAAAGCGAGGTTCCAGAGCAAATTAAGTGTACAAGTCCAGATAAAACCAACACAGTCACAAAATACACAACCGATCAATCTGATAACATAAGTATTGCAAGCGATCTTACATTAAATTTGGAAAACCCAGAAGTTTTAGCTACTATACCTGATTTGCAAATTGACCCAACTACTCTTTTCCCAGACCTATCGCAAGACACATTAACACAAAAAAAAGACGACAGAAATATAAAAAAAGAAAAAAGAAAAGTTGAAGTGCAACCAAAAAAGAAAAAGAAATTGATGACAAGGAAAGATAAAGTGAAAAAGGCAACTAACTATAAAAAAGAAAACGCGAAACTAAACAGTAATTTAAAAAAAAAGAACTGAACCAAAAAATGTAAGAAAAAATAAGAAGTACGAGTCTAGTGATTGCGAGTGCCTTATTTGTGGTGCTCTCTACAGTGAAGATGCGACAGGAAATGACTGGGTCCAGTGTCTGGTATGTCACACTTGGGCACAAGAAGGATGTATTAAAGGTGAATCTACGTTATTTAAATGCTCCGACTGTTTAGCGGACTGTGATTACAAAAAATAACTTTCACAGAATTATTGAAACGATTCTGCCAAATTTATTATTACTGTTACTTACTAGATTTAAGCATAATTTGAAGACTGAAGTGTCGGATCTCAGACTTCGTACATTTATGTTGTTGATTTATCTTTAAAAGAGACTACATGCTGTGATTAAAAAAAATGTTAATAATTTTTTTTTTTTTTTTTTTTTTTTTTTTTTTTTTTTTTTTTTTTTTTAGCTTCACGCTTTGTCCCGCACATGGCAGGGTAGGCAGAGGGAACTGCAGGAACCATAAGAACCTAGTGTTAAGACACTCCGTTACTTAGTCCCTGCTTACTCCGTCCCCACTTTCCGCCGTTTTCGAGGCATTGCGTGTTGAGTGGCGGAACTCAACGCCGCGCTTTACCTTAGATGCCAGAGCGAAGAAAATGGAAATATAAAAATCCATCTTCCCCGAGTGGGGATCGAACCCAGAAACCGTCGCGTTACAGGCAGACGTTGCGCCTCTGCGCCACGACGGTCCTCTATGTTAATAATTATAATGTTAAATGATTATTTGATAACTAAGTTCCTGTTTAAGACTGTTTAGGTGTAAGTATCTAAACCAAGTTTAAAGTTAAATATCATTAGCTACTTAAAAATTAATATTAAGAAGCAAATTTGATAAATAAATGTTGATTTCAATTTATTTTTGTGGTTTTCCTCAGTTTCCTGGTGACATACTCAGTATCCTGTGCTTTGATTTCCTAAAAACGGCCAAAAATCAAAAACTATCAAATATTTTGATTGTTCCGCTTAGGATATATTAAAGGACGTTGTTATTTTGCTATTAAACTGAATTTCACTACTAAAATGTATAAAAAATATCAGGCCGAAATTTGATTCAGTTTCGTCCTTCCTTTGAAGAACTACCCATAAACGTTTCTTTTTTTTTAAATTTAATAAAAAAGCATTCTCTCGTCGCCAAACGATTGTTCTTCATAACAACCTTTGTGTAGCGGAAATTTGTGAAAATCTCCCCACAGAGATGATAACTACTTAAATAACTTGTATAAAGCATATAA
Organism: Dione vanillae; assembly: GCA_037178615.1. Lineage (NCBI taxonomy): Eukaryota > Metazoa > Arthropoda > Insecta > Lepidoptera > Nymphalidae > Dione > Dione vanillae. The sequence goes on from JAZFAU010000341.1 coordinate 376,749, forward strand.
GAAGAGGCAGCGTGACGAAGAGCGTATGGCTCAGTGGTGAGAGCACTTGCACAGTTCACAACAGGGGGCGGGTTCAAATCCAGCTGCGATCAAACTTTTATATATAACATATTTTTCTTGATAAATCACAATATTAATAAAGATAATCTAAATCTGACCTTATGTGTTCTCAGATGCCTCCCCAAGTTGGACTTCCACTGGTAGACCTTCCCGCAGCGAGGACACGGGTAGCGGTTCTGACCTTTGTGGAGGACACTGGGGACAGACATAATTACATTTTTTTTATAGCTTCACGCTTTATCCCGCATATTGCAGGTTAGGCAGAGGAAACTGCAGGAACCATAGGAACCTAGTGTTAAGACACTCCGTTGATTAATCTCTGCTTTCTCCGTCCCAACTTACATTATATACGTCATGTGGAAAAACACAAAATATGGAGAAAATATATAGAAGTGGAAGTTATCTTGAAATTTGTCTTAAGATTAATCTCGAGATATATCTCAAGATAAAATCTCAATAAGAGAAACGATTCAAACCTGTGACCTTCGTCTTTATACAGAGACACTAGTTCCACCACTACCCACTTAATTATAAAAGAAAATTATTAAAGTCGGGGAAGATGGATTTTTCTATTTCCATTTTCTTCGCTCTGGTAAACTAGACAAAGCGCGGCGTTGAGTTCCGCCACTCAACACGCAATGCCTCAAAAAAAAAAGGCGGAAAGCGGGGACGGAGTAAGCAGGGACTAAGTAACGGAGTGTCTTAACACTAGCTTCCTATAGTTCCTGCAGTTCCCTCTGCCTATCCTGCAACATGCGGGATAAAGCGTGAAGCTAAAAAAAAAAAAATATTGGAAAAAAAGTGTTACTTTAAAAAAAAAAAATCAACCTACTTCAAAAAAAAAGAACCTTTCTGTAACAAATATTAAATTAATTTAAAAGTAATTAAAAAAAAACCACTTACTTCAAGTGATACCTGTAAGTCTTCTTCGAGCTGAACATCTTCCCGCACTCCACACACTGCGGCTTATCAGGCAGATGCTCCTTAACTTTTTCTTTGACGCCATTTTGTTTTTGAATCTAAAATAATACAAATATATATATATATATATATATATATATATATATATATATATATATATATATATATATATATATATATATATATATATATATATATATATATATATATATATATATATATATATATATATTCAGATCATTTTTATATATCTTACCCTTCTATGGTTAACTTCTATATGCTTCTCTAAGTCTAGATCACTTGTAAAGGTATCCCCACACTGGTCACACTCATACAACTTGTCAGCAATGTGAGGAGCGTTTTCTTCTAATTCTGGTTTGTCTGTAGACACCTTTATAGGCTTCTTCTTTTTTAACTTTACTTTTTGCTTGGATTTCTTTTTCGTTGGCTTTAAAGAGAAATAGTTTGCATAAAACAGAGAGTTATTTTTTTTTATTTTGACAAATAGCATTTGTTTTTGTTTTTTTTTAGCTTCACGCTTTATCCCGCACATGGCAGGGTAGGCAGAGGGAAATGAACCATGGAAGGAAGGAACCATGTGAACCTAGTGTTAAGACACTCCGTTGCTTAGTCCCTGCTTTCTAAAATTAAAATCAATCAGTCAACTTGTTTTATCTATAAAAATACAATTGAAAACAAATATACATACATACATACATTGATAAATAAATACATAACCCTCCTTTGTATCTCACAGTTAAATTAAAATAACACTAAGAACTGGTTTCGCTACCAAATGATAAATTTCCAAATATTACATGCTTATATGTTCCTTATCTGGTGGATAAGCAAGAATTGATTTTACAGGTCTTAGATAGAAATATCTAATAGATAAAGACCTGTTTAAACTATCTAATAGCCTTTATTCATTTGGTGTACATCACTAACTACCAGATAACTATCTGTAAGCGGGGACGGAGAAAGCAGGGGCTAAGCAACGGAGTGTCTTAACACTAGGTTCCCACGGTCCCTGCAGTTCCCTCTGCCTACCCTGCCATGTGCGGGATAAAGCGTGAAGCTAAAAAAAAAGAAAAAAAAACTATCTGTAATCTATGCAATTGACCTTAAAACTTATTACATACATGGTGTTGCTAAATATTTATATATAAAAATTATTACAATAAAACATTCTGTATATACATACATATATAGAGTGTTTATAAAAAAAGAAATAAATAAAAACAACAAAAAAAGACTTAATAAATAATACTAAATACGTATAAAAAAAGAAGAGAGAAAAAAAAATAGAATAATTAAAATGAAGAAATCTCACCTTCTCCACTTTTTCCACATTCTCAACTTCCAGATCATTCACGAAGGTCTCCGGTTCGAAGTGGGTGTCGAATTCATCTTTAACTTCCATATCAATAGTTTCCAACTTAACGTCTACTTCCGGGTAACTGAAGTTGTGAAGAGATTGAATTTGTAAATGAGATCGTCGAGGACACGACTTCAACTCTGGAGATTCCTGAAAAAATATATATATTTATATAAACAGATTCAGAAAATAAAGTTTAAAAAAATTGTGTTAAAAAAGTTATATGTGACAGTAATTTAATTATCATATTTTTTTCTATACTTCTTGACTAACAGGACAGGCAGATAGAATTCAATGTCAAAATTCTCCGTTCTCCACTTTCCTCACCTTAAGTCTCTAAGAAATAATAAATCGATGACTGTACTACTATACGAAAATAAACAAAACATACCTTATTAACGTGCATCATCATCTCCTGGTAACATTGCTGTGTTTGTGTCTTAAATCTATTTAATCTGTGCAACATCGCTCTGCATTCCCAACAGACACGAACACACGTCGTGAGCATGTCTTCTGTAATCTAAAATAGAAAACAATTATTAAATAATAAAAATGGTTGCCTGTAAAGTGGGTTTTACGGGCGAAAATTTTACGTGACAACGTCTTTTTCTCGGTAGAATATTTATTGATATGATTAATAATTATAATATAAATTGCACAAATTTTAACTATAGAAAATATATGTTGTTTACTAAAACATTGTACATGTGTCAAGTGATACGCGCGGCGGACCGATCATAGTTCGGTGACAGTTGACACATCGTTACGTTACCTTTTTCATATGTGACTCCGAGCCGCAACCTAATTTAAGACGTTGTCACGTCAAAACAAATTATTAATAATAATTCGCTCTGGCAACTAGACAAAGCGCGGCGTTGAGTTCCGCCACTCAACACGCAATGTCTCTAAATGGTGGAGAACGAAGCGTTTCAACACTAGGTTCCTAGGGTTTCCGCAGTTTCCTCTGACTGCTCTGCTATGTGTGGGATAAAACAAGAAGCTATATTAAAAAATAAAAACAATACTTATATTCTTTTTGTGAACATCTTGTATCACGCATACAGCAGAGTAGACAGAGAGAGCCTAGTGTTAAGACACTCACAAGAGTGAAGTCTGACTCTTCTGAGTGTCTTACTCAGAAGAGTGTTTTTAAATTCCAGAATTAATATGTATAAATATTTATACATTAAAGTATAGCTTCTTTTTCCAGTTTTTTTTTGCTATTAGATAAAGATTTTTTTTCAGCTTCACGCTTTATCCCGCACATGGCAGGATAGGCAGAGGGAACTGCAGGAACCATAGGAACCTAGTGTTAAGACACTCCGTTGCTTTCCATTTTCTCCGTCCCTGCTTTCTGCCTTTATTGAGACATTGTGTGTTGAGTGGGAGTGTTATGTCAATTATACAAATGTAATAAATAAGAAAGCATGTAAGAATGGAAGTTCATAGAAATGTATGAATACATTAAATATTTTTGAATATAGTATTAAAATATATTGATTATCTTTTTCTAAAGTGATTTCTTAGAAACTTATAGAGATTTCTATGACTTAGTTTTTTTTTTAATTTAAAAATAATTGACACTACAGACACTTGGTCCGCACCCTTTTTGTAACTTATACTATATGTTCTTATCACAAATATTAATTATATTAATATTTTTTTTTATATAGTATAGATGGCAAACAAGCAGACAGATCACCTGATGGTAAGTGAATACTGCTGCCCATGGACATTTGCAACACCTGAGGAGCTACAAAATGCGTTGCCGGCCTTTTAGATGGTAATACACTCTTTTCTTGAAGGTCTGCAGGTCATATCTGTCCGGAAATACCGCATGCGGCAACTCATTCCACAATTTTGTGGTGCGGGGCAGAAAATTTCTGTTAAAACGTACAGTAGTACTCTGCCAACTGTCAAGGTGGTGGGGGTGGTAGAGTTGTCGCATAGATTGATATCGGAAAGAGGTGGCAGGGATCAGGGATTAACACATAATATATAGAATTAATATTTCTCATAATGAATGTCTATTATAATCTTTATATTTTTTTATATTTAATATTACTTAGAATTTATATTTTATAAAGTAGGAGTAAGTAGAGTGAGTAAGACACAAACAGGTAATAAGGTATTGCATATGAAAAATTTGGAGACCAGCTCAAAATCATGGCGGCATGATTAAAGTTGTTAAACATGAGAATTTTTGTTTGTGTATAAAGTCTAACATATGAAACTTCTAACATAGAATCACAATACATTAGGTAGTGTGTTAAAAGTTAACAATTTGTGATAGTAAATAACAATTATTACTTTTCTAAATGCCGCAGCTATCATAGCACTTGCATAGTACATTTTTCAATTAAAATATTTGTGTTTACAAACTCAATATTATAAATGGAAAGGGTAATGTTACAATATAAATACACAGCAGTAAGCACAGTTTATAAAAATCAATAAATTATGATTTTAAGCATGATACTGTCAGTTATGATGGTAGTGAGAAGATATATCTAAATTATATACAAAATATTATAATTATTTAATATAAATATAATTACTTTTAGGGTACATTTTTTTATTGATGTTAACTCATTTATAATATACTTAAGTAATGGATTTTAGTATTATAAGTTGTTAAATCAAAACAATAATTTATAAATAAAAAACTGTAGGGCCATTTTTATTTTACTCACCGAAATCTCTCGCAATATTTGTGTATAAAGCTCGTATATTTCAGTTCCGCCAATATAAAACAATAAACGATCGGAGCACAAACAAGCGACACATAATTCAGTCATTTTTATATTTATTTAATTAAAAATGTACACTTTTAATTGATGTTTTTAACAATTTTGTTGTAAACTTAACTTCATGCCACAAGCGTCCTTTGAAGCTATGTTGAGACTTTATTTTTTATCTGTATTTGTATTCCTTAACTTGACACTTGACAGATGGAAGTATTACAGAATAAAAATATTTTCACTCTCGAAACGCCATAAATAAAGAGAAGAAGAAGTAAAAATATTTGAACATGCATTCTCCAACTGTGTAAAGATATCTCTTTTTTACCGTACATTCTCCTTTGTGTGTTCTCCATTCAATGTGACGTTGGAGAAGTGAATTGTGCTCAACTGGCATGCTCGGAACGCCATAGTTAAAGAGAAGAAGAAGAAGACAGAATAAAAAATTATTTATTATAGTTTAGTTTATTAGTCTTTATTTAGTATTGTAAATAATATATTAATAAATATATATTTATTTACATTGAACGTAAATAGAATTAAATGTAATTGAAAATTTAAAAATTAAATACAGCTAATATGCTAAGAAAATATTATGCTTGACATAAAACCTTTTTTTTTTTTAAAAAAAAGTTAAACCAGTTAAATAAAGAAATATGTATAATTAAGTGTAGGCGTGATAAAGTAATAGTTTTATAATTAAAATTAACAACTGCACTTTTATATATGTAATTGAGATTATAGTTTTTTTTTTAATTTTTCATAGCCAGGTAGAAGAGTGTTAAGACACTCCGTCTCCTGTGTACCTATGAATGTATATTTGGGTATATATTTGAGTATTTAGATTTAAATCCACGAGTTCCATACTTTAGAATGTGTATGTCTATGTGTATGTAGGTTTTTCTACAATTTCTCGTAAATTAAAAGACATATGCCCACCAAGACATAACCCTGTGTGTCACTAGAGGTGTTGCAGGTGTTACTGGCCTTCAAAATGAAAGTGGATGCGCTCATGGGCGTATGACGAAAGGCGGCCGGACTGGGCCCAACCTAGGATCGTCTGGTGCCCACCCCATATGGGGACGAAATTTATGTGAAACGTAAAATGCACAATTTATATTGCCGTTTTTAATGGTGAAGACTATTTCTACATCTATATCACTTTACTTATACGTGAGGAGCTAAGTATTAAATACCAGTTCAATATTACTGTATTTGACCAACATATTTTTTTCTTTATAGCTTCACGCTTTATCCTGCAGGCAGGGTAGGCAGAGAGAACTGCAGGAACCATAGGAACATAGTGTTAAGACACTCCGTTGCTTAGTCCCTGCTTTCTCCGTCCTCGCTTTTCGTCTTTTTCGTGGCATTGTGTGTTGAGTGGCGGAACTCAACGCCGCGCTTTGCCTTAGATGCCAGAGCGAAGAAAATGGAAATAGAAAAATCCATCTTCCCTGACTGGGAATCGAACCCAGAAACCGTCGTATTACAGGCAGACGTTGCACCTCTGCACCACGACGGTAAATTTATTTGACTTAAACTAACAAGAGACTGCCATGGCACAGTGGGACTGTAGATGCGACGATATGTAGTAGGTTCGATTCCCACTAAAGGTGGATGAATTATTTCATTATCTTTTTCAACGTTGAGGTTTAACGAAGAGTTTTAACGTCTGTCTATAAACGCGACGGTTTATGGGTTCGATTCCCATAAGGGAAAAATGGATTTTTCTATTTCCATTTTCTTCGTTCGGGCAAATGGGAAAACCCCACGACGTTGAGTTTCGTCACTCAACACGCAGTGTCTCGAAAAAGAGGTGGAAAGCAAGAAATGGAGTGTCATAATTCTAGGTTCCTATGGTTCCTGCGGCTACCCCTACCTATCCCGCTATATGCGGGATAAAGCGTGAAGCTTAAAAAAGAGGAAAAAATAACAAAATTCTTACTATTATTAAAAATTTGTTTCGTTTAATACTAATACAAATCAAATAAATTATTTACTAACAATATAAAGTTTGGTGTTGCCAGTTTAAAAAAAAAAATTTTTATTTAAACTGGCAACACCAACCTTCGCTGTCATACATAGGTCTGTTCTATTTAAAAAAAAAGGAAAAAAAAACACTAATATGTAAATATTAAACATAATTTATTTACAAATGATTCATTCAGCGCAGAGGTACAGCGTCTTTCTATACACGCGACGGTTGCGGGTTCGATTCCCGTGTGGGGAGAATGACATATTTACATTAACGGAAAGCGGGAAACGGAGTGTTTCAATTAATTACTTAGTTCTGACTCAGCTTTCAACTTTTTCGTCTTTTTTGTCTTCTGTTGCTTCTTACGTCGAAATTTTATCTGGAAAGGAAACAAAATCTAAATTGGCTATTCTTTTTTTTTTTTGCTACAATTTATTCTTTTTATTTCTTTTTTAAATTAAAAAGTAAATTTAAGTGCGAAGACGTCACATTTACTCTAAACAAAGTTTATATATAGAAGAGTGTGTAGTTTAGTAAATGAGTGAATGAGTGTGTGTGTGTGTGTGTGTGAGTGATTGAGTGTGTGACTAAGTGAGTAACTGTGTGAACGAGTGACTGAGTAAGTGAGTGAGTGAGTGAATGAGTAAGTGATTGACTGACTGACTGAGTAAAGTAAATAAGTAAGTGAGTGAATGAGTAAGTGACTTAGTGAATGAGTGAATGAGTGAACGACTGAATGAATAAGGGAGTGAGCGACTAACTGAGTGATTGAGTGACTGGCAGAGTGAGTTAGTGACTGAGCGAGTGAATGAGTGAGTGTGTGTATATATGTGCATACCATGTGGTGCACCTCCCGCACGTGCCGGTACAGCGAGGAGTACCAGCCGAAGGCGGCGCCGCACACCGCGCAGTGGTAGGGCTTCTCGGCAGAGTGCATCGCCATTATGTGGCGCTTCAGGCGGTCGGGGTTCTGGGCGCGGGGTAAGTTGCACTATTATAAGAGAAGCTAAAAGGGCACTATTTAAAGTGGGGGTAAACGACACTTAATTAATAATTAAGCTTCTCGATACGCTCTCCAGTTTTTATCCAACTAACCAAACTGATGTCTCAGTACTAGACTCATTTTACGAAGAAATTTCAACAGTTACAAAATCTAACATGCACTAGTAGGGGCCAGAAAAGTAAAAGAAGAACATGTTCTCGGAAAATTTGGCTACGGAAAGCGGAGCTGCCATTGTTGGACAGAAACTAATAGAATCAATCAATCAACGACTTAGACCTCACCCTGCGGATCAGTGAAAAATGAAATAGATTACATAATAAGCGACTACCCGAAACCATTCATCAATTCAAACCATCGTATGGTACAACCGTAACAAAACACCAAATAAAATCTACTCGCAATCACATAAATAGCCATAATCTGTGTAAAGAGAATATCTACAATATTAATGATAACCCAAAGTTCATAGAAGAAATGAAAGAACTCGAACAGTTCAATTGATAATATTATTATTATTTTTTTTTTTTTTAGCTTCACGCTTTATCCCGCACATGGCAGGGTAGGCAGAGGGAACTGCAGGAACCATAGGAAACTAGTGTTGAGACACTCCGTTACTTAGTCCCTGCTTTCTCCGTCCCCGCTTTCCGCCGTTTTCGAGGCATTGCGTGTTGAGTGGCGGAACTCAACGCCGCGCTTTGCCTTAGATGCCAGAGCGAAGAAAATGGAGATAGAAAAATCCATCTTCCCCGACTGGGGATCGAACCCAGTAACCGTCGCGTTACAGGCAGACTTTGCGCCTCTGCGCCACGACGGTCCTCATAGACCTCACCTGGTAGGACTTCCCGCAGACGTCGCAGAGGTTCTTCTCCTCGTTGAGGTGCACGTTCTGCATGTGCATGTACAGGGTCGTGTGGCACTTGTAGGGCTGCGGGGAGGGGAGGTGGAGAACGAATGAATGAATTAATTTATAGTTGCTTTTAGTTATAGCTACAAGGAACCTTTGAATGAACAAGAAAATAACTGTGTATATATGAAGTATTGTAAGTATGAATGAATAAATTTAATTATTGATTGAATTCATAATCGATTGATGAAATGAGTCAATGAATTTTATTCATTCATAAGTAATTAATTTAAGAACTTAGTGAATGAATGGTTACACCAATAATTAATAAAAAAATTAATAAAAGAACGCTTGAACCGATAACTGATTAAAAAATGAGTGAATGAATGAACAAAAGAATGAATAAAAAAGTATTTAAAATACGATTAAATAAATGAATGAAAGAATATGTAATTGATTGATGAAACGAGTTAATAAATAATTGAACAAATAACTCAATAAAAAATAGTGAATGGATGATTAAAAGAATGAACAACTAATTGATTGATGAAATTAGGTAATGAATGAATTAAATAAAAGAATGATTGAACAAACAACTGATTAAAAAGTAGTGAATGAATGAATAAAAGAATGAATATTAAAAGTTAAAGAATAACTAAATAACGGTTGAACAAATAATTAACTGAAAAAACAAGTGAATGAGTGAATGAATGGAATAATGAAACATTTAAAAAATTTGCGATATGCACGAAGGAACTATTTAATATGCAAACAAAAATTTGAATGAATGAATGAATGAATAAAGAAACAAGTACCTTATCGCACAGATGACACCTAAATTTAATGTTATTGAGATGTTCCCAGTCGATGTGGTCGCGGAGGAGAGTCTTGTTCACGAACTTCTTCCCGCACTCGTTGCACATGAAACTAGATTATCATAATAAATACCTCTCTATATATAGCGAAATTTTTTTTATGTTTTCACGCTTTATCCCGCACACGGCAGGGTAGGCAGAGGAAACTGCAGGAACCACAGGAACCTAGTGTTAAGACACTCCGTTGCTTAGTCCCCGCTTTCTCCGTCCTCGCTTTCCGCCTTTTTCGTGGCATTGCGTGTTGAGTGGCGGAACTCAACGCCGCGCTTTGTCTAGTTGCCAGAGCGCAGAAAATGGAAATAGAAAAATCATTTTCCCTCGAGTGGGAATCGAACCCAGAAACCGTCGCGGTAAAGGCCACGAAGGTTCTCATTTTTTAACTTAGCTTTTTAAGAAGACAGGATTTCTCTTTATTATTATTTAAATTACATTGAAAATCTTGTTTCATGAGATATAATGAAGACTGCTAATGTGATTACGAGTTAAAGTTACTTAAAGAAAACATATAGAAATTTGAACGCAACGGGACTCGAACCCACGCCTTGCGGACCGTGCAAGCGCTCTCACCACTGAGCCATGCGTTCTTCATCTCGCTGCGTCGAAATTCTTAAACTCTTAAAGAGTAAACAGATTTCGAATTTAATCGTTATTAAATTATCATCATCGTAATATGTTTATTTTTCTTATATACATTATTCGCAATACATTCGCAGAAATCAAATCAAAAAAAGCGGATATCTGGAAACGCGAATGCAAATATGTGAAAATAAGCAAATATCCGTAAATGAGAATGCAAATATGTCAAAATAAGCGAATATCCGTAAATGAGAATGCAAATATGTCAAAATAAGCGAATATCCGTAAACGCGAATGCAAATATGTGAAAATAAGCGAATATCCGTAAACGCGAATGCAAATATGTCAAAATAAGCGAATATCCGGAAACGCGAATGCAAATATGTGAAAATAAGCGAATATCCGTAAACGCGAATGCAAATATGTCAAAATAAGCGAATATCCGTAAATGAGAATGCAAATATGTCAAAATAAGCGAATATCCGTAAACGCGAATGCAAATATGTGAAAATAAGCGAATATCCGTAAACGCGAATGCAAATATGTCAAAATAAGCGAATATCCGTAAACGCGAATGCAAATATGTCAAAATAAGCGAATATCCGGAAACGCGAATGCAAATATGTCAAAATAAGCGAATATCCGGAAACGCGAATGCAAATATGTCAAAATAAGCGAATATCCGCAAACGCGAATACAAATATGTCAAAATAAGCTAATATCCGCAATCGCGAATGCAAATATGTCAAAATAAGCGAATATCCGCAATCGCGAATACAAATATGTCAAAATAAGCTAATATCCGCAAACGCGAATGCGGATATGTCAAAAAAACAAGTAAATATCCGCAAACGCGAATGCGGATATCCGTTAAATCAGCAAGTCCACAACTAACTTGAAGTCCTCCTCGTCGACGTGTCGCCGCGACACTCGCAAGTGTTTCCGGTAAGTGTCGACGGACGCGAACGCTTTGTCGCATGTGGCGCAGTACAGCTCGCCGGCGTCGCGCGCCTGCGAGCGGAGGGGTGCGGGTTCAAATACAAGTTGGGGGTTGCTTTAACCTTGACGTGTATACGTAGAACGGATGTCAAAAGGTTCTAATACGGATTGGGGGTGGGGAAGATTTCATTCTTGACGCTTTATCCCTGACGCATATGTATAGAACAGTTGTCAAACACTTTAAACTCATGGGTACCCATGAGTTCAAATACAGATTGGGGGTAAGGCAGGGTTTCATTCTTCACGCTTTATCCCTAACGTGTATGTAGATAGAACTTCACTTTTTATAACAATAAAAATCATTTTCAGGATTCGAACCGGCTACCTTTCAATTTATACTTATTATTAATTAGCCATATAGAAATAAACTTTTTTATTATTATTTTTTAAATATTACAAAAAATCTTCAATTACAGAATTCGAACCGACTACCTCTCAACCGTCATAGTACCATTAATTAGACATATAGAAATTAACTTCACATCCAAAAATATTTTTTTTAATTAAAAAAAAAAAACAAGTCTGACCTTATGACCCCTCAGATGCCTCTCCAGGGACGACCTCCAGCGATATATCTTCCCGCAGCGAGGACACGGGCGGCGGTTGTGACCTTCGTGGACTACTCTAGAGACACACACACAGACACACAAAATGATGAAAAAACACTTTTTTTTTTTTTTTTTAGCTTCACGCATTATCCCGCACAAGGCAGGGTAGGCAGAGGGAACTGCAGGGACCGTGGGAACCTAGTGTTAAGACACTCCGTTGCTTAGCCCCTGCTTTCTCCGTCCCCACTTTCCGCCGTTTTCGAGGCATTGCGTGTTGAGTGGCGGAACTCAACGCCGCGCTTTATATTATATTGTTTATATTAAAATTGAAGTAAGACTGAAGCTTAAAGAATCTTAGACATAATAATTGAAGTTAAATTGAAACTTATTGAAAACTTATAAAAATTGAAGTTAGATTGAAACTTGAAGAAACTTAGTCGTAAAAATTGAAGTTCGCTTGAACTTACTTATTGAAACTTAAAAAAATATATAAAAGTTGAAGTTATTTGGAAACTTGAAACATAGACATGAAAATTGAAGTTAAATTGAAATTTATAGTAACTTATAAAAATAGAAGTTAGATTGAAATTTGAAGAAACTTAGACATAAAAATTGAAGTTCGCTTGAACTTACTTATTGAAACATAAAAAACTTATAAAAATTGGAGTTATATGGAAACTTGAAACTTAGACATAAAAATTGAAGATCGATTGAAACTTATGGAAACTTAAACAAAATTATAAAAATTGAAGTTAAATTGAAACTTGAAACATAGACATGAAAATTGAAGTTCGATTGAAACTTGAAGAAAACATATAAAAATTAAAGTTACATTGATAGTTAAAGGAAATATATACTAAAATTTTTATCGTATCGGGATTCGAACCCGCGTCTCTTGCAAACGCTGCAAATGCCCATTCCATACTAAAATTTCAACGTAGTGTGATTAAGAACGCGTGTCTTAGTAGTAAAAACGCTTGGATGATAAGCAAGAGGCGCGGGTTCGAATCCCGTTGCGTTCACATTTTTATATTTTTTATTTAAGTATATTTTCTAACCTTACCGTGAATAAACATTTTCAAAACAAAATAATAAAAATTGTAACTTATCTTGAGATTCATCTCCAGATATATCTTAAGATCAATCTTGAAGTACATCTCAAGATTTTCTTTAAAACTATGGATATATATTATTTTTGAAATATTTTAACTTCATTATTTTATCTTACAACCAGAATCGAATTGAATAAAATTAAAGATAGAGTACAATTATATACTCCCCACATGGGAATCGAACCCGCAACCCTCGCATTGCAGATTGCATCTGTACAGTACCAACAAACTTATAATTATAATTAATAATAATAATTTAACAACATATTAAAAAAAACTAACTAACTAACTAACTTTAAATGATCGCTGTAAGTCTTCTTCGTCTTGAACACCTTCCCGCACTCCACACACTGGAGCTTGTCTTGGGGCTCCTCTGATAGCTTCCGTTTCCTTTTTATTGGAACCTGGATATATATATATATATATATATATATATATATATATATATATATATATATATATATATATGAAAATTTTACTTATTTTATAATTGTACCAAGTTTATAAAAGCTAGTTAATATGCTTATGCTATGCCTTAAATGACAGTCGTGGTAACAACCACACACATTATATATATATATACATATATATATATATATATATATATATATATATATATATATATATATATATATATATATATATATATATATATATATATATATATATATATATATATATATATATATATATATATATATATATATATATATATATATATATATATATATATATATATATATATATATATATATATATATATATATATATATATATATATATATATATATATATATATATATATATATATATATATATATATATATATATATATATATATATATATATATATATATATATATATATATATATATATATATATATATATATATAGCTTATAGCCTATAGCCTACAATACACAACCAATAGTTCCTCTTAGACCATTAAAAAGAAAACTCTTTAAAATAAACACTTACTGTCACATCATTCTCTTGCAACTCCTTCTCTTCCACATCACTTATAAAGGCATCTTCACACTCATCGTATTCATACAAAATTTCTGTATCAAAATTGACATTTTCCTCCAAATCAGTTTCATCTGTTGACACCTTTACAGGTTTGCTTCTCTCTGATACAAGTTTTTGCTTGGATTTTGTTTTTATTTCCTTATAAAAGAAAAGAAGCTTATACATGGTGTTACTTTATATTTATATTTAAAAAATATATTTAAACAAAAACAAACACCTGTATATACATACATATATATCAAGATTTATATACCAAAAAAAAATTAAAAAAAAAAAAGGAGAATTCCTACCTTCTCCGCATTCTCCAGTTCTTCAACCTTTAATATATCAAACGTCTCAGATTGATCTTTAGTGTCTAATTCGTCTTTTACTTCTAACTCTATTCTCTCCGCTTTCACATCTGGCCCCGCAGAACAATAGTTGTGTATTGACTTTATTTGCAGCAGCGAGGGTCGTGGATACGAAATCGATTCGGGGGATTCCTGGAAAACAAAACACTTAATAAATACACACATATATTTAGTTTTCAGTTATTTTGAAAGTACACAATTAGTATTTTTTTTTATTTTATATAACAAATATATTCAAAAATAAATTGAAATATCTATTCATTAACTTATATTAATCTCTAAAAAGGCTGCACTCCAGTTTTATATAACTTTAAATGATTTAATTGAGATATATAGATATAGATATATAGATACGGACATGACACAGACACAGACAAAGACACAGGCATACACACAGACAGAAAGAGAGTTATAAATATATATATACATATACATATATATATATATATATATATATATATATATATATATATATATATATATATATATATATATATATATATATATATATATATATATATATATATATATATATATATATATATATATATATATATATATATATATATATATATATAATACAATCTCACCGTCCGTCTCAAGCACAGTTTCACATGACGTCCAGCATCTCCAGCACCTCCAGCACCGGTCCTGGTCCTGGCTCGTCGACTCATCAGCCTGTGCCTCAGCAGCCTGCACGCCTTGCACCTTGTGTTCATTTGGTTCCTTTTGTAGGACTCCTCTCCCACTATGACCCCTTTGCAGTTTTGGGAAAATCTAAAAGAGTATATTAAAAATATATATATACATATATGTAGATTAATAATTAAATTAATAATTTTTTAATTCATTTTGAACGACAGTCACGAGTTCGATTTCCATAAGTTAGAGTATACAGTTGTACTACACAGTTACAATCACACAGTTTCACTAAATATCTATAAAGGCAACAAGCTAAGTAACAAAAGATATATATATATATATATATATATATATATATATATATATATATATATATATATATATATATATATATATATATATATATATATATATATATATATATATATATATATGTATATGTATATGTATATGTATATGTATATGTATATGTATATGTATATGTATATGTATATGTATATGTATATGTATATGTATATGTATATGTATATGTATATGTATATGTATATGTATATGTATATGTATATGTATATGTATATGTATATGTATATGTATATGTATATGTATATGTATATGTATATGTATATGTATATGTATATGTATATGTATATGTATATGTATATGTATATGTATATGTATATGTATATGTATATGTATATGTATATGTATATGTATATGTATATGTATATGTATATGTATATGTATATGTATATGTATATGTATATGTATATGTATATGTATATGTATATGTATATGTATATGTATATGTATATGTATATGTATATGTATATGTATATGTATATGTATATGTATATGTATATGTATATGTATATGTATATGTATATGTATATGTATATGTATATGTATATGTATATGTATATGTATATGTATATGTATATGTATATGTATATGTATATGTATATGTATATGTATATGTATATGTATATGTATATGTATATGTATATGTATATGTATATGTATATGTATATGTATATGTATATGTATATGTATATGTATATGTATATGTATATGTATATGTATATGTATATGTATATGTATATGTATATGTATATGTATATGTATATGTATATGTATATGTATATGTATATGTATATGTATATGTATATGTATATGTATATGTATATGTATATGTATATGTATATGTATATGTATATGTATATGTATATGTATATGTATATGTATATGTATATGTATATATATATATATATATATATATATATATATATATATATATATATATATATATATATATATATATATATATATATATATATATATATATATATATATATATATATATATATATATGTGTATATATATATATATATGTATATGTATATATATATATATATATATATATATATATATATAAACACTCACTTCCTCCTGTCTATCTGAGTCCCCACACATATGGGCCACCGCTGCACAGTCAGCAGGTACTCACTGATGCTGGAGTACGCACAAATGTTGTCATCCACAGTTAGTTCTTCCTCTGTTGGAAATATTACCTGGAAATTAATGAAATTATTAATATTTAATATCATTATATATTTAAAAATAAAAAAAAAAAACTTTGAAAAATAACAAAAAAGCTTAATTTAACTATAATTAAGTAGTTGAATTTTTTTTCGCCTTTTTTAGCCAGTTGGACCTCTTTTCCTTAGTCCACTGTCATTGACCTCTTCATATATAAGGTAAGAGGTCAACATTCCAAGAGGTCTTTATACTTTCTATCTTTTTTTAAAAAATTTTGTCTATGTGGTCTTCCTTCATATTATTTTATAAATAATTTAAAGCATAGTATTAACTAGTCTTTAAAAAAATATATTTTTTCAAACAAAATAAAGAATTAAATTATTGTTCCAAAATAAAACGTCATTAGTCAAGTGAAGTATGACGCGAGCGTACACTGGACTGTCAGAGCGGGACGGAGATATAGCTCTGTCTCATTTGGTTATTTGTTTGAATGAAAGGTGACAGATTGACAACGTTCAATAGTATTGTTGTAGTACGAGATGTTTACGTCATTTGTATTTGACAATGACTACCTCACGCGTTACACAGCACGTGTAAATATCGGGAAATTGGAAAAATGATGTTGTGACTAAACTATTGATTATTGTTAACTAGTTTTTTGTATATCGCCTTGAAATATTTTACCCTATAAGTAGTTTTGACAAGGGCTGCATAAAAATTTATATAAACACCCTGTATAATCTATAAGTGTAAGTTTTTGAATACTCACAGTAACAGACAGGTCCTTATTAACTCTTATACGGTTTAACACTTGCATAGTCGAATCCATCCTTAGAAAAACCAACCCCTCATCTTTCTCAAAATACGTCCACCCCGGAGGAAGCAGTGAAGATTTGAGATTCTCCAAAAACTTCTCCTCCAACTTGGACAGCAACTCCGGTTCTTCCTCTTCTTCTTCACTATTAAGAATTTCAAGTTCTTCCATTTCCTCGGATTCACTATCGGAATTTGGAGAAGCATGTACTATACTTGTTTTTAGTTCATGAGTTAGTTTCGACACTGGGACAAACTGATGTTCAACAGTTGGTACTGCATCGTCTCGTAGTAACTTTTTTCCTGTTGGCAACACCATTATTTCTCCCTTAATATTGAACGTCTCATACATTTTTATATCTTCCTCTTTGAAATGTAAATGGCATATGTAGTCTGTTGTCTTCATTTTAGTTCCCAAAGCTGAATTCCATTTTTCCAATTTGGCCGCTGTCTATAATAATGAGAATGCCACATTTTAAAATATACAGTATGTAAATATATGGTAATATATAATAAAGAAAGCTAAAACAATATTTTATTTAGTTTTATATTACTATTCTTGACGTTAAAAATGCCTACAGCAATGTTAACAATATAATTAGGCTTTTAGTTAGGCGAATGAGAATGTATGGCATTAGAGGTCAGTTTCAGAGATGTCCAAATCAAATCAAATCAAATCAAATCAAATCAAATCAAATCAAATCAAATCAAATCAAATCAAATCAAAATTCATTTATTCATATAGGTATCACAGATACACTTATGCACGTCAATTTTTATCTACTACCATTTCGGAAAGGTGCTTTGTCACGGAGGAGAAGAAATGGCGAAAGAAACTCCTCAGCACATCTTTTAAATAAAAAAAAACAAAAAAAAATTGTGTACAGTTTCAAAGCTTAATATATCAAATTATTTATAAATATTTTACAAAAAGTTATTATGATGACTTCATCTTCAAAATAACTAAATAATAAATATATGTACTTCAAAAAATTATACCAAATTTTGAACGCAGCATAAATTCAATGCAGTGTGGTGAAGAACACATGGTTTAGTGGTCAGAGCAGTTTGCAAGAGGTGTGGGGTCAAATTTTGCTGCATTCAAACTTTTATATGTTTTCTTTATTTTTTTTTCTACCTTTAATGTGGATTAACACTTTAAAAAACGTATAATTAACCCAATAAAATGTATATTATGATAATATTAGTATTTTAAAATAACAAATTAAATAGACTATACATACTGTTGGTCGAAAAAATGACAGATGTTGAGGTTTAGCATTCTTTTTATTTTTCTTTTTCCGTCCGCTCGGACAACTTTTCACTGAGCACAGCTTCCCCATAGCTTCTGTGTTTTTTTCTTCGCATTTAAAATTGAAAGTTTAATATACAATGTTAATCTACCTGCAAAAGTGTGAACAAATTCAATTCTGTTAAGTTTGTCATATTATCTATATTATTAATAACATACTTGGGTCTTGAAAAATATATTTTTTTTCAGTAAAGGGTAGAATTTTTAATAATTTTTAATTTTTTATGTTGCACATAGTAGGGTAGGCAGATGGAACACAAAGCCTAAGGAACCTAGTGATAAGACGCTCCTGGGGCATATATTTGTTATAGAGTGCCTGTAGTCAATATAGTGCTTTTGCATAGTTGCCAAAGTGGAGTAAATGAAAATATTTAATCCTTCCCGAGTGGGAATAGAACCTACAGATTGTCACATTTACAGACGCTGTTCCACTGTGTCACCATAGTCTTCATCTCATCATCACATCTTCCATATTTTTTGACACTTCTAATTTGACCTATAACCTATAAAAGACGATTCTCCTTTCTAGAAGGCAATGAATGCTTAAAAGGTTACTTTTAATAATTTTAACTAGGCTTATAATTTAAGCTATTTTGTGATTAATCTAGTTAAACAATATACAGGAATATTAAGGACTGTTGCACAGTGTCTTAAAATGACGGTTTGTGGGTTCAATTCCGACTTGGGAAGAAATTTTTTTTCATATACATTGTTCTTTACTCTGGCAGCTAGGCAAATGCGGCATTGAGTTCTTTTACAACAATATACAGTATTAAAAATACACACTAAGAATGTAAGAAAAACTAAGAACTTAGCAACATGATAAAAATATTGATTTATTATTTAGTTATCTAATAGTGCATGACAATGTTATCAAAACTCTTTCACTTGCTTCTATGCAGTAGCATCTAAATTTGTGCCCCCTAACAGTACTTTTAAAATACTATGAAAATATAACAATTACATTATTACATTTAATTTCATTAAATCAGTACATTTTTTTATTAAAAATATAAAATTCTACAATGTAGCTTTGATTAGTGCTTTAATACATTTTATTCCTAGTATAATTATCAATTTATTAAACCTATCTTAAATATTGTTCCATATAAAACTACAATTTTACATAAGCTTTTGTGGTACTATGTAGTAGAACTGCTATGAATACCTACTGATAAGAAATATATTTCATAATAAAGCATTTTTTTTTAATTAAACTTGGTCAATTTTTAAATTTAACTTGGTCTTGGTCTGATTTAATTTGAAATATATGTGACAACATTTTAAAAATAGCTTACACGAGCTTGTAAACATCTGAGTAAATAATTTAAACACTTATTTGATGTTTTAACATCATCTTAACCCTTAGAGGATGAAAAAGAAGACAATATTAAACTTTTAAAAATGGTTACAGGTTACAATTCTTTCTACACTAATTTAACACAGTGAAGATTTAAGCACATATAACATTATTTTGTTTGATATTTTAATAACTTTTTCGTATGTAAATAACAAATTATAAATGCAAAAATACTACTATTTGACAATTGACATTTGACAGCTGAGTTCGCGCCAGCAGAGTGAGGACGCTCTCTGGTGTCAAGATCCTGTATCTCTAAACCAAGACCTTAAGTTAAACCAAAATGACGAAAATCTGATTCATATTAAAGCATTAAAGCATGCATTTTTGAATCTATTTCTCATTACATTTTTCAACATGGAGGGCAAAAGTACATACCGCTTATATTTTTTAAACCACACACTGCAATCTGCTCGAAATTGATACACTTGACAATAATTTGCTAACTTGTACCCATAAACAAGATGGCTCTCCTTATACTCTACTCTATAAACTTTATTATTTTATTGTTTTTAAATAATAAAATAATAATTTGTAAACAAATGTTTTTTAATTGAATGTAAAAACCTAATGTATGTACTATGTATTCATAAATTTAAAAATAAATATTTATTTTCATTTATACTTAGAATTAACGTTCAGAAATTAATGATATAAAACCTTATTTAACAAAATAGCTAAAAAAATTTACAAATAAATAAAGAAAGAAATCAATTGTCACATAATTTTAGTTGTGTTTAATCTCAATTGTGTGTTATGTAGGAATAATAATTTCTCTATTAAATTGTCGGGACAAAATGCAGTGGGAGGAATTTTTGAACGTGTGTCTAGATAAAGCTATCCAGGCAGCGTTCCAGACTCTCATCTCGCGTTTTTGTCCCACAATTTCTAATTGCATGCCAAAAATAAAGATTGAAAAGAATAATATATATGCTAGAAAACCAACATTCATTTATTTATAGCCAAAGTCATATGTGAAACATAGAATTTGAAATCTCGCGCGTTTTAACAATGGTTGTTGAAAAGTTGTACGAAAGTGACGATTATATTATTGTGCACAAACCGTATGATATGTATATAAATTCGGACGACACATACGAAAAGGTAATTTCTGTGTTTTTAGGTTATGTTTATATACTTCATAATAAAAACTTAATGCGTTACGTCAGTTTGTTAGTGATGTACGCATAGTATCGAAGTGTAGACTTTTAAATCGACTTAAAATCGATAGATTATTATTTATTTTATAATTAGCGATTTTGATCTCATGGTTCTTAATTTGACTTCGAATAATGCTTACATTCAAAATATCTGCCAATATGCAAGAGTCAGATCAGATTGAGTGGCACATTCAAATGAAAAAGTAAGAATAGTAAATAAAATTAATAAAAAATAGCTCTCTCTCTCTTGTCCTCCCCAGATGTTAACAACGTAATAAGTTGTTTAAAAAATATAAAAATTTTGACGCAGCGTGATGAAGAACGTATAGTTTAGTGGCCAGAGCGTTTGAACGGCTTCCAAAGGGCTCAGGTTCAAATTTCGCTCTGTTTAATGTGTGTGTTTTCTTTAGGTACCTTTATTGAACGATCGTAGATTCTCTAGCAATGCTCTCAATTATTATTCTAGAATACAGTTGCTTGTCACATCGCTTCACACGATTCGCATCATTCAAATTCTTCAAACCCACTATATTTCGTACAACGACTCGATTACTCTACCAGTGGGATATTATGTATAGCGAAAAACAAGGCGGCGGCGGCAAAAGCAGGAAAGTTGTTTCAAGAACGATTAAGCAAAAAATATTATTTGGCAATTGTCAGAGGACACATACTATATGATATAGCCGATATATCATATGCAATAGGTGAGAAATATTAATAATTTACTTTTCTAAACGATTATCGACTATTTATAATGAATGATTACACATATAAGTTTAATGAAGTTAAATGTAATATTAAGTAATAAAGACAATAAACTTAGTAGCAAATACTAAATGTTTTTATTAATAATGGTGAGGAAGCCGAAGATGCTTTTTTAACGGAAATTTTTAGTTATTAAAGAATCAAGTTAATAGAACGTCAAAATTAAATTAGAATTTAAAAAATAATAAAAAGTTTGTCACTGTAGTGGGGTGAAGAACAGATGTAAATTTTTATAAATTAATAATTATGATGTGTATGAGATTCAATACTCAAGCTTCCACAATGTATTGAGTTCCGAAACCTTTCATCTATATATTTATAACATTGTGATGTTATGCTAAGTCCTCTTCATCTTTCTCTTGAAATGGAAATGCTTACTTTATAATACTACATAGAAACGAGATAAAATAGCATTGACGTATAAAGGTTTTTTCAAAAATATTTTAGAACTTCTATTTTTTCTGTGCGTCTTAACACTGGCTTCCTCCTACTAACGATTTCCTCTACCTGCCCCGCTATATAAAGTGAAGATTAAAGAAATATAAATGTATAACTTATAAACATAATATCTTATTCAGGTCTTAACACTTCAACGGGCAATAAACATAAAATGTCAGCACTATCGTACCAAACGACGTGTGAGAGGCCTCGAGCAGCGCTCACTAGGTTATTGGTACTAGAAACGGGGTATTATAATGAAGATCCCATCACTATAGTACTACTGAAACCTGTTACAGGTAGGATTAGAACAATCTATTATGAAATCTTGAGGCATAGTAAAATTTAACATTTTTTGTACTATAACCAGTTTTGGTCTCTAAACATGATCTTGAATAACTTTGATGAATATCTTCTTTGTTTTTTGAATATTTTCTTTGCTAGGTGATGCTGATTTTTAAATTATTTAGTTATTGTTATAGTTGATAATAATATAGATGTAATAATGTTTCAAAATCAACACACCATCACACAATCGTATAGCTGCCAAATTTTAAAAGTGCATTAAGACTTTTATGACAACTGAAATTGTTGACTTTGTGTTGTTTTATTTTAAATATCTTTAATCATTAGCACTTAACGTGGACGTTTTACAAAATGCGATATTTTTCTTTATATACTATATATATTGATTTATCAAACAATAAAGAAAACGTTTAATAAAAACCAAATATTAAGAACCGATTTATGAAATTTGTGTTTTCCACAAAATATAGCAATTATAATTAAATAAGGCAATTACAACGTAAATATACATATATATATATATATATATATATATATATATATATATATATATATATATATATATATATATATATATATATATATATATATATATATATATATATATATATATATATATATATATATA
Source organism: Dione vanillae (assembly GCA_037178615.1). NCBI lineage: Eukaryota > Metazoa > Arthropoda > Insecta > Lepidoptera > Nymphalidae > Dione > Dione vanillae. Next base: position 400,119 of record JAZFAU010000341.1, read on the forward strand.
TATATATATATATATATATATATATATATATATATATATATATATATATATATATATATATATATATATATATATATATATATATATATATATATATATATATATATATATATATATATATATATATATGTGTATGAAACTTAGGTCGTCGTCACCAACTCCGCGTGCACTGTACGTCCATCGGCCACACGATACTCGGTGACTATACATATAGCAACGCTTTGGATATATATCCTCACAGAATGTTTCTGCACGCCAACAGGTATGTTGTATATACGGCGTTGAGTTCCGCCACTCAACACGCAATGCCTCGAAAAAAGGCGGAAAGCGGGGACGGAGAAAGCAGAAACTAAGTAACGGAGTGTCTTAACACTAGGTTCCCACGGTCCCTGCAGTTCCCTCTGCCTACCCTGCCATGTGCGGGATAAAGCGTAAATATACAAATAAATCAATATACTGTAATTAATCATCATCATATATATTATCAATATTCCGACGTGTAAACTCGTGAAAATAACTAAATAACACACACATTGCTAAGCAAGCTCTAATATGACGTTAGACTATTTTTTTTTGCCTTTCTTTGTCAAAGAAACTGTTCAATTGTATATTGTATAATGTTATTGAGGCTCAGGTACCACAAAATAATAATTTAAAATAATAATTAATTTGAAATATTTTTTTGGGCACTCAATCTATTTAAATAATTACTTTTATTAATAATATTCATATTTATTTTAAACTTTAACAGATATTTAAACTATAGATTTCATATTACGATTGCGATTTCAAACAAAAAGCCTATTTAATACTCTCCACTCTCCGGGTTGTATCTAAACAATGTATACACATTTTTTTGTTTTTCAGATTAATATTGCCTTTTGAAGACAATCCTCTGGACATACAGACGACGGAACCGTTCTTCTCAGACCCACAGTTTATAAATAAATGGATACCAGAGAAATTAAAACATGACTTCAGAAGTCTTGCGGAATTCAGAATGGCGTGTGACGTCATCGACGCAAGTTACATACACGGGATAAAATACGAGGAGTTCGCCTTTTATCCATAGATTGTTCAAATTATTGTAAGTTTAATTATAATTTCACTCAAACACCCTGTATAAACATATTTTATAGTGAATTTTGTGGCATTTAAGGTAATTCAGTTTTTTTATACACCCTGTATAAACATATTATATAGTGTTTTTATGAAATTTGAAAGTAATTCGGTTTTTTTTTACAATCTTTAGACCTGTACAAAGATGATTTTGATATCTGAAAGCTTTGTTTGTCTTTAAGCAGTCTAAAGCAAGTTTGTATGTATAGTTAAATTTAGTTAAATTATTTATTGAATGTGTCTGTACGTGTAGAGTCAACCAGTCGTTGTGGGGTCTATGATTCTGAAATTGTAATATATTATTGTAAATCGTAAATAAATGTCGCTCTCTAATATTTTTGTGTTTTTATTTATTTTATTTAATATGAGCCCAAGTTCTGATTCAAGAATCAGAACTTGAACTCAGTGTTTTAAGAAAATACTAAAAATCAGTTAAATTTTGTATAACAAATTGTTGTAGCTGCTTGAGAATACTTAAAATTATTGAATTGTTTCATTTTATAATGTAAATAATTTATTATTTCTATATATTTATAAACGAATTTTAAATGATATTTAAAAAAAACATTGCAACCTAATTGAAAACAGAAAGCTCAAATTCTAGTTCGTACTTTACAAAAAAAATAAAACCCTAACTTTGTCATATGTTTGTCCGTCTGTCGATCTATTAAAAGGTTTTTTTTATGAAATCGAGAGGAGATTTTAAATGAAAGTCGCTCGGAGGACGAAGAAGGCGATCTTCTTAGCTAATGTCATCGATAGATATAAATGTTTATTCAAGTATTTCGAAAATAATAATAATAATATCACAGAAAGAATTACAAAACCATTGCAAATTTATGCATGTAATTCGTTTCATATATAATAAGTACATACTACTGCATAAGAAAGTTTGTCAATTTATAAATTGTACTCTATTGGAATGTAAAGGACTGCAATTCATACTTTACTGATTTTATAAGCAACGTTTAAACAACTTAATCGTTTATCATTATTTTTATTAATATATTGCGTTGCTGTCGGCTATTGTATCGTTATATATTATTTGTGGTAGCGTTCTAAGTGCGCACACTTGGAGAGGCAAGTTTTTGACCTAGAATTTTACTTTTGGTACCATATTAAAAATATCGAAAAGGTGGATTAATCAAACATATAGCCGATGTTCGATCTTGTACAATACAATTAATAAGTTAAACAAATTCTACGTTAGCCAATTGGATTTGTTTGAAAATTATTTGTCCATGCTTTTTTCCGACTCAAAAATGCTGTCTTTTAGCATAAAAAGAGTTCTAATTTTACATTTCCTTAAAAGTGTTAACATAATTTATTGAACGAACGATAACGATTTAATGAGTTATTTTGAACAACAAACCTCCTTTTGGAGTCATAATATTTATTCTAGAATAATTTCAAGACGTTTAACTTTGACGTTTTGTATACATACATGTGAAGTGCAATGTTTTATTAGATCATAGTATTTTTAAATTATATTAAATGTAAATATTCTATTATTTTATACATGCTGTATATAGATACAGAATCGAAGCAATGTGAGTTAGTTAACTGTTAAATTTCTGTAATTTGATATGTTATTTTAATTAATGTTTTCTATTTAAAAGCGTTTCTCGTAATTTCTGTATTAGTCAGTAATAAGTTACCATAAGTTATGTGATATATGGTGTCTTCATACTATTACTCTTTGTTAACAATTTTACTTCGTTTATTTGTTGTTTTATTCGGTATTTATGACTAAGAATATTAGGTTAAAGTACTGCCAAAGTAAGTGCTAGGCTTGAACAGTCTCTATACCTATTTTTCATACTATATAGAGAAGATGACGTCTTTATTAGTTTAGATTAATTTATGTTTAACAGCATTTTCCTAAATGAAATCATACATATGGAGGGTATACATACTTTAATACTCCAGATACTTTAAATTAAGCATAAAGTTAGATGGAGAGTGTTATATAAGGCACTTCGCTTCTCACTTTCAGCTCAGTTTTTAAGATTTTGGATTGAAATAAATTATTATACATATTATTATTATTGTTATTATATATTTCAATTAATTTATTTCATTTGCTAGATACTGAAACGGAATCAAAAACGGAGCACGCTTATATTTCACGTAGGCCTCTAAAGATAACTGGTGCTGGATGGCTTGTTATAATTGGTCTGGGCGCATCGGTCGTTGCTTTTGTTGTCCTTATATTTAAATTGATGCTGCTGATGCAACATAATGTAAATATTTTATTTTATAATTTAATTATAAAATTTAGATTCAAATAGTGTGTAACTGTAAATTCTTACTTACGATTAGATCAAATACATATCGATTAGGATGACTTTGAGAATTGTGTTAGTAAATAATAATAAAAAGAATAGGCGAGTATATTAGTTAAAAAATAATACTATGCGTAAAGCGGCCTATATTAATTTGTGGAGGAAGTAGAATGAAGTCAGCCATAAAAAAATGTTTATTTTTTTTTAAAGTCAATTCAAAAGTCACTACCTGTTTCTGAGCAAATAATATTAAAAAATACGACTAAGTATGCTATTAACAATATAATTTTTGTATTTTAGCAAAAAGTAAGAAATTCGTAGAAGAAAAATATGATTTTTAAGAAACCAAAAGCAGAAGGACCCGCCTTCAATACCGCTTTAAGAGTGAACAGTCCTCTACATGGCGAGGACACATGTATAGGCCGAAATTTTAGATGTATACTCATTACAGGAATGTTTGTCGCCGGTATTGGTCTACTTGTTACTACAATTATTTTATTGGTCAGAAAATATGGATAATTAAATTGTTGTATACATATTTTGGTTTAGTTTTTATTAAAGTATAAGAGGTTTGTGTTGTCCCATTAGGGTACAGCCTCTAAATAGTATAATAATGAGTTTTATTTTGTATTAAATAAAAAAAGCATTTCTTTATATTGTATTAGATACATGATTTAAAAAAATATATATTATTATTATATATTCTATAAAATCGATTCAATTCGATTTCTAATATGGACATCACTAAAGAATATGGCGTCAGCATATTAAAAAATGGCGTCGGCGTTCACGCTCACATTGTGAATTTACGCTGATTCTGTTTGACTTAACAAAAACCTAATTAATGTCCGATAAAACGGAATAATTAAATTTATATAGTTATAATAATTATAGATTTCGTGTTGTAAAGGAATAGTTATGTGTTTATGATAGTTTTGAACAGTTAAAATGACGCAATTTCTTCCGCCGAATTTACTCGCGTTATTTGCGGCGAGAGACCCTATTCCTTACTTACCACCAGCCGCGAAACTTCCTCATGAGAAGAAACAGAAAGGCTACGATGGAGTCGGTGCTTTCCTTAATGTCTTCGAGGTTAGATATTTTTATGTACCCATAGGTTATTTTGTGTAAAACTATATAATATTATAAATAAATCCTGGTTTTAAAATAAAAATACAAGTAGATCATGTTTTGTGATTATTTATATCATGCCATGCCATAGTCATAATGATAAGTTACTATGAAGCTAAAATTCTTTGGTGCATTTAACATGCCTTTGTAAATGACTAAACCTAAAAACATTTATGGAAATCCTATAAAACTAATTGTAATGGCGACCCTTTATGAACTTGGTTCAAAATAATTCCAATAGATATGTAAATTTTGATACTAATGAACACCACTAAAAGAACTTATATTAATGTTTTTCTTAAGATCCCAAATTCTTTAAATATATATTTATTTAACATTAAGTACATTAATATGTACATAAATATACTGATAGTAATGTTATTTAAAGAAAATTTTAAGGAATCATTAAGTATATGTGTTCATCATAGTATAAATTGAATAAAATTTTTATATTTAATAAATTGTAACAACTGCATAATAATGTTAATGCAGCTTGATGAAAATGTATAGCTGTAGAGAGTGCTTGGACACTTTTCAAAGATACAAATTCTTTCAGTAATTAATTGTCTTGTGTAGTTTGTTCACTATTAATAGTTCAGCAATTTTTGCAAAGCGCAGGGTTAAATTCTTCCACTCAACACATGATACCTCAAAAAAGCAGAAAGAGTAGAGTGTCTTAACACTAGGTTCCCACAGTTCCTGCAGTTTCTTCTGCCTACCCTACTATCTCGGAATAAAGCATGAAGCTATAAAAAATCTATCTATATATAATATCTTTTTCTACCTCTAGCATCCGTCGGAAACTCCACCGCCCACTCGAGTGGAGACTAGAGAAGAGAGGCTGGAGAGAAGAAGAAGGGAGAGAGCCGAACAGACTGCATACAAATTGGAGCAGGAGATAGCATTATGGGATCCCACAATGAACAATCCTACTACGGGGGATCCGTTTAAAACATTGTTTGTGGCTCGAATTGTAAGTATCATTTTTAGACTAAAAAAAATATTTTAAAGCATTTATAATAAAATAAAATAAAAAGCCTTTATTTCCCAACTCCCTTGCATAAATACAGTGTATAGGGAATAATGAACCACGCTATAATCAGGGGGACTCAGAGGGATGAAACCACACTCTGCTACCAGTAAATGTATAGTAGTATATAGTGAATATAATGAACTGCGTTCTGCTACCGTTAGTTGTCGAGTTGTAGTACAAGGGGGCACGTGAGACGGCCGACGCGAGCGCACGTCCTTCCTTTTACTACAACTCGACAACTACTACTGACCGCTCGCGCGGGGTGTTCGCACAAGACTCCAAACTAGTCGGGGTTGCCATATATGAACAAACATACAGTTTTACATTTTATTTTATATATATTTGCTTATTTATTTATTTCTATTTTTTTGGTTTTGGGATGTGGGCCCCTCTTCGGGTGAAGGCCTCCTCCAGTGCCTTCCATTTGTCCCTATCCCTTGCTACCTGCTGCCACTTCTTTCCTGCAGTATGTCCTAACTCGTCTGCCCAGCCTTTTCTTTGGTCTCCCTGCTCTTCTTTTTCCTGTAAAGCATTTTAAAGCATTTAAAGCATTTATAAGGATATTGATATATGTAGGTTATATAAACGCCCATGTATTTAATTAAATATAATGGTTTTTAAGTTTTATGCACTTTGTTTCTGAGGTTGTGCGTGCTGGTCTTGGAAATGGCTTAAGCTATTCAAATGAAGTTTTCACTTTTGTATTATATCAGACATTAAATCTATAGGCTTAATCATTATAATTACTTCCACATTCATAAAGTAGCAGTGTGCGGCTATTTCAAAATAAATAAAACTTCTCATACCTAATTGCTATTCAGTTGAAATCAGTCCAATACTTCTCCGTTTTGCAGTTTTCACTGTTTTATTATTATTAATGAAATTCATTTGACGCAAATATTTTGACATTCAAAAAATGAATCATGTATTCTTATATTGAATAAAATTATTTGAATTTGAGATTATATGTAGCTATAAATCTCTTTTAAAAAGAGCGGGGACTGAGAAAGTCTTAGTCCCTCTAAGCAATGGAGTGTCTTAACACTAGTTTCATACAGTTCCTGCAGTTACCTCTGCCTAACCTGCAATATGCGAGATAAAGCGTGAAGCTAAAAAAAGTAGTCTTAGGCAATAAAAATTGCATATTGGAAGAGAACTTCTCTAAGATATTGTTCTTAAGTGACTTATGTATGTGTTTTGATATTATTTAAAATGTTATTTCCTTTGCAGAACTATGACACTTCTGAATCTAAGCTTAGGAAGGGAATTTGAAGGATATGGTGCGATTAAAAAAGTAAGTTTAAATTATAATTTTATGCCAAGTCAGTTTCATATAACTTAGTTGTGTATAGAAATAGTATCTATAAATTGTTTTATATTTTAAATTTGACAAAATAAATGCAATCAGTCGACAAAACTGTGAGCAGATGCCATGAGCTACATTGACAACCTCTTTTAATTTTTTTTGGTAACAGTAACAGGTAACAGTAATTATTACTAATTGCACTTTCTGCAAAGTCTTAGTTAGACAGAACCTTCCATAAATAAAGTGTTGAAAGTATGATTAAATGAATGAATAATTAATGAAGAAATGAATAAATTATTAAATGAATGAATAATTAATGAAAAACATTAATAAATTAATGAATAAATCAATTAATGAATCAATTAATTAATTAATGTACATAATAAATTAATCAATGAACTAATAAATGAATAACAGAATGCATAAATAAATGGATAGTTGAATGAATGAATGAATGAATAGTAAAAGTGAATTAATGGATATATAGTAACGGTAACAATGGTAACAGCCACTTCTATTATTTCACACTTTTTCAGTGTTATAATAAAATTAATCTCCGTCAGCTAAACCGCTATTTATATCTATTTAGTGGGGACGGAGTAAGCAGGGACTAAGTAACGGAGTGTCTTAACACTAGGTTCTTATGGTTCCTGCAGTTCGCTCTGCCTACCCTGCCATGTGCGGGATAAAGCGTGAAGCTAAAAAAAAAAAATATATATATATCTTCTTTTTGTACTTTTCTAGATACATATGGTTTACAACAAGGAAAATGGCAAGCCCCGGGGTTATGCCTTTATAGAGTATGAGCACGAGCGCGACATGCACTGTGAGTACTTGACGTTTATGTGACAGCACACACAGATTATAAAAAGAGTTGCCATAGACAAAAAATATATATCTATGTATATATATATATGTATTTTTTTTGTAGTGGCAACTCTTTTGTATACATTTTTTTGAGCATGACAACATTTTTTGCAATCGGTCATAATATATTTAGATTTTTTTTGTTGGTCGGGTTTGATTGCAGAGTGGATGTTAATTTTTGTTTTGTTAATCTTTACAGTGTTGAAAATGTTTAAGAAAGCTTGGATTTTAATAATTTTATTATGATCCGTATATTTAATGTAGGATGTGTATTTAAAATGCACAAATTGTGTACAATATATATGTGTGATAGTTGTGTAAAGATCGGCTTACTTTAGTAGAAGGAATCAAAAATTTAAGTTTAATCAATTAGGATATATAAAAAAATTTAATTCGACTCACTATGTTTATTTACTTAATATATACATACTTACATATATATATGTATGTGTGTGTGTATATATATATATATATATATATATATATATATATATATATATATATATATATATATATATATATATATATATATATATATATATATATATATATATATATATATATATATATATATATGTATATGTATATGTATATGTATATGTTTATATTTATATATATTTTTCTCTAGTATTTTTCAAAATTTTTTATAGATATTCTTCAAGTGTAATTTTCTCTTTATAATTAAACGGGCAAGAAAAACAAAAAATAAATACTTAAGTTACGGAAACGGATATGTGCATAAAACGAATTGAGAACCTCTTTCTTTTGAAAATCGGTTAAAAATAACATTTTTTTGTCTATATATATACAATAAATTTGTGATTTAAAAAAAATTATGCAGGTTATGTTTTTTTTTTTACTTGGACCCTTAAAATCAGTTCAGTAGTACAGATTATATATGCTTGTCAAAAAACATTTATTATCTGTATTTTCTTTTTCTTTTTAATTGGGCGCGTTTAAGGATTTTTTTCGGTATATAAATTTAATAATTAGAATAATTTAATAGTTTCTTTTTTTATAAATTACAAAACTCTGAATATATTATGATGCGAGTGTCACAAAACTGATCTCATGTTGGGAAATTTGTTTCAACCATTTTTTTGGAGGGTACTCAAATAATTATTGCAATATTTACTCATAAAATCATCATTTTTTTTTAAAAATTTACTCTTTTTTACGTATTTTTCCGGGATTTTAGCCGTTTTTTATCGTTTTTTTTCTCGCATTTTAATTAATTTTTGAGTTCCACTCCAAAAAGATGTCGGCTTTAGCGTGCGTGGGACATAATGTATGATTAATAAGTACTTTTTTTTATTACAACACAGACCCGGCCGTAAAGACCAACACATTCGAGTAGCGGACGTTGTTAATAGGTTTGTATGTGGTAAGATACCTACATACAATGTACCGGATGTACGATTAGTTGACACTATTTGAATTTGAATTTCGAACGCTGTAGATCCGTTCCATAGATCATTATAGATCATTATAGATCACGATCTATATGATGAGGAGATTATTTTTAATATGAAACAATGCAATGTTGAATTTAATTGATATTTAATGTTTTTATTACTGGCAATACTAAATGGGTTAAATATATATTTTTTTTTCATACTTTGACATGACGATAGATTAAAAATGCGTATTTTTTTTTTTTTTTTTTTTTTTTTAAATATTTCTTGAGGTTTTCTGTTCTTGTTTATCTGTAAATTTAATTTTGCGCTGTGGATGACGTAAGTAGAGCGCACCAGGTAATGTTTTGCGTCGCGTCGCCTCCAAAACTACGCTTTCATTATTTGTACTAAAAAATGTAAGTAATCGGACCTTCTTAAATTGTGGGTAAATGTATTGAGACAAGTTAAAGTAAGTAGTTTGACGGTAGGTATTGTTATATGATTACATATATACATACATATATACATATATATGTGTATTGACATATATATATGTGTATATGTTTTTGTAAAGCGTCTGTCGGCTCGGTCGGTAGGTATATGGACTTTTTGATGGAAACGTGTTTTTTTTGTTTTTTGGAAAGACACGTTTTTTTTAAAATGAATGTTGTCTTAGAGACGGTCGGTTGACTTTTTTTTGAGTCAACTTGCTGTTTTTTTTTTTTTTTTAAATGTGATAGGTTTACATGGTACTGTGTAATGCATGCTTTTCGCGCGGTTTTTTTTTTAATTTTGGTCTCGTTTTTTTTTAGTCTGTGTTAAGTCTTCTAGAAGATTCTATATTTATATTTTTGTTTAGCTCTCTCTCTCTCTTTCTATATATACATATATTATATGTTCCATGTAAACCTATACGTACAATATCATAGCGGAGATTTCGTTCGAGCGTCTTTCTTTTCTGACATATTATGTTTAAGATATATATATGTCAAAATAAATAAATAGATAGTAAAAGACTCTCGTGCGAATTGAAAGTGTTAGACGTTGTGTAACGACGCGCCAACTTGCAGCGGCGTACAAACACGCGGACGGGAAGAAGATCGACGGGAAGCGCGTGTTGGTGGACGTGGAGCGCGCGCGCACCGTGAAGGGCTGGCTGCCCAGGAGGCTGGGTGAGTGGAGAGTACTGTAGTGGAGAAGGAAGAGAGAATTGAGGAGTGTTAGTAGTAATAATAGATTAATATATAGAAATAGAGTCAGTCATTGTAGTGAAGAATGAAGAGGATGATGAGAATGAGGAAGAGGTTCAGAATGGAGAAGTGTTATTAGTACAATTAGTAGTAAATTAATATTTTTTTTCAACCTTAATTTGCAAGAGGTTCTAGCTTCACAATCATAAAATTGAATTTAATATTGTATATCTATGTCTTGATTGTTTTGAACTTTAAAAAAGGCGTTTGAATATTTACAACTAAAAACAATATTAGTGTTATAAGAGGATACAATATGGATGATAAATGGAGGAAGGTCTCGTAAATCTAAGGTTAATGAAAGTGACTAGATGAAAGAGATATTTTGGGGACTTTAGACACTCTCTTCTTTCTAGCTTCTCCGTTAGGAATAAAGCGTGATTGTGCGTGAAAGTATACGCCTTTGTAGTTTATTGTTCTAATCAGTTTTACATTCATAGATATGTAGTGTAGGATTTATAACATTTTTTTTAATATATGTGTTCAATAACAGTGTGCCTAAACTGGAACCTTGAGGGACACCTGATAGAAAACTTTGTTGATCTTTTAACTAGGCTTTATTTCAACTAAACATTTTATGAAGCTTTTCGTTTATTTAATTAGGATTTTTTATTAATAACACGATATTTAATTGTAAAATTAGACCTTTTTGCAAAAGTTAAGTGATGAATGGTGTCGAACGCTTCTCTTAAACGCTTTTAAAATAAAAATTGTTTGGACAAAGTAGAGTTTCGTAGCCCAACACGCAATGTCGCAAATTCGATTAGGAGACGGAGAGCAGAGTGTCTTGATAGGAGATTTCCTTCACCTATGCTTTTATCTGTTCAGTTTCACGCGATAAATAGTGCAAGTAACAGTATACCTAAGAAAATCCAAGATATTTTAATATTTGTTTACTATTTGAGTGCTGAGTGAGTGAGATGATTGAGTGAGAGATAATGCGCAGACGAAACAAATTACTATGATGTGGAAAGTTAGTCAGTTTAAGTAATTCATAATTTTAATGCTGGTTTACTTAGTATAGTCCAAGACATTGAAAGCGATATTACAGGTGGCTTTAAGAAAGCCATCTATTTTTTGACAAACTTGACTTCACTGATTAATTGACCTAAGGCCAAATATTAGACATTTGACTTGTCAATGACGGAATTGAAGGGTTTTAAAGTGCCTCCAAAATGAGCTCTCCACCCTCTTTTAGAAGCTCTGCTGTATTTCCGTGTTCACCATCTGGTTAAAGGTCGATGTCAGGGATATCGTGTGGGATATCGTATCGGATAAGTGCCGCTCTTGAATTTGTAGCCACAACTCTCCGTCCATAGAATCTCTCTACCCATGGATTCTGATAGGAAACACATTTCTTGGTTCTAAGTTTGGTAAGAAAATTTCTGGCGAACAACTTATATCCCTTGTTCTATACAATAGCCTTGATAAATTTAATAGGCCTAGTTTTAGGGATTTTGACATCTGTCTATAAAGTCGCTGGAAGACTTACGTCGTCACAAGATTCCAGAAACTTCTTGGGACTTTATTCTCTGAGTTATAGAGATTTATTCTTAAGTTCTTCTCGGATGCTGGGTTGTGAAGTATTAAAAACCTTTTATTTTGAAGGTTTTCACAAGTCTGCTGTAGCTATAATTCTCCATATCTACGCATTAATTTAGGTCCATGAAGTATGAGTCAGAAGTTGGAGTTGAAAGCTCTCCAGGTTTTGGATAGGTGTAGCATAAAGGGATTTTTTTTCGATTTCCACTACATTGATTATTGATGATTGATTACATATGTGGTGTTTGGTCTTTTTCTTCTTCTTCTCTATATTTATGGCGATCTGAGCGTGCCAGTTGAGCACAATTCACTTCGCCAATGTCACGTTGAATGGAGAACACACAATGGAGAATGTACGGTAAAAAAGAGAAAATATTACACTATTAATAGAGGAATGCGTGTTAAAAAGAGATCCAATTGTTATGTCTTCGATACCTTGTTATTTGTTTGACGTCTGACATGGGTCACGTGACGTCTGACGTGTGACATGTGACGTCTGACGTCTGACGCGTGCGGTGTGCGGTGTGCAGGCGGCGGGCTGGGCGGCACGCGCCGCGGCGGCGCCGACGTCAACATCAAGCACTCGGGCCGCGAGGACAACGAGCGCGAGCGCGAGCGGTACCGGCTGGAGCAGCGCGAGCGGGACCGCGACGAGCGGCGCGAGCGCGGTCAGTTTATTACTGTGCTTTTGTATGTCTTCACGCTTTATCCCGCACGTGGCGGGGTACACGGAGGGAACTGCTTTGTAGAGCGAAGAAAATGGAAATGGAAAAATCCATCTTCTTCTCATGGGAATCGAACCCACAAATCAACGCGTTTATAGGTATTATGCCTCTGGGCCGTAACGGCGCTCTATTTCCATTTTCTTCGATCTAGTTAGCTAACTAGACAAAGCGCGGTGTTGAGTTCCGCCACTCAACACGCAATGCCTTAAAAAAGTGGAAAGTGGGGACTAAGCAACGGAGTGTCTTAACACTAGGTTCCTATGGTTTCTGCAGTTCCCTCTGCCTACCCTGCTGTGTGCGGGATAAAGCGTGAAGCTATAAAAAACATTATATATATGTATATATAAGTGTATAACTTTAAAATATATGAATTATATACAAAATTTAATATTTTTCTAATTTAAATTAATTTACATATTTAACATTCGTCTCCGCGTCCCCCACAGGCGGCCGGCGCCGTTCCCGTTCCCGTTCCCGGCGCCGCTCCGGCTCGCGTTCCCGCAGACGGGATAGGGAACGGGACAAGCGGGACGACGACACCGTGGAGAGGTGAGAGGGACTTTAGTCTTTATTATTATTAGGTTTCTTTTGCTTGGATCTTTTTCTTTCTTGGAAGTTTTTTTAGGTTATGAGATTTTGATTTATGTTGTTAAAATGGTTAATTTTTAAGCTAAAATAATTAATAATACTGAGAAAGAGTGTTGTGAGATTTCCCCATTTCCCCATTATGTCAATATTTCTATACTACATGTGAACGGGACTTACTATTTTTCGGTCAAGTTTCGAGATGACGTAACTCAACGCCGCTTTTTGTCTTGTTACCAGAACCAGGGGATGAAAGTAATAAATTTCTTATAATTAGAATCGAACCCCCAACCTTCGTATGTAATATACATATTTATATATAAATATATATACCATGTTGTACAGAAGACGACGTCGCTCTCGATCGCGGTCAGAGCGACGCCGCGAAAGGAGAGAGCGGGACAAGGACAAGGACAAGGATAAGGACGTGTCCCGCGACGGGAGAGAGGGCCGCGACGGCAAGAGGAGGCGGCGGGACAGGGACAAGGACAGGGACGGCGCGCGCGAGCGGCGCGACCACAAGGTCAAGCCAGAGGACATCAAGGTCAAGGAGGAGCCACGGGACGGTGAGCGGGGACACACATATATATGCATATACAGGTGTATCTGACACGGCGGCCGTAATCAAAACCACTTATAGGGGGAAATATTTCGAGCCTATATATAAAAAACTATTTAATAATTATTAATAGTTTGGGTTACAACATAATTTTTCTCATTTCCCGATATTTACACGCGCTGTGTAACGCGTGAGGCAGTCACCATTAAATACGAATGACGTAAACATCTCGCACTACAACAATACTATTGAACGTTGTCAATCTGTCACCTTTCATTCAAAAAATAACCGAATGAGACAGAGCTATATCTCCGTCCCGCTCTGACAGTACAGTGTACGCTCGCGTCATACTTGACTAATGGCGTTTTATTTTGGAACAATAATTTAATTATTTATTTTGTTTGAAAAATAATTCTTTTTATTTTTGAAAATTTTCATTCTTTTATAATTTTAACAAGTTTATAAAGGCTAGTTAATACTATATTTGAAATTAAGGTCGCCGTTAGTGCCACATCCTGTATATATATATACACATACACACACACACACAAATATGAGATAGAGAGAAAGAGTCCCTCTCTTTATCTTATACATAGAAACTGTGACAAATATTCATAGATGAAAAAAAGAATACAACCAGCACAAACAAAAACATATATATATACACGTATATATAAATATACACACACAAAGAGACTCTCAGACCTCTCACAGTCAAACATTCATAGACACACACACACACACACGTACGTACGTTTTTAATTTTTTTTTTTTTTTTTTAGCTTCACGCTTTATCCCGCACATGGCAGGGTAGGCAGAGGGAACTGCAGGAACCATAAGAACCTAGTGTTAAGACACTCCGTTGCTTAGTCCCTGCTTACTCCGTCCCCACTTTCCGCCGTTTTCGAGGCATTGCGTGTTGAGTGGCGGAACTCAACGCCGCGCTTTGCCTTAGTTGCCACAGCGAAGAAAATGGAAATAGAAAAATCCATCTTCTCCGACTGGGGATCGAACCCAGAAACCGTCGCGTTACAGGCAGACGTTGCGACTCTTTTTAATTACATACAACGAAATAGTCATACG